>OY992537.1:46133942-46733942 GCA_963921195.1 Pegoplata infirma | reverse complement strand
GAATTGGTCTATACATTTAAGAAAGATATGTGTTGATATTTTTAACAATTTCTAATTTTTTTGTTATTTTTTGAAAAATTTTTGAGTTTATCGATTTTTTTCTGCTATAGTTCGTTCAACAATATATATATTTATAAACGTATTCTTAAGGAAAATTTAATTGTGAATGCGATGAGCTTTATGCCGAAAATTTCGAATGACAATTGACAGAGTTGTGATAATTTTTCTAAAAAATAAAATTAAGATTTTGCATGAAATTGTCGTTCGGACAAACCAAGCAAAAAAAAAACAACAAAATAAACGAACATACTGAGAGGTCGCGTATCATTATTTTAAAGGTTTTTGGCCCCCTGAATTCGAATTTGACATTGAAATTGCGCTATCTTATTAAGTTTTTGATATATCAATTTATGTTTAATATCTCAAAAACATGATGCGATAGAGCAATTTAAAGGCCAGATTCGAAATCAGCGCGCCAAAAACCTTTAAAAATATTGTACATGACCTCTTTTGATAAATTTATATATTTTGCCTAAGTTGTCTGAACGGCGATTTCCGGAAAAATCTTAATTTTCTTTTTTACAAAAATTATCACAACTCTGTCAATTCTTATTTGATATTTACAGGATAAAGCTTATCGAATTCAGAACTAAATTTTCTTTTAAAATATGTTTATAAATATAAAGGCTGTTAAACGAACTATAGCAGAAAAAAATCGATTAACTCGAAAAATTTTCAAAACATAACAAAAAAATTAGATATTATAGAAAAAATCAATAGATATCTTTCATATATGTGTAGACCAATTCACACACATGGAAAGCCCTATTCTTCTTCTATCCAAAACAGTTAAAAAATTTAAAATTAGTTGAAAATTTTCTGAATAACACAAGGTTTAGTGAGCAAAGTCTAAAATTTGAGGGTGTCTGGCAAGTTTAATGGGCATTTTTGTGATCTACTCGACAAAACCAACAACCTATACCATGTCACATTAGAAGTATTTTTTCATTGTAGCACAGTGTTATTCTATGAGATTATCATAGTTTTAATTAGTAAAGGAAATAATGACCTCGAGCTAGAATAAACCTACTCAAAGGCCGCTGTTTCAAAAAAAGTAATTCACATAAAAAATGTGAAAATTAAAATTTCCGAGTTTTTTTGGTGTTCTAGATTTCACATCCGAATTTCTTTTTCGTTTTGTTTTACATAAATAAAATTTGGTGAAAGTAAAACGAATGCACTTTTTTCCTTATAATTTTTTAAATTTTAATTATTCGATTTTAACTTCGAATGAAAATGTGATCAAAAAAACACTAAACTTGATTTCATGTGATTCGGAAATTTTCATGTGAATTGAAAAGTTGTGAAAGACAGAACAGAGGCCAAAATATAATATTTTAAAGGTCGAATAAAACAATTTTTATTTCTTAATAAAAATTAAATAGAAGAAGAATTCCAAAATTTTTGACTACAAAAAAACACTTTTTCGGCCTTGCCTATTTTAATTGTCTTAAAAATTGGTATATATGTTCTTCTGATTTTTGTTGAGTTTCGGTTTTAGTTATTTAGTCAAAATTGTGAATGGTTCGCGTTTTATCGCTGTTCAAAGTTGGAATTTTGCAACAATTGTATGATAAATACACAATGTTTAAATGATCATATCTTTGGAACGCATCATCCGATTGCCACGAAATAAAGCGCAAAATAATGGTTATGTCCTGTACTAAAAAGAGAATTTTGAAAAAGGATAAGATGCTTTGCAAAAACGACATTGAAATTAAAAAATGTCCTTAATTTGCAAATATCTCAAAATGCGTATCTTTAATTTTCATATATTTTTTTGCACATATACACAGAAAATAATATCAAATATTTTATTTTAATTAAAATTTTAATTGTTTTTTAATTAAATATTAATTAAACTTTTAATTAATATAATTAATTGTTTAATTAAATTTTTAACTTTATTTTAATTAATATTTTAATTGTTTTAAAATTTAATATTAATTAAGTATTTAATTTATATAATTAAATGTTTAATTAAATTTCTAGCTTGACTTATTTTTTTTTTGTTTTGTTTTCCGTGTGTGTGCGAGTGTGTGTTTTTCTCTTGCATTGTATTACATACAAAAAAAATACATAAGTATAAAAAGTTTGTTGAAAGTTTTTTTTATTTTTCGCATAGGTTTTTGAATTCTCATTTTGTTTATAGTTTTATGTGTATGTATATGAAAGGTTTATAATCAACTTTATAAAATCATATCACTGACTATGTCTTTACGGCATAAATAAATTTGGTAAAGTTTGAAGAAATATTTTTTTTAAACTATTTTATTCAAAAAGAATGTTTTTACAAATTAATTTTTTTTTAATATAATATTTTTAATTAATTTTTTTTAATTTATACAATTAAAATTTTAATTATTTTTTTTTTAAATTTAAATTAAATTTTTTAATTTATAGTATTAAGTTTTTAATTAAATAAATATCCATTTATTTTTAATTAACGACATACAAATATTTTTAATTAATTTGCGCATTTTAGTGATTGGTCCGGATTTAATTAATTTTTTAATTAAATCTACGAATTTTTTAATAAAATATATTTTTTATTTTTTTCTGTGTAGCCCAAAATATACTTAACAACATATGCAAATCCCAAATTGGGGTGATAAGCGGTTTAAATTTAAACGTGGTTTAATAAAACGACTTATTGATTTTTGTTAATAAATCTTGTTTACAAATGAAAACAATTTCTGCGCACTATATGCGAATATTTTTTATATTTATTTTGAATCGCTAAACTTAATAATTTCATTAAAACAACATTTCGCGAATACATTTTTGTTTAATGAATTTTTTAGCGTTTTTTTGGAGGTATTTTGGCTATTTTGCTTATATATTTAGTTCTGTTTATCTGATCTGCTCGCAATAAAAACCAAACTAAAGATAATCGAATTTCAAACAAATCCTACATTCATCATTTTCTCGTCAGTTCATAGCTTTACGCGCAAATAATTTTTTTTGGCGTTATTTGAAGATATTTTGATTATTTTTCTTATATCTTGAGTTCCGTTTATCTGATCCTTCCGAAATAAGAACCAAATTAGAGACAATCAAATTTCCAACAAATCCTTCATTCATTATTTTTATATCAGTTCATAACTTTACGCGCAATAGGCAAACATATGACTAATGTAAGTTTTTTAATTAACAAATCGTTAAAAAATAAATTAAAGAAATGGAAATCTTTGCAATTAATTAAGTTTTTTTATTTATCTGCAAAGCCTGAACATTTAGAATTACAATAAAGTTGATTTAATGAAAATCAATAGTTTTACTCCGAAGTTATCACAAATTATATGAAAATACATGAGAAAAGCACTAAAGGTATAATATTGATATATAAAAAATGTAAAAAATTAAGCTGTTTAAAAAAAAAACACGGAAAATCTTTAGGGCAGTTTCCTAAAATTTTTCATAACTTTGGTATTTGCTTATAGATTTGAATGAAACCCTTTTATAATCGTTGTAAATGTTCAGGCTTTTAAGATAAATAAAAAAATGCTGATTTGTAACGATTTCTGTTTTTTAAATTTTTTTTAAAAATGAGCTTTGTTAATAAAAAAATTGGTTTTCTTTGTTTGCCTATTGCGCGTAAAGTTATGAACTGATATAAAAATAAGGAATGAAGCATTTGTTGGAAATTTGATTGTCTTTAATTTGGTTCTTATTTAGGAAGGATCAGATAAACGGAACTCAAGATATACAAAAAATAGTCAAAATACCTCCAAATAACGCTTAAAAATTTATTTGCGCGTAAAGCTATGAACTGAGGAAAAAATTATGAATGTTGGATTTTTTGGAAATTTGATTATCTTTAGTTTGGTTTTTATTGCGAGAAGACCAGATAAACAGAACTTAAGATATAAGCAAAATAATTAAAATACCTCCAAAAAACGCTAAAAAATTAATTTCACAAAAATGTATTCGCAAAATGTTGTTTTAATGAAATTTTTGAGTTTAGCGATCAAAAATACATATAAAAAAATTATTCGCGGTTAGTGCGCAGAAATTGTTTTTCATTTGTAACCGAGAGTTATTAACACAAATCAATAAGGCGTTTCATGAAACTACGTTTACAATTAAACCGCTTATCACCCCAATTTGGGATTTGCATATGTTGTTAAGTACATTTTGGGCTATATGTGCAAAAAATAAAGGAAAATTAAAGATACGCATTTTGAGATATTTGCAAATTAAGGATATTTTTTTAATTTCAATATCCTTTTTGCTAAGCATCCTATCCTTTTTAAAATTCACAGGACATAACCATTATTTTGCGCTTTATTTCGTGATAATCGGATGATGCGTTCCAAAGATACGATCATTTAAACATTATGTATTTCTCATAAAATTGTGGCAAAATACCAACTTTGAACAGCGATAAAACGCGAACCATTCACAATTTCGACTAAATAACAAAAACCGAAATTCAATAAAAATCATAAGAATGGATATGTTAATTTTTGGATAAGTTGAACCACCATCTGCTGATTGCCTATGCTATTTTAAATGGAACCAGTCAGAATTTGAAAGTGGTTTTACTTAAATTAAAACGTCTCCGGGAAAAATTAATGGATTTCATTGTTTTTGGTTTCAAATTAAATGTAATTTAATGATCTATCAAACTTAAAACTAAAATTTTTCAATCTGAAGCTATACTATACTAATCGATATATCGACAATTTTACTTTAATTTTGTGAGGATGTTTATTCTGGCTCGAGGTCATTATTTTCTTTACTAATTAAAACCATGATATTCTAATAGCATAATTTTCAAGAAAATTATTTTTTGTTTTAAATTTATTTATGTTGATCATTTTTGCAAGACTTAATCGACACGTGCTTCGGAATTAGACTCGTTTGCTACTTTGTAGTAAATCGTTTCTATTTTTGCTAAATAATCTTGACAAATGAATCTGACAAATTCCAAAAAATAAATCTGACAAATTCCAAAATCTGTTGAAAATGGAAAAAGTTATATGCATTTGAGTAAAAATACAGAATTTCAAATTTTAAACATTTTAAGTTTATTGAGTGCGACACCAGTTTTCAAATTTTGAAAAATTGTTCGATTTACGTTGTTTAACATTTATTTTCCATGTAGAATCGCGCGCTTAATCCGAAAATGACGTCAAAAATGCCTGTGAATTTCGTACTCTTGCCCAAAACATTAAATCATGATAATGTTTTGCTGAATAATTGTGTGTACTTGCCAAATTTTGTTATTTTAGAAAAATTATGTTATATTCATTTGCCACTCCATGCAAAACGAATTGAAATTTCGGTCGACGACACTGTAAATATTATTGATCCATTTCTAAGGCACTCTAGCTATAAACATTCGTCCATCTCTGTGTGGAAAGTGAGATGCAGTCCAAATCCAAAGTGCTGTAAATTTGGTAAATGAGTGTATCACTTAAGCACAAAAAAGTGTTTTTACATTTTGGAGAGTATAAAAGATTCGTCAGTATAGAGTATAAAAGATTAGACTTGGTGAAAAAGTAATTTTGGTAAAAAATGGAAAAAAAATATTTTTTTTTTTTCACGAAAAATAAAAATGAAGTTTTATTTATTTCGGTTTGAGTCCATATTAATTATTTCTGAGAAATAATTATTTTTGTTGTACAATGAGAAAATCTGAAAAAATTGATTGACAGCACAGGCTAAGTGGAGATGTCGACAGATTTCGGAAGAATATAATTATTTCTCAGAAATAATTAATATGGACTCAAACCGAAATAAATAAAACTTCAGTTATAAAATATAAAGTCCAACAATAAATAAAACAGAATTAATACTCAACTCATAAGGTACCATGCAATTTAGTAATATTTCTAAGAATTAGAAATATGAAATATAAATTCAAACCTAACGGACATTTTTCAAGACTTGAAAAGTCCTACTAAGGGTTGCAACTCTGAGAAAATCTACTACAGTGCAAGAAATTACAACTGTGTTAGAAAAAGTTAAAAATTGATTGATTAAGTTCGTGCCAAACGTAACATATGGGTGATAAATTTGTGATATAATTCCCGTCCGCTTTTTCATCTTAATGTACGTTTAAATAGCTGATTTTAATCTTACACACCTACAGTGACAATCGAAGAGTGCTGACGAAGGACGGGTTGCTTCTTCCGAAAGCTGTCGACATCTCCACTTAGCCTGTGTTGTCAATTAATTTTTTCAGATTTTCTCATTGTACAACAAAAATAATTATTTCTCAGAAATAATTAATATGGACTCAAACCGAAATAAATAAAACTTCAGTTATAAAGTTGAAAAATTTTTAAAATTACACAAAAAAATGTAAAATTACAAAAAAAAAACTGTAAATTTCGATCGAAAATTTTTTGTTAAAAAAATAAGGAAAACTGCCAAATATTGGTAAAATGGAATTACGAAACTTTTTCTAGTATTTTGAAATGATTTTACTTTGTGTGTTTTAATTGAATTGCCAAATTATTTTCAAATATTTCCAAAAAAAATAAACCACTGTGTAATGCATAAAGGATGGTTAAAGATATAAACTATTTTATTTTCTCTCCACCTCGTTCTTTCATTACAACCCTCGTACAATAATAATGTAAATGCTAAACTTGTCATCATACTCATCATATTGTTTCCTTAACATCGTGACATGTAAACACTTTCATAGCACTACTTAATGCAATGTTGCATTTTAACGCAATCAAAGTTAGCTTTTCCTACTTGAAATGTGTAAAACTAAAACTAAAACATTTCCTTCCTTAAGAGAAATACAAACGCATTTTATGCTGCGGTATGTTGTACAATTAGGCAAATACCACAATGTGAAATGTGTTTTATATCATCTGCAGATATTTTACATGCTGATAAGAGAGTGGTGGGTCTTTACATATACTACATACATAAGCAAGTTAATTTCTATGGGTTTGTGATGTGCGTTCAAGTGCGTTTTATCCTCTGGGAAATTAGATTTTCTATTTACCATACATGCTTGCCATTTTATGCCTCTCATATTTTCACAAGTGTTATTAACGAAATGAGGAAAATTTTACTATAAAGTATTAAAAAAAATTTAAAAAAAAGTTTTTCTAATGTATTTTTTTTATTATTCTAGAGAAAATGTCTGGTTTTTATTAGTTGAAAGCTAAAAAAAGAAGCATTAAGAGTTTTTTAAAAAAACTTTTTTTTTATGTTGTTTAAAACTACCCTTGTTTTATGCTAATTTATTATTTTAGGCAAAAAAATTCATTACACATATTTTTTTTTTTTTCAACCACATTATGAAAAAAGTACAACAAATTTAAATATTGTTTATGTTTACCATAAGTTTTAGACTGAACATGGTATAACATTTTAGGTTCGTTGCTTATTTTTTTTTAACTAATAATTTAAAAAAAAAAATGTTTGCAATTTTTTTCTATTCCCTGTTTTTTACTTTACCTAAGGGATAAGTATTAGGGCAATTGACAGCAAATTAGTAAATGACACTTAACGTGTTTGTTGTAAAATAACAATTTACCAACAAACACTTTTAATATCAACTAACCACTGTTTGGGGAGAAGAGTGCCCAGAATGAAAGTTTTAATTTTTTTTTAAGGTCTTACCCCTTCAATTTGTTCCTTGTGAGAGCAAAAATAAGTGCAAACAATTAAAAAAGTTAAATTCGGCCTTGCCGAATGTAGTGATACCCTCCGCAATTTTAAAAAGATTATTGAAAAAAACTTTGTTTAAAAGGAAATTACTTTTGAAAAAAAAAATTTGAAAAAAAATTTCCGCAAAAAAAAATTTGGTAAAAAAATCCGCCATTTTTTACTTTTTTTGTCAAAAAATATGTTTGTAATTGTTTAAATACCATTTAGTGTTCAAATACGTATTTTGTATTTTTAGGTTATGTTGAATGTACTAAAATTTTTGAACCGCTGAATTGATATCGCTCAAATGCAATACCAAACTTCTCGGGAGAACTTCCAATAAATATGTAAAGTTTCAGTCACCTCCGTGTAATATTTTGGCCGTGATCACCATTTACACAGACAAACAGACGGACATCGCTAGAATGTCTTAAAATCGATCAGTGATCATGATTTTATATACTTTATGGGGTCCCAGACCGATATTTCGGCACCAAAGAATATAACACTCTCACTTGTTTTATGTACATTTGAATAGTTCATGCGAATAAAGGCGAATAGACCATTTGTAGAATTTTACAGGGGACAATAAAAACGCAGGAAACGGTTAAAAAAGAATATTTTTGTCAACTTTTTGGTATTAGCTTAAAGATTTAGGTCACATCTACCTATATACAAAATTTTAGTAAGGTATTCGAAAGAGAACTTGCCAAAAATTGGACTTCAATTTTTTGCTTAAATGGAAAAAGGGCGAATATCCAAAAAAATGTATTGAAATTTGAATAAAAATGTGTTATTTTGCAGCAGATTTTGACTACATTTTCATGAGACTTGCAATACTTGACGAACTATGGTTGGTATTTGTTTGTAACACTTTAAGGACTTCAAGGATACACGTTTTAAGGATTGCCAGGACATGCAAAAAAAATTTTTTTGTAAATTTTTTTTTTTAATATTCCTGCCATTTGATGCAGTAGTAATTCTTTATGACACTAAATACATTTTTAAGGAATTATAATATTAACCCTTGACTGCATATTACGACGTAACATAAAAGGACATGAAAAAATTTTTGTTTTTTATTCCTGACATTGGATGCAGTATTAACACTAAAAGTTTGTATGTGCTAAGATTGTTTTTTTTGTGTACAATTTCAAATTTTAGCTAATATCAATTTTAAACTCGCAGCTAAATAATTTTTATATAATATTTTGTTAAGGATGGATATTCGCCCTTTTTGCTTTCCACACTTTAAAGTCTTATAACTCAAGAACGGTAAAATTGTTTGCCAATATAATAAGTGTGGTTTGTTCCTCGTAATGTTATTTTAACACATTGTTACCGAAAGTAAAATTTTTTTATATTTTTGTGTTGTATTTAATCAAAATTGTGCGTTAGTTCACTCCCAATTTAAACAAAAATATAAAAATATACGAATTATTGCACTTTCAAAGTAATTTTTTTAGCCTTAAAAGTCAAAATTTCCACAAAATTTCTGCATAGGATTGTAGGGCTCTGCTAATAAAATGCATTTATGCAAAAAAACGTGTTTGCGAAAAAGTGGTCTATTCGTCCTTATTCGCATGAACTATTCATTTGATAAACAAATGGAAAATTTTTATGCGAAAAGCTTAGACTTTGTGAAAAAGTAGTTTTGGTAAAAAAAAAGATTTTTTTTTTCACGAAAAACAAAATTATATTAAATAAAATTTAATGAACCCAAAATTTTTGTTGAAAAAAAATGTTGATGAAAAAAAGTTTTTGATGAAAAGAAAAATTTTTTGATGTAAAAAATTGATAAAAAAAAATATGAAAAAAAAAAAAATTTCGTGAGAAATAAATTGATAATAAAAAATTTGATAAAAGAATTTGATAAAAAAATTAATGAAAAAAATATGATAAAAAAAATTTATGATAAAAAAAATTTATGAAAAAAAAATTTTGAAAAAAATAATGAAAAAAAAAATTGATAAAAAAATGATGAAAAAAAAAATTGATGAAAAAAAAAAAATTTATGAAAAAAAAAATTTTTGATGGAAAAAAAAATTTGATGGAAAAAAAATTTATGAAAAAAAAAATTTATGAAAAAAAAAAATTGATGAAAAAAATTTTTTTTTGTTGAAAAATAATTATGCTACTTTTTATTCACCAGCTGGTGAAAAACGGTTTTATTCACCACGAGGTAAACTATTATCCAAGTTACAAACCCAAGATTGGTTTAAAGAAAATGAAAATAGTAATTCTTGTTTTCTTTTTCGATAATTGTTAGTTTATAAAGTCAAACGGAGGTGGCGTCCTGCAACTATTTTAAAATTAGACACCAGCCTAAAAACATTATCATGTTAAAATATCATGAAAACCTCTTATAAATTAATGAGGGTTGGTCCTGCTTTTTACCCCCTAGGAGGCCCTTGAAGTGGTAGGAGCCTTTGTAATCATTGTTTTACAGATAATTAACAGAGTTTTCTGCTGAAATACAGATTTAAGAAAAAAATTTTTTTTTTGTATCCAAAAAACTAAGTTTTATGTACATTTTTACTTTTTATTATGTTATCTTAATTTCATAGTTAAAAATAGAGTTTTCTGTAAAAATCCTGTTTTGAGTAATTTTTTTATTGTAACTACACCAAAATTTTATCCCTATTTTATTTTTTTTTTTTTTTGAGAAAAAAAATAAAAAGTACCAAAAAAAATAAAATAATCTTTTCAGAGATCTTATAAAAATTTCTAAAATAATATGCATTTAAATAGACTCTGCTAATTTACAAAGATTTTCTGTAAAATGATGGTTGCGTTAAATGCATTTTTCTAATATATGTTAATTTACAAAGTTTTCTTTGCTAAATGGTTCTTTATTTAACCAATATTTTGCTAGATACTCTGTAAATTAACAGTTTTTTTTTGTCCAAATCATTTTTCAGAGTTTTAAAGTAAAATTACAGAGTTCTCTCTGTCAAAAAGCACTTATATATATCCAATATTTTTCTATAAACTCTGACAATTAACAGTTTTTTTTTTGTCAAAATCATTTTACAGAGTTTTATTGTAAAATTACCAAGAAATGTTGCTAGCTGGAAAGGTATGGTGTACTCTGTTAAATTAGCAGAGTTTTCTGTAATTTAACAGAGTTATTATTTTGAGTGTAGCGGCACCGTTGGGACAGTTATAGCGGTAGAGTTTTTATTAAAAATTTTGTTTTCGTATGGAAGTCTCCATAGGGAGCGGAAATATAGCTTAGGTTTGTTTGAAAAAAATTTAAGTGTAAAAAAAATCTTACATTTTACCTCTTTTTAGCGACTCTGGGCAGTTGTGGGGGATCCTTTTATTTTTTACAACTTTTTATACCACTCACTCTAGTGATAGAGAAATATTGGTCTAGGATCCCATATAGAATATATATTCATGATCAATGATCGCTTTTAAGACGATCTAGCGATGCCCGTCCGCCTCTGCTAAAAAAATAGGTAACTCTTAGTTTTCCCCCTCATTCCCATATTCAAGTTTCAGGACAATCAGTGGGTGCCCTATGAAAGACCTTCCTTGTAAGTCAAAATATTACACTTAAAAACAACTTTGTAAAATTACAAGAAAAATTTTTAACTTTTTTTTCTACCTCCTATTTGACAATAATTCCTAGTAATTTTACAAGTTTTTTATCAATAATTTTGTAATTTTACAAGGTTTTTACCAAAAAAAATGTAAATTTACAAATTTTTTGACACGATAAAATTTACAAGGAGGTTTTGTAACTTTACTAGATTTTTTGCTACCTCCTATTTTACGAGAATTCCTAGTAAGAATTACAATTTTTTTTTGTAATTTTCAAGCTTTTTTCCAATAAAATAGTAAATTTATTGTTTTTTTGGCGCAATAAAACTTACAAGGAATTCTCGTGAATTTGCTAGAAATTTTTCGTAAAATTATCTTGGAAATTTGTAAAATTACAAAAAAATTGTAAAATTACAAAAAAAAATGTAAATTTCGATCCAAATTTGTTTATTAAAATAACAAGGAAAAACTGTCAAATATTGTTAAAATGGGATTACGATACTAAAAGGTGTTGTAATTTACATCAACTAAACTTTGCAAAAAAAAAAAAAAATAAAAAATTGAATTTTTACAAAATTTTTAACAGTTTTTAGCTATTTCAAGTATTTTATTTTTGCTAGAATTTTTTTCTGTAATTTTGAAATTTATTGTGGTTATTTTGACATTTTTTTTTTTACAATTTTATAAGAAATTTTTAAAAATCTGGCAACTAAATTGTCAATAAAAAGTTAATAATTTTTTATAATTGAGTTCTTCTTATTTTAACACGTACCTAAATATCTAATTAACAATATCTAAAAGTTTTTTTTATTTTTTTAAAAATACATGTAAATATAACCAAAAACTCGAAAAATAAATTTGTTAATTTTTAACTAAGAAATTTCTTGTGTAAATGCAAATAACAAATTTGTCGGTTTTGAGGACTTGGTCTACAAAAATTTAAAATTTTTAGGACGCAAAAATACTTTATAAAATGTATTCAAAAACCGTGTTGAGTAGTGTAAACCAAAAAAAAATTGTAGTCTGTCTTTGACTCCCTACAACCGGCCGAAGTTTGCATTCGTAGTGTATTTTGTCAAAAAAAAATATTTTTTGTTTTGTCCGCAATTGGTTGCAAAATTTGTAGAATATGGAGTACATTAAGGGAAAAATATTTGCATGCCCGAGTAAAAAAAAAACTTTTAAGATCTAATTTGATCTCAAAATTGGCTGTGTAAAGTTGTATCAAATAGTTATCTTATTGTATTATTTTAGATACACAAATAAAAAAAAATTATACAATAAGGTCCGAATTTTGGTCACATCCAAATAAATCAAGTTGATCTTATTTTATATAAATTAATGTAGATTTATATAATTATATAAAGTCATATATATTTATGTATAACCTCAGATAAGAAAATGGAGCCATATTAAATCTTTCATATAAAAAGATCTGAACACATAAAAACTCATATATATTTTAATATGATTGTATAAAATTATTTATTATTGTATCAAAACTTTTTTACTAGGGTGATGAAAATAATTCCACTTGTTCAATTTTTGTTGCAAAAACTAGTGAAAAATTTTTTCTTTTGATTTTTTTTCGACTTATTTCCAGTGGCTAAACATGGTACTTAAAGAACATGGACGAGTTAAAGTACCCTCTTAAATTTGATTGAGTAACATCCGCGTCAATATGAAAATTTAAAGTTCAATATTGCCAAAAACTTCAATCATAAAAATCTCTGGTGGACCAAAATTATTCCATAAAAACTTTTTTAATTTTTCTCTTAATGTACTAAACATTCCGCGAATTTTGACATCACGATTGCGAACTTTAACCGGTTGTGGGAAGGCAAAGACAGACTCCAACTTTTCTTGGATTACTTTTCCCATTATCAACTATGTAATACGTATATTCTTTTCTATTACCAAGCTAAATTCCAAAAAAAAAAACATTTTCGGGACAGCCTACTGCACATATTAGGCAGACGTGTCTTCGAGAACTTGAAAACGGTTTTGAATGTCGACTTAAGCCTAATAATACAATTCGCGTTGAGGACCAGAGCGCGTTTAGGACTCGTGTCGCTTAGAAATTATAGTGGATTCACTACACTAAGAAAATTATGTCATTAACTGTTTGTAGGTTATTTTAAAAAATAATCAGTAAAGTTATTTTAAAAGAAAAATCACTAATTTTATTAAGGACTTCTTATTATCTACTGTTTCTGTAGTTTAAAAATAATAATTTACTGTATTAAAAACGAATTTTCTGTTACATTTAATTTCGGCAGTAAAAAATTTCTTCTATAGTTTTACTGTTTTTCAATACAAAATAACTGAATATTCACTTGTTTTTTAATGTTTTGGTTAGTCATTAAATTAACATTTAAAATTGACTGTAATATGTTTTTATTTTAAATGAAAAAACAGTGGAATGGTTTTTAAATAAAATTTCATTTGTTTTAAGTGAATATTCAGTGGAATTTAACTACATAATTCTTTGAGTGTATGGACTATCTGGTCTATTTAAGAAGTGTTTGACCCGCCTCTAACCTAACTTAACCCAAGAACCATTCAAAAAAATAAATATCGGCCATATTTGATAGATTTGAGAGAACTGACGATATGAGATCATTATCCCAAAATTTTGCTGGGTTATAGATATAAGTTTGTGTGTGTGTATCTTTCAAGTAATTTTCAAGTGATTTTTTTTTCTTCTTGTAGCTTCTAGATATTTTTATTGTTATTTGGTTTCAGTTTTATATTTTGTTTTTTATCACACCCCTAAAATAAAGTTATTGTTATATTTGGTTTATTTTTTTATGTTGTGACATAATCATAATAAATGTCATATTCTGACAGATTGTGGCTTTTGCTTTCAAAATACTCATTATTGCGATGGAGATTGTTGTGATTTTTATTAAAAGTTAATGAAGTACATGTCGTCGATTGGCCTGCAAAGAGTCTTATGTATAATTTGATATTTTTGCTATTATTAAGTATGAAAAAAAACTCCACTTAAAAATTCAAAATGCTTTACGAGTAAATAGACTGATGGTTGACATATTAACGCTGCGCCTAAAAATTAAGTTATGTGTTTTTAAAATTTTTTTGAAGAGGTCCAAGAATTAGATTTGGTTGGTCGTTTTGCAGTACTTTTTACGAAAAAATCTTCTCATAAATATTTAATTGAAATTTGCAACAAAGTAACTGTTTTTTCCAACGTTCTAAAAATTTTTAAAAAAAAATCTCAAAACTTCTTCCCCTTGACCTTTTCATAAAGCTACAGACAATGTTTCATTCTAAATTATTTAAGCATGTGGAAAAAAATGGGGGAAAAATTGGCTTTATTGTCTAATTTTGCCTACAGGTGGCAATTCTTAACCGATTTAAGTTTTTTAACATGATAATGTTTTTAGGCTGGTGCACAGTGATTCGTTTCATTGGCAAAAATCAAAAAAAGAAGTATGTCTTCAATGTTGATGATTTTTTGTATTTTTGTAGTTTAATAGTAAACTAAAAAAAATATGTGCTTTTCTAATTTTTAAGAAGTCATATGTTGCCACAAGAGGGCGCTAAAGTATGGAAATTTTACGCTATTGTGTGTAAACAAAAAAAGTGAATTTTATAGGTTTACTAAAATAATTATAAAAAATCGAATTTTAAAAAAATCAATGAACTTTTAGTTACTTAAATATATTTGCTAACAGTTGTATAAATATATTTGCTAACAGTTGTATTTTCAAGTTTTTTGAATTAATCTTAAAATTCATTTTTGTATTGCTCTGAAATCTGTATTTTTTCTACAAAAACCCTAAAAATTGACAAATTTTGATGGAGTCCATAAAAAAAGTTCGTGAGTCAAAAAATTATTTTTTTTGCTTTTTCGATAGTTTGGACTATGGTTTATAAGGCAAAACAATAAAAATAACTAAGTTTTTGTCTGAAGTTGGAAAAAAGTAGGGTTTTGTATGTGTCTTTATAAATTTTTTTTAAAAGCTATATTTTTAATGGAAAATATATTAGAAAAAAAATCCAATATTAAGTATCTTTTCTTTGCACATTGATATATTATATAGTATTCTGTAAAAATATAATAAAAAAATCAGAAAAAAATTATGCAGTACGTGGGCCGTTTTGCTTTAAAAGTTATCTATGACTTTTACTAAAATCCCCAAAATCACCAAAATTTAATGGCCTTCATAAAAAAAGTTCGTGAATACAATTTTTTTGTTTTTTATTTTTTTTGTAGCTTTAACTATGTTTTATAAGATCAAAAAATAAAAATAACTAAGTTTTTTTTTTTAAGTTAAAAATTTTTTTTTTTTTAAAAATCTAAAATTGGATTATTTTTTTTATTATTTATTTTATTTACTGTAAATAAACTTAAAAAATACCTCAACATTTTAGTGTTTTTTATATAAAGGGATTTATTGTATTGAATACTATAACTTTATAGTAATTATTTCGATAAAATAAGTATACAGTGGGCCGTTTTGCTTTAAAACCAGTATTTGATTTTCGTTGGTATCCCAAATCAAAGCCAACATTTTTTTTGAGATACATAAAAAAAGTTCGTACTTAAAAATTATTTTTTATTGATTTTTTTAACATCCTGGACTGTTTTCTATACGATCAAATAATAAAAATAACTAAGTTTTTGAAAAAAACGAAAAAAAAAATTTGAAGTACCCAAAAAAGTTTTTTGTTATTAATGGAGTATGTACTTAGAAATAAAGCAAGTATTAAACGAGTTTACTTAAAACTTATTTTTGAATAAATTAATTTTCGTAATGGAATAGGAAATAAGTGTTGCGAATGTTTTGTTTTTGCAGTTATTATGTATTTTTATATTTTTGACTATATTTAAAAAAAAGGATATATTAACAGCTTTTTTGTTACCGCAAGCAACTCAACGAAATTTGGCACACTTATTAACGCCATTTGATCTAATCTATATTAAAAATTTGATAGTAATTGAAACATTTTTAAAATAAATGTTGTTTTTTTATTTTTAGTACCAAAAGGTACATAAAAATAAAATGTATTTATTCGGCCTTTATATATGTATATATATTCGATTAGAGTTTTATTCTAGTTCGAGGCCCAAAAATATTTCTATTTATGATATTGTCATAATAGAGTATTTTTAATTTATTGCTTTAAAAAAGTTTCTATCTCATAGTATGTCTGTACTGATCAGTTTCATCCCCACTAAAGGAATCTTCAGCAGACTTTAGAGAATCATCGTTGGTCAATCAAACATCAAACCAGACATAATATTTGATATATTTCCCAAGTTATATGAGAAGTACTATTATGAAGGTCCGAAATCTGTTTTCCAACAAAAATAACTCTTTTAAAGCAAAAATTGTATATATTAAATCACCGTCGGTAACTATTAATATATGTGTTGCTGTTATTTTACAATAACAACAGTGCCTAACCAAACAATAGTGTTGGTAGGATAAGTCGTACTAAACTTTGTGTTAAATGTTGTTTTTTTATTTTTAGTACCAAAAGGTACATAAAAATAAAATGTATTTATTCGGCCTTTATATATGTATATATATTCGATTAGAGTTTTATTCTAGTTCGAGGCCCAAAAATATTTCTATTTATGATATTGTCATAATAGAGTATTTTTAATTTAATAGTATTTTTAATTTACATAATAGTACTTCTCATATAACTTGGGAAATATATCAAATATTATGTCTGGTTTGATGTTTGATTGACCAACGATGATTCTCTAAAGTCTGCTGAAGATTCCTTTAGTGGGGATGAAACTGATCAGTACAGACATACTATGAGATAGTAACTTTTTTAAAGCAATAAATTAAAAATACTCTATTATGACAATATCATAAATAGAAATATTTTTGGGCCTCGAACTAGAATAAAACTCTAATCGAATATATATACATATATAAAGGCCGAATAAATACATTTTATTTTTATGTACCTTTTGGTACTAAAAATAAAAAAACAACATTTAACACAAAGTTTAGTACGACTTATCCTACCAACACTATTGTTTGGTTAGGCACTGTTGTTATTGTAAAATAACAGCAACACATATATTAATAGTTACCGACGGTGATTTAATATATACAATTTTTGCTTTAAAAGAGTTATTTTTGTTGGAAAACAGATTTCGGACCTTCATAATAGTACTTCTCATATAACTTGGGAAATATATCAAATATTATGTCTGGTTTGATGTTTGATTGACCAACGATGATTCTCTAAAGTCTGCTGAAGATTCCTTTAGTGGGGATGAAACTGATCAGTACAGACATACTATGAGATAGTAACTTTTTTAAAGCAATAAATTAAAAATACTCTATTATGACAATATCATAAATAGAAATATTTTTGGGCCTCGAACTAGAATAAAACTCTAATCGAATATATATACATATATAAAGGCCGAATAAATACATTTTATTTTTATGTACCTTTTGGTACTAAAAATAAAAAAACAACATTTAACACAAAGTTTAGTACGACTTATCCTACCAACACTATTGTTTGGTTAGGCACTGTTGTTATTGTAAAATAACAGCAACACATATATTAATAGTTACCGACGGTGATTTAATATATACAATTTTTGCTTTAAAAGAGTTATTTTTGTTGGAAAACAGATTTCGGACCTTCATAATAGTACTTCTCATATAACTTGGGAAATATATCAAATATTATGTCTGGTTTGATGTTTGATTGACCAACGATGATTCTCTAAAGTCTGCTGAAGATTCCTTTAGTGGGGATGAAACTGATCAGTACAGACATACTATGAGATAGTAACTTTTTTAAAGCAATAAATTAAAAATACTCTATTATGACAATATCATAAATAGAAATATTTTTGGGCCTCGAACTAGAATAAAACTCTAATCGAATATATATACATTTTTAAAATAGTTACAGCGATTTCAAGAAAAAGGATATATGGCAGCCACGCGAGTCCTTGCTCAGATTAAAATACAAATGTTGAACGTCGATAGTTATCTAAATTTCTAAGACAATAACTAAGTTAAGTAATTTTATATCAAGTTTTGTGGCTAAAACTCCACTTTTAAATTTCAGGATATACGACAGGTACAAATGTCCTTCGACCGATTTGCTCAAAATTTTTATTTTTTTCTATTAATTAATTTTGTGCTTGCGTACCAAATTTGAAAAATCGTTGACAACTCTTTCTATTTTATTTTTGTGATTAAACTATATTAACACTTTATTGCAGTTTTTAAAAAGGATATATAAATAACTTTTGTTTTACAGAACCGATTTTAGCGAAATTTGGCACACACATTGTCATCACTTATTCAAATATTTACAAAAAATTTCAAGGGTATCGAGTAATTTTTGAGCGATTTACAATATTTTTAAGAAAAAGGATATATGGCAGCCATACGAGTCCTTGCTTCAATCTAGAAAAAAATTTACACATAAAATACTATATCAAAATTGGTAACATTGACAAAGTTTGGGAATTTTGTGACCATTTTTGTAGTTTTAATCACATATTTAAATTTCAGGATATATGGGGGGTAGGCGTGTCCTTGCTCCGATTTTTCCAAAAACTCGTTTTTTTCTTGATTAGATAATTTAATGCTTGTGTACTAAATTTCAGAAATCTGCGACCAATATTCTATTTTTGCCCACTCGATATATGGGAACGAATCACTGTGTGGTGTCTAAAAAAGTTGCAGGGCGCCACCTCAGTTTGACAATTAACGAAAAAGAAAACAAGAATTACTATTTTCATTTCCTTAAAACCAAAAATTTTAATAACTTGGGTTTGTAACTTGGATAATAATTCACCTCGTGGTGAATAAAACCGTTTTTCACCAACTGGTGAATAAAAAGTAACATAATTATTTTTCAACAAAAAAAATTTTTTTTCATCAATTTTTTTTTTTTTTTTTATAAATTTTTTTTTTTTTTTCATTAATTTTTTTCAATCAAAAATTTATTTTTTCCATAAAATTTTTTTCAATTTTTTTCATCCAATTTTTTTTTTTTTTAATTTTTGTTATTCATCAAACTTTTTTTCATCAATTTTTTTGTTTCTTCATAAAATTTTTATTTTTATCAATTTTTTTTTCATTATTTCTTTTTTCATCAATTTTTTTTTTTTTCATCAAAATTTTTTTTGTCATAAATTTTTTTTTATCATATTTTTGTCATAAATTTTTTTCATAAAATTTTTTATCAAATTTTTTATTATCAATTTTTTCTCACCAAAAAAATTTTTTCATTAATTTTTTTTACATCAAAAAATTTTTCTTTTCATCAAAAGAATTCATCAAAAAATTTTTTTTAATCAAAATCTTTTTTCACCAACAATTTTGGGTTCATTAATTTTTTTTTACCATAATTTTGTTTTTCATGAAAAAAAAATCATTTTTTTTACCAAAACTACTTTTTCACCAAGTCTAAGCTTTTCGCATAAAAATTGTCCATTTGTTCATCAAAAGTACATACAACAAGTGAGAGTGTTATATTCTTTGGTGACGAATCTTTTATACTCTCCAAAATGTAAAAGTACTTATTTGCACTTATTTTTGCACTCACTTACGAAATGAACAGCTCTTTTGGTTTTTTAATGGGGTCCTCGACTGATATTTCAATTCGTTTTGCATGGAATAGCAAAGTAATATAACATTATTTTTTTTTTTTAAACTTTGCTTTGGCAAGTACACCCAAATCTTCCGCAAAACATTATCATGATTTAAAGTTTTGGGCAAGAGTACAAAATTCGCAAGCATTTTTTCTGCAATTTTTTAACTTAAACCCTTATAACAAATATAACACTGTGCTACAGTGAAAACATACTTCTGATGTGACATAGTATATGTTGTTGGTCTTGTCGAGTAGATCACAAAAATGCCCATTAAACTTGCCAGACACCCTCAAATTTTAGAGTTATTGTCAAAAAACGTTTTTTTTGGGACTTTTCTCACTAAACCTTGTGTAATTCAGAATATTTTCAACCGATTTTAAATTTTTAAACCGTTTTGAATAGAAAAAGGATAGGGCTTTCCATGTGTGTGAATTGGTCAATACGTAAAAGAAAGATATCTATTGATTTTTTCTATAAAATCAATTTTTTTTGTTATTTTTTGAAAATTTTTCGAGTTTATCGATTTTTTCTGCTATAGTTCGTTTAACAACCTTTATATTTATGAGAGTCTTTTTAAAGATAATTTAATTCTAAATACGATAAGCTTTATCCTGAAAAAATCGGATAATAATTGACAGAGTTGTGATAATTTTTCTAAAAAAATCAATTTTTTTTGTTATTTTTTGAAAATTTTTCGAGTTTATCGATTTTTTCTGCTATAGTTCGTTTAACAACCTTTATATTTATGAGAGTCTTTTTAAAGATAATTTAATTCTAAATACGATAAGCTTTATCCTGAAAAAATCGGATAATAATTGACAGAGTTGTGATAATTTTTCTAAAAAAGAAAATTAAGATTTTGCAGGAAATCGCCGTTCTGATAACCCAGGCAATAAAAAATTAATTTATCATAAATGGTCATGTCTAATATTTTTAAAGGTTTTTGGCTCGCTGAATCCGAATCTGGCCTTTAAATTGCTCTATCTCGTCAGGTTTTTGAGGTATTTTACATAAATTGATATATTAAAAACTTAATAAGATAGCGCAATTTCAAGGTCAAATTCGAATTCAGGAGGTCAAAAACCTTTAAAACAATGATACGCGACCTCTCAGTATGTTCAATTATTTTTTTTATTTTTTTTTGCATGGGTTATCCGCACGGCAATTTCATACAAAATCTTAATTTTCTTTTTTAGAAAAATTATCACAACTCTGTCAATTGTTATTCGATTTTTTTTGGAATAAAGCTCATAGTATTTTCGATTAAATTTTCTTTAGGAATACGTTTATTAATATAAATGTTTTTGAACAAACTATAGCAAAAAAAAAAATCAAACCCAAAAAATTTTAAAAAATAACACAAGATTAGATATTGTTGAAAAAAGCAATACATATCTTTCTTATATGTATAGACCAATTCACACACAAGAAAAACCCTATCCTTCTTCTATCCAAAACAGTTGAAAAATTTAAAATCGGTTGAAAAATGTTTAAGTTACACGTGGTTTAGTGAGAAAAGTCCCAAAAAAACGTTTATTGACAATAACTTTAAAATTTGAGGGTGTCTGGCAAGTATGATGGGCATTTTTGTGATCTTTTCGACGAGACCTACAACATTAACTACCTCATTTTAAAAGTATATTCGATTTTGTGTTTTTTGTAGCACAGTGTAATTAGAGCCCGAGCTCTATCTGTAGTACAGATTCTGTACTTACAAAAAAACCAGTAAATACATTTTTTATTCTTTAAAATTTTTAAAAATCCAAAACTTTAATCTTGGTGCGCCTTCGGTTAATTTAATTCGATTGGCCTGAAATTAGTACCACATTATCATAAAATCATTTTTTTTCCATATTGTCTAAACATTAACTAATATTTTCAGCAAAAATAAAGAAATTTTAAATATTTTTTAACTTTGGTAGGATCTTCCAGATTTTTGAGTCAGAAAAGGAATACATTACCCCACAGGCCCACAACTTTTTGTGTTAGTTATAAGGGTTCAAGTTGAAAAAATGCAGAAAAAAAATTGAATTTCTAAAAATTATAGACATTTCTGGTATTTCCTATACCGGTTTCAAACACCCCAGTTAGTGTCATCATCAGTAGGATTTTAAATGTCAGTTTGTCTTGTTAATGAAAACTGTTTTTTATATGAGGCATTCCACACCAAATGTCCCGCTACAGAAAAACATGTGTCCCGTAAATTTCTGAATAGTTTGTTTGGATAGCTCTATATGGAACTAAGAAAATTGCGTTTTTTGGTTTTTCAAATTTTCAAAAACTGGGCTGAGGAGGCGTGGTCAAATATTGGAAAAATGGTCAAATTTGTGTCGAGTTGCCTTGATTAAATATTTATCACATTAAAACGAATGCACCACAATCTCAAAAATTTACATTCTTATATAGTTTTGTATGGGCTATCGATTAAAATTTTCTTTTTGGAAAATTTTCAGAACTCGTTCTGATGTTTTCCATTTTTTAAAAAAGTCAATTAATCAAAAATCCGTCCACTTTTTTTTTTTTTTTTAATTTTTTTTTTAAAGTTTAGATGTTTTTCCATCCACACAAAAAAATTCAGAAACACGTTCGTGGCGTATGAGTAACAAATTTTTGCGAAATCAACGAGTTGATTCCATTTTAATTATTTTTTAATTTGTGGTGCAATATAGAGATGGGCGTGAAAGCGATTTGACCCGCGCAAGAAATATTAAAGTCACTGACGACTCGTTATTATTTTTAGTTTACTTGTGCAATCACGTGAGTAAATTTACTGTTACTCGCGCAGTTTTTGATTACGCTCACGGTTGTTCACTCACGCTGATGATGATTTTACAAAATAATAAAAACAACAAATTTTCTATGAAAAAAGCACTGAAAACGGAAACTCAAAAAAACAGTGAAATTCCAAAAAAAAAAATAGTTAAAAATCACAAAAATTTTAAGCATTCACTCATCTCGCAAAAATTGGACTTCCTAATCACTCACGAAATGTTCTACTCATCCTACCTCTTTAATATCGTGAATAGCTTAGTAAGTGACTTGCGAGTCAATTTTTTCAAATGTTGAACGTTAAAGGATATGTACCTATAATGAAGTGTCCGATTTATTGCTCCCGCTTAAATGCGCTTATCCAAAATATTAAATAAATCAGAAGGATATTGATGCATTTACATAAAAAAACTCTTATAAACGCACATCAAGTGATCTTAAGATTTTGAACTCATTTTAGTGTTGATATTTCAGTAAAATTTTTATGAAACTACTCTTACCAGTTTTAGGCATTTAAGCGAGTAATTCTGTGTTTTTTAAAATTTAAATTGAAATCTTTATGAAATCTTAAAACAAATTTTTTTAACAATTGACGATTTGTTTTCGATATAAACAGTCAGAAGGACATTGATGCATATCTAAAAAAAACTCTTATAAACGCATCTTATCAGTTTTACGCATTAAAGCATTTTACGCATTAAAGCATTTACGCATTTAAGCATTTACGCATTTTACGCATTTAAGCGAGATGAGTGAATGCTTAAAATTTTTCTTAAGTAAGTTTTTGTGATTTTTAACTATTTTTTTTTGGAATTTTACTGTTTTTTTGAGTTTCCGTTTTCAGTGCTTTGTTTTCATATAAAATTTGTTGTTTTTATTATTTTTGTAAAATCATCATCAACGTGAGTGAGCAACCGTGAGCGTAATCAAAAATTGCGTGAGCGTGAGTAACAGTAAATTGACTCACGTGATTGCACAAGTAAACTATAAATATTAGCGAGTCGTCAGTGACTTTAATATTTCTTGCGTGGGTCAAATCGCTTTCACGCCCATCTCTATATTGTACCAAACATGAAAAAGCAATTAAAATGGGATCAACTCGTTGGTTTCGCAAAAATTTGTTACTCATACGCCATGTTTTAACAAGAAAATACAAGGAAATTCCAAAATTGTCATAATATTCAATATTCAAATGCGATTTTCTAGAAAAAAACGACGAACGTGTTTCTGCGTTTTTTTGTGTGGATGGACAAACATCTAAATTAAAAAAAAAAAAAATAAAAAAAAAAAAAAAAAGTGGCCGGAATTTTGATAAATTGACTTTTTAAAAAATGGAAAATTTCAGAACGGGTTCTGAAAATTTTCCAAAAAAAAATTTTTAATCGATAGCCCATACAAAACTATATAAGAAGGTATATTTATAAATATACCTTTTAAACTATATAAGAAGGTATATTTATAGAGCTATCCATACAACCTATTCAGAAATTCGTGCGACACGTGTTTTTTTTCGCTGGACATTTGGTGTGGAATGCCTCATATATGTGAATATTTTTAATTTCTACAGAATAAATTTTGACAGTTTCCAACATTACAATTCTATTTCTAGCAATCTCAACCTCACTTCATACTTTGTTTCAACTTTTTTGTCTCTTACATTATTTCGCAAGAGTAACCAACATGATCTGGAATTGCAGACACAAATGAAGGAATTTGCATTTCCTGTTTCGGAGACGTGCCAAATGGCGACATATTTTGTCAGTTATCTTATTTGATTTTTTCTGTAAGTACAGAGTGTTAGTATTGACTCTAAAAGACAACTGTTTCGACCCCAACAACGATTTAAAAAATTAAAAAAAAAATAAAATTCGCTCCACCCTAGTATTTATAGATTCGGCCAAGTCAAATTTAGTTTTTTTATTTGTTTTCACTAGCTTTTTAATAAATTGCCTACTTTGTTAAGCCTACCCTTTCTTTATTTTTTATTGATAACCGTTTATTGAACTCAATAACTTACAGTAATATTCCTTAAATGTTGTAAATCATTTATAAAAAAAAAACATAAAATATTTTATCGATTCTTTTATAACATAAAGTAAATGGAGAATTGTACATAATGTTTTGTAAAATATTTAAACTTATTGCATCGTTATAACCATAAAAATCACTGCATTAAGGAAATTTTTGTTCTTTACGAAAAACAGAAAAAATAACTAGAAAACCAACCACCATCAAAATGAAAAAAGAATTTACAAAACAAATTTTAAATGATAATAAAACTCAATGAAATATTCGTTTTTTTCACAGGCTATCTAGCAGAGTAATACATATTTTTTTTTATATAAAACAGAAGAAATGAAAAAGGCAAAAAAAGAAATTGTAAAGCCCTTATGACAATGGCATTTGTTGAAATAATTTATTTACAAAAAATATTGACCAAAATCGAGGTCTCCTAAGTCAATTAGGGTCTGTGTGAACGTTAAATAAAATTTTTAATTGTAGTTGTAAATTTTTAATTGTATATTCGACCTTTCAAATTTTAATTAATAAAATAAATATTTGAGCTCGAGGCCAGTGTTTTGTTAAATAAATCGCCTTTATCATCTTCCAATATTTCGATCCTCATCGAGAATCATCATCAGGGATTAAAATTAGACGGAAAAACTTAAAACTATTTATCCTCATTCTTCGTCATTAAATATTGCACTCTCAGTGCAAATATGTCTCTCCAAATAAATAAATCTGTCGCTCCGAACAAACCCTAAAAAAATTACAAAGAATTTCCTTAAAAAAAATAATATCATACGGGCTTATTGTAAATATTTTCAAAATTCGATATTTTTATTCTATACACACAACATTTTTGCGATAATAGCAATTTATATTTTTTAAACTTAATTTGATTGTGAGTTTAAATCTTTAAGAGTAAAAACAGAAATGTTTTATGGATTAAGTTAAGTCATCAAATATTTATATAAACATTCAACCAAATCTCTCACCAACCAATATTCATTTTGAAATATCTTACAAAAATATTCATTGAAGTTGCTTCCTCTTTGGTATTTTTTTTTTGTTAGTTACACTTAAAATAATAACTCTACTGAATTCCAGAAAGGCTGCAGAACTGGCAGAAAATATTCTTAATAAAATTTAGGGATTTTACAAAAAAATGCTATTATTTGAATTTAAAAAAAGGGCTATAAATTTTAGTTGTATCGGTTTATAGGTTTAAAAGTTAGGAACGAAAATGTTCTCAGAAAAAAATTAAAAAAAATTCATTAAAAAATTCGTAGATTTAATTAAAAAATTAATTAAATCCGGACCAATCACTTAAATGCGCATATAAATTAAAAATATTTAGATGTCGTTAATTAAAAATAAATGGATATTTAGTTAATTAAAAACTTAATACTACACTCAAAAAAATAAACTGGTAAAACGCCTGGTAAAGTGCCTTGTAATCCCGTTCTACCAATATTAAACAATTTTCCTTGTTTTTTAACAAAAAATCTTGTACTTTGCTCAAACGAGGACTACAGTTTTATTTTTTATTTTACAAGTTTATTTCCGTAATTGTATTCTACCATTTTGAAAGGTTATTTTACAAAAAAAACTGTAATTTTACAACAAAGTTTTTATTACGAGGATTCTAGTTGAATTACAAAAAAAAAACTTTATTTTACAAAAATTATGTTATACGATGATTTATGTTGTTTAACAAAAAAACTTTTTTTTTTTGTATTTTTTTTTTATTGAAAAATATTTAAAAAAAAAGTTGACAAAATTTTGAAAAATTTATTACGAGGATTAATTTAAGGAGGAGTAGTTAATTTACAAAAAAAAAAGAGTTATTTTACAAAAAGTTATTTTATTACGAGGATTTATGTTGCACTCAAAAAATTATGTTAGTAAAATCAACTGAAAATGTCAGTTAAAATAACTACTTTGTAAGTTGTTTTGGGGTCAACTACTTTTTCAGTTAAATCAACTAACAATGTTAGTTATTTTAACTAACAAAAACAACTGACTTATGTAGTAAAAACTACTTACATTTGTAGTTAAAACAACTAAAATGTAGTAAAAATAGAATAATCAAAATATAACTTTTTCTTTTTTAATTTTCAGAAAAAAAAAATTGAAGACCAAATTTTTTCCAAGTTTTCTTTTTTTTAAGTTGTGAAAAATAAAAAAACAAAAATTTATTTTTTGGAAAAAAAGTTTGAAAATTTTTCAGAGACAAAAAAAATAAAATTAACTACTTTAAATAACTGTTACTACATCACAGTACTTTTTTGTTAGTTGATCAAAAAATCGACTTAAAATAACTAACAGAAATAGTTGTTTCATATTTTTCATACAAAAACAACTGACTTTGTAGTTGAAAACAACTAACTACTGTAAAATATACAAATAACTAACATGTAGTAACTTACATAATTTTCTGAGTGTGTTAACAAACATTTTTTTTGTAAATTTACTATTTTGGTTTGTAAATTTACCATTTTTTTAAACATATTTACCATTTTTTTCTTGTAAGTTTACCATTTTTTTTTTGTATTTTTCCGGTTTTAAAACAATATTTTTACAAATAAAATTGGTTATTTTACCAATTTTTGGTGCATTCAAAATTACGAGGAATTCCTCGTAATTTTACGAGAATTTTACCTACGTCATATTTTACGAGAATAGCCTCGTAAAATCACGAGATTTATTGGTAACTTTACAAGTTTTTTTTTTTGAGTGTATAAATTAAAAAAAAATAATTAAAATTTAATTATATAAATTAAAAATTTAATTAAAAAAAAATTGGAAACAAATTTAAATTTTAATTGTATAAATTAATAAAAAAATAAAAATAATTAATTTTTTAAAAAATAAATAATTAAATTTTTTTTTTTTTTAAATCAAAAGGTTTAAAAAAAATATTTATAAAAATATTTTTACAGTTTTATAAAGTTATATGAGAATTCTATAATCTATATGAGAAATAAAAAACTTTCAACAAACTGCTTTTACTTCTCTATTTGTTTTTGGTATGTAGTGATACCCTCCACAATTTCAAAAAGTTTATTGCAAAAAACTTTATTTAAAAGGAAATTACTTTTGAAAAAAAAATTTTTTGAAAAAAAAATTCAGCAAAAAAAAATTTTGGTAAAAAAAAAAAATTCCCGATTTTATTCTTTTTTTGTCAAAAAATATGTTCGTACTTATTTAAATACCATTTGGAGTTCAATTATGTTCACACATGTCAACCAGAAGCCGAATTAAAGCATTTTGTATTTTTAGGTTATGTTGAATGTACTGAAATTTTTGAGGTGTGCTTACATTTTCTTTCATAACTTTTGAACCGCTGAACCGATATCGCTCAAATGCAATACCAAACTTCTCAGAAAAACTTCCAATAAATATGTTAAGTTTCAGTAATCTCTGTGCAATATTTTGTCCGTGACAGCATTTTCCACAGACAGACAGATGGACAGACGGACAGACGGACAGACGGACATCGCTAGAATGTCTTAAAATCGATCGGACATCATGAATATATATACTTTATGGGGTCCCAGATCGATATTTCGATGAGTTACAAACGGAATGACAAACTTATATATACCCTCTAGGGGGCCCCCGTAGGCTAGCTGGTAGCGTGCTAGCCTTTCAACGTGGGGGTCGTGGCACAGTGCCACATTTGGCCAATCTAGGACGACAAAAATCCAATTTTAATTATATTGACTTGAAATTCGGTATAAATGTTTGATTTGACTTCAAAAATAACATTATGAAAAATGTGGGAGGCCGGTTAAGGGCCACGCCCACTTGTTTTTAAATTTGTAATTTTGGTTATAATTTCTTTAAATTTGGTATATATACTCTCAATGACTGTAGAAATAATATCACAAAAAAAGGGGGCGGTCAGACAACTGCCACGCCCACTTTTTTAAAATATGTTTTAAAAATATGTAAAAACAAGGTTTACATATCGCCCCACTGTAGTCGGCGTCGCAGACGGTCGCAAAAGTTAGCCGTTGAAATAAGTACTATGGATATTGGTCAATATATCTGAAGAAGTCCGGCGACCAATAAGGACCAAACACAAAAGTTCTATTCCATCAAAAAAAATAAATATATAATTTTCTTTTCAAAAATTAGTATTTTGTTAAAAATTCTATAAAAAAATAGAAAAATTTATTTAAAAAACAAGAAAAGATATGACTTAAAGCACTTGAATATCCTTTAAAATTACCAAAAAATAGTGGATAAATATCTCTTTTTGTTCAAAAGTTACAACAGTTTAAACTCGACTTAATTTATGCGAAATAATGTACACTAGTTACAGGATTTTACAAGATGCAACTTTATGAACCCACCTGTTAGTAACGAACAGAATTATCGATCTTATATGATTATTTCCGTGCTATTAGGAATGTTCTATAATACATACAAACATATCATGAAAATCGGGGAACTTTTTTTTTTGATTTTTGTCGTGCTAGATTGGCCAAATGTGGCACTGTGCGTGGGTTCGATTCCCACCAGAACCCTTGGTTTTTTTCGCTACAACGAGACGACGGTCATTGTTACCAGTTCTCGGTTAGGTCGAATTTATTAAAAATGAGTTGTATATAAATAGAAAGAATAAATAAAAAAAAAAAAAAATTATTATTATTATTATTATTATATACCCTCTATCACTAAGTGGAGGGTATAAAAACACATACGAAAAACAATACAAAACCAAAAAAAAATAAGTAAAGAAAAAAATTTAATTAAACAATTAATTATATTAATAAAATATTTAATTAATAGAATCTCAAATGAATAAATACTCAAGCTCGAGGTCATAAGTTTTAAATGTTTTTTTACCAAAAATATTGACAAAATACGTAGATGATCTATTTAGTATAGTTACAGAAAACCAAATAGAGGAAATATTGAATAATTTGAACAAATTCCATCACAATATAAAATTTACAATGGAAAAAGAAATTGACGGCAGACTTCCATACCTGGATACCTTAGTAATACGGCAAAATAATAAAATTAAAATAGATTGGTACCAAAAACCAACGGCGTCTGGTAGGATAATTAATTTTTATTCGAAACATCCCAAGAGAATAATAATAAATACAGCCTCAAACATAATAAGGAGAGTTTTAAACATTAGCGACGAGGAATTTCATAATGACAACATAAAAAAGATAAAAGACATGTTACATAACAATAATTTTCCGACAAAAATTGCAACAAAACTTATCAAAGATTTAAAAAAACAAAAGACACGTGATTTTGAAAATAAGGAATCACCCACTATATATAAATCGTTGACATACGTTCCAAAACTGTCCGAAAGAATTGAAAAATCTCGACTACATAACGCAGAAAAGTATAGAATGGCTCATAAAACAGGTTATAATCTTGGACAATTATTTAGCAATACTAAAGATAAAGTGGAAATATTGGAGAAAGCCAATGTCGTATATAAAATACCATGCAACGGGAAAAAGGATGAAAACTGCAATAAAGTGTACGTAGGGACTACTAAAAATATACTTAAAACTAGAATATCAGGCCATAAATCCGATCAACGTTTTTTAAATATTTCGTCACAAAAAACTGCACTGTCAGCCAATTGTGCCAGTACTAATCACTCGCCAAACTTTGATGATGTACGAATATTACAACAAGAACAAAATTACAAACGACGCTATATGTTGGAGATGCTGAACATTATCAATACACCAACAACTATGAATTTTAAGAGCGATGTGGAGAGTGGCTGTGCAAAACATTATAGATATTTAGTTAATAAGACCAAGCAATACACAAATTCAGTGCAATCATGACGATGGTAGTGAGAACTACATAAGCAAATAAGAATTTTTTGTGTGATTTTTATAAAATTTAGTAAGTTCTTGTTGTTATTGTTATTACTATTTTGAAATTTTGTGAGCTTTGTGTTTTTTGTATTGATGTTTTTAACTTATTTTGTTGTTTTTCTTATTTATATTTTGTGAAACATTAGACTGTCCCTGATGAAGATATTCAAAGAATATCGAAATATTGGAAATATTTAAATAAATAAAAAAACATTTAAAACTTATGACCTCGATCTTGAGTATTTATTCATTTGAGATTCTATAAAGAAAAGGTCGAATAAAATACAAACTTTTATATTTAATTAATATTAAATTTAAAAAAAACACATTAAAATGTTAATTAAAAAAAAGTTAAAAATCTGATTAAACAATTAATTATATTAATTAAAAATTTAGTTGATATTAAATTAAAAAACCATTAAAATTTTAATTAAAATAAAATATACGATATGATTTTCTGTGTAAGGACACTGTGAAAGTTCTTGAACATTTCACACTGCCGTACAAAAAAGGAAAAAAATGCCTGCGAATTTTGTACTCTTGCCCAAAACATTAAATCATGATAATGAAGATTTGGGTGTACTTGCCAAAGCAAAGTTTTTTTAGAAAAATAATGTTATATTACTTTGCTATGCCATGCAAAACAAATTGAAATATTAGTCGAGGACCCCATTAAAAAACCAAAAGAGCTGTACATTTCGTAAGTGAGTGCAAAAATAAGTGCAACAAGTGAGAGTATTACATTCGGCTGTGCCGACTCTTATATACCCTCCAAAATGTAAAAAACAATATAAAAATATCGAGGGTTTTTTTTTGGGGGGGGTGGTGGAAAACGTTAGGGGCACCTTCCCCTTGCTATTTTTAACTGCTTTTGGGAAAAGAATGTTGCTTTTGCTTAGCAAAAGTACAAAAAACCCTTCAAAAAATGCGGTTTTTTTTAGGTTGGTTTAGTTCTCCAAGGGGGAACTTTTTTCCCCCGGGTCAGATTTTGCCCATTTCCGAACTTATCCTGCCTAGGAATATAAGACATATTCGTGCCAAACGTCGGAAGTCTAGCTCTTTTATTTTGGACTGTATCGTTTCATCTACATACGGACAGACGGATAAACGGACAGACAGACGAACAGACGGACATCGCTAGAATGTCTTAGAATCGATCACTGATCAATAAGATATATACTTTATGGGGTCCTAGACCGATATTTCGATGCGTTACACACGGAATGACAAAGTGAGTATACCCCCATACTGTTGTTGGAAGGTATAAAAAAGTGTTTTTACATTTTGGAGAGTATAAAAGACTCGGCACCAAAGAATATAACACTCTCACTTGTTTTATGTACATTTGATAAACAAATGGAAAATTTTTATGTGAAAAGCTTAGACTTGGTAAAAAAGTAGTTTTGGTAAAAAAAAATAATTTTTTTTTTCACGAAAAACTAAATTATGTTAAAAAAATTTAATGAACACAAAATTTTTGGTGAAAAAGAATTTTGATAAAAAAAAGTTTTTGATGATTTTTTTTGATGAAAAGAAACATTTTTTGATGTAAAAAAAATTGATGGATAAAAAAATTTTTTGGTGAGAAAATAATTGATAATAAAAAAATTTATAAAAAATTTGACGAAAAAAATATCATATTTTTTTTATCATAAAAAAAAAAATTATGAAAAAAAATTTTGATGAAAAAAAAAAATTGATGAAAAAAAAATTGATGAAAAAAAAATTGATGAAAAAAAATTTGATAAAAAATGGATGAAAAAACAATTATTGATAAAAAAATATTGATGAAAAAAAAATATTAATGAAAAAAAAATTTATGAAAAAAAAATATTGATGAAAAAAAAAAGTTGATGAAAAAAAAATATTGATGAAAAACAAAAATAAGGAAACAAAAAATATTGATGAAAAAAAAATATTGATGAAAAAAAAATATTTAGGAAAAAAATATTGATGAAAAAAAAAATTATGGTGAAAAAAAAAAATTATGGTGAAAAAAAAATATTGTGAAAAAAAAAAATATTGATGAAAAAAAAAAAAATATTGATGAAAAGAAGAAAATATTGATGAAAAAAAAAATATTGGGGAAAAAAAAATATTGAGGAAAAAAAATATTGATGAAAAAATAAAAATATTTATGCAAAATAATTAATTAACATTTATTTACCAGCTGGTGAATATTTGTTTTATTCCCCACGAGGTGAATTATTATCCAAGTTACAAACCCAAGTTACAAAAATTGTTGGTTTTAAGAAAATGAAAACAGTAATTCCAATTTTCTTTTTTGTTAATCGTTAGCTTATATTGTCAAATTGAGGTGGCGTCTTGCAATTTTTTTAAAATTAGACACCAGCCTAAAAACATTATCATGTTAAAAAATGTTAGCCATGATATTTTAATATAGGCTTTCTTTAAATAAATATGTCTCCGTGTTTTCGTGTGTCATTTCATTTCGAGGTGAAAGTATCCACACTGTCTGTATCTATGTAGTCTTTATTTTGGATTCGGAAGTCTCCTCCGATAACTCACTAATTATAAAGAGCTGGTATTTTATATTTTGTTTACACAGTTCCTGATGGATTGTTTTAGATAATTTGCAGAATTATATCAAATAAAGCCATTAGCTCAAATTTTGCAAAGAATTTTATACAGTGATTTTTTTAAGTGTATAGCTTTTACTGTTTATATAAATCGTTCATAAAATAATATTATTTATATTTATTTCTTAACAAAAGCAAAAAAAAAACTAAATGGGATTTCTTTGAAGGTGGTTGGTTAGGCAAATATTTTTCGGCTTATAAAGCAGAAACGGTCGATGGCTTGGATGTAAATGTACTTCAAACAAATGAGGCATTTGTTACTTTGAAAAATATTTTTTATTGCTTTTTATGTACTTTTAACAAATAACAGGCAATATGATAAAAATTACTCTAACAACAAATATAAAAATATGAATTTATGTTGTAACGTCCACAGTTGTAAACTATTCGTTTCCAGTTATACAGTGGGCAAGGTTTGTTAAGCATTTTTTTTTTTAATTTAGAAAAGTTTCAAGGAACACCAAACATTTTGAAGTGCAAACAGAAAAAAAAATTATTGTTTTTTTCTGTAAATACAGATCGAGCTCGGATTAGAAGGATTTAAGTTGAAAAATGCAGAAGACAAATTGAATTTCTAAGAATTATAAATATTTCTGGTATTCCCATACCGGTTTCAAACAAACGGTCTTGTTTGTGGAAATTGTTTTTTATATAAGTGAATATTTACAGCTTCTACAGAATAAATTTTGAAAGTTTCCAACACTACAATTCTATTTCCAGTAATCTCAACATCATACTTTCTATCAACTTTTTTTGTTTCGCAAGGGTTACCAACATGATTTGGAATTTCCCACCCAAATGATAGAATTTGCATTTTCTGTTTTGGAGACGTACCTAATGGCGACATATTTTGTCAGTAATTTAATTTATTGTTTTTTCTGTAAGATCGAGCTCGGGCTCTAATAATATTTGTTATAAGGGTTTAAGTTGAAAAAATGCAGAAGCAAAATTAAATTACCAAAAATTATAGACATTTCTGGTATACCTATACCGGTTTTAGTGTTATCATCAGTAGGATTTTAAATGTCGGTTTGTCTTGTTAATGAAAATTGTTTTTTATATATTTGCATATTTACAGTTTCTACAGAATAAATTTTAACAGTTTCCAACACTACAATTCTAAAAAAAATTTGGGAATTTTTTAATGTTGTTCAAAAATTTAAATCATGATAATGTTTTTCTGAATAGGTGTTCTTGCCAAAGAATAATTATTTTAGAAAAAATATCGTTATTTTCAGATGCTGTTTAATGCAAAATGGATTTAAATGTTATTCAAGGACTCCTCAAATTTTATTTATTAACATGATAATGTTTTTAGGCTGTTGTCTAATTTTAAAAAAGTTGCAGGACGCCACCTCAGTTTGACTATATTAGCTAACAATTAACGAAAAAGAAAACAAGAATTACTATTTTCATTTTCTTACATCCAAAAATTTTAATAACTTGGGTTTGTAACTTGGATAATAATTCACCTCGTGGTGAATAAAACCGGTTTTCACCAGCTGGTGAATAAAAAGTAACATAATTATTTTTCAACAAAAATTTTTTTTTTTAATAAATTTTTTTTTTTTTCATCTTTTTTTTTTTTTTTTTATCAATTTTTTTTTTCCATCAAATTTTTTTTTTTTTTCATTAATTTTTTTTTCGTCAAATTTTTTTTTTTTTCACCAAATTTTTTTTTTTCCATCAATTATTTTTTCGTTTCATCAAACTTTTTTTTCATCAATTTTTCCAATTCTTAATTTCTTCAAAAGTTTCATTTAAATGGTTAATTTTAATCTGACACACATTAAGTGTGTGTCAATCGAAGGAGTGCTGATGATGGAAGGGTGGCATCTTCCGAAAGCTGTCGACATCTCCACTTAGCCTGTGTTGTCACTTGATTTTTTCAGATTTTCTTATTGTACAACAATTATTATTTCTCAGAAATAATTAATATGGACTCAAACCGAACTAAATAAAAATTCAGTTATAAAATATACAGTCCAACAATATATAAACACAATTAATACAATTTTTTTTTTATAATTTTTTTTTTTTCATAAAATTTTTTTTTTATCTATTTTTTTTATTAATTTTTTTCATTAACTTTTTTTTTTTTTTCATCAAATTTTTTTTTTCATCAAATTTTTTTTGTTCCATCAATTTTTTTTTGTTTCGTCAATTTTTTTTCCATCAAATTTTTTTTTCTATCAAAATTTTTTTTTTTATCAAAATTTTTTTTCATCAATTTTTTTTTTTTGGATAACATTTTTTTTTCATCAAACTTTTTTTTTCATCAGATTTTTTTTTTTCATCAATTTTTTTTCATTAATTTTTTTTTATAAATTTTTTTTTTTTCATTAACATTTTCTTCATAAATTTTTTTTTCATTCATTTTTTTTTATCAAATTTTTTTTTTTCATAAAAATTTTTTTTTTATAAATTTTTTTATTATCAATTTTTTTCTCACCAAAAACTTTTTTTTTTTGCATATTTTTTTTTCATCAATTTTTTTTTACATCAAACAAATTTTCTTTTCATAAAAAAAATTCATCAAAAACTTTTTTTCATCAAATTTTTGTTTCACCAAAAATTTTGGGTTCATTAAATTTTTTTAACATAATTTTGTTTTTCGTTAGTCTTTTTCACCAAGTCTAAGCTTTTCGCATAAAAATTTTCCATTTGTTCATCAAATTTACATAAAACAAGTGAGAGTGGTATATTCTTTGGTGCCGAAACATTTATACTCTCCAAAATGTAAAAACACTTTTTTGCACTTATTTTTGCACTCACTTACGAAATGTATAGCTCATTTGGTTTTTTAATGGGGTCCTCGGCTGATATTTTATCATGATTTAATATTTTGGGCAAGAGTACAAAATTCGCAGGCATTTTATTAATCCATGATGGTTTCTAAGAGATTCTAGAGATATGCATCATTCCGTCTGTCTGCGAAAAGCAAGATGCAGTCCAAACCAAAAGTGCTATAAATTTAGTAAATGATCGAAATCAGACTAGGGGAAAAGATTTACCCACGAATAACACTGTGGAACAAATTCAGGCTAGCAAAAGTTAGGTCGATTCTGAGAGTGAGAAGTGAAAATAGAGGCTAAATTAGAAGACCCGTATCGCGGCGTTTGTTTATGTTAGTTCGATTTTTTTTTAATCGACCTTCGCACTTTGCGGTCAATGCCGATTTTCAGCATATTGTTTAAATGGTTTTTTGGCTATAACTCGTCGACTAATTGATATTTTTTCAATCTGTAAATGACAAATTATTGCTAGAGACCGGTTCAACAATTAAAATTTTTTAAAAAATTTATTTAGAAAATTTTTAACATGATAATATTTTTAGGCTGGTGTCTAATTTTAAAAAAGTTGCAGGACGCCACCTCAGTTTGACTATATAAGCTAACGATTAAAAAAAAAAAGAAAATAGGAATTACTGTTTTCATTTTCTTAAAACCAAAAATTTTTGTAACTTGGGTTTGTAACTTGAAAATAATTCTCGTGGTGAATAAAACAAATATTTACCAGCTGGTGAATAAAACGTAACATAATTATTTTGCATCAATATTTTTTTTCATCAATCTTTTTTTTTTAGTCAATATTTATTTTTCTCAATATTTTTTTCATCAATATTTTTTTCATCAATATTTTTTTCATCAATATTTTTATTTTTTTTTTCATCAATATTTTTTTCATCGATATTTTTTTTTTCATCAATATTTTTTTTTTCTATCAATATTTTTTTTTCATCAATATTTTTTTTTTTACATCAATATTTTTTTTTTTCATCAATATTTTTTTTCGTCAATATTTTTTTTTATCAATATTTTTTTCATCAATATTTTTTTCATCAATATTTTTTTTTTCGATATTATTTTTCATCAATATTTTTTTATAAACAATTTTTTTTGCATCAATATTTTTTTTTCGTCAATATTTTTTTTTTCATCAATAATTTTTTATCAATATTTTTTTTCATCAATATTTTTTTTCATCAATATTTTTTTTTCATCAATATTTTTTTCATCGATATTTTTTTTTTTCATCAATATATATTTTTTTTATCAATATTTTTTTTTCATCAATATTTTTTATTTTTCATCAATATATTTTTTTATCAAAATTATTTTTTTCATCAATATTTTTTTTTTTTTCATCAATATTTTTTTTTTCATCAATATTTTTTTTTCATCTTTATTTTTTTTTTCATTAATATTTTTTTTATCAATATTTTTTTTCATCAATATTTTTTTCATCAATATTTTTTTTTCATCAATATTTTTTTTCATCAATATTTTTTTTCATCAATATTTTTTTTTATCAATATTTTTTTTCATTAATATTTTTTCATCAATATTTTTTTTTCATCAATATTTTTTTTTTTCATCAATATTTTTTTTCATCAATTTTTTTTTTTCACCAATTTTTTTTTTATCAATTTTTTTTTTAACATTATTGTTTTTTTCATCAATATTTTTTATCAATATTTTTTATCAATATTTTTTTTCATCAATATTTTTTTTCATCAATATTTTTTTTCATCAATATTTTTTTCATCGATATTTTTTTTTCGTCAATATTTTATTTCATCAGTATTTTTTAATGGGGTCCTCGACTAATATTTCAATTAGTTTTGCTTGGAATAGTAAAGTAATGTAACATTATTTTTTCTAAAAAAAACTTTGCTTTGGCAAGTAAGTACACCCAAATCTTCCGCAAAACATTATCATGATTTAATGTTTTGAGCAAGAGTACAAAATTCGCAGGCATTTTTTGGTGCTTATGAAGCAAAATTATTTTTTTTTCATGCTTTTTGAAAACATTTTGCTTGATAAGCACCATAAAAAATTTCTAAATCAATTTTTAAAAAAAAAATTAAAAAAAAAATAGTCGACTAAATCATCTAAAACCAAATGATGAAAGTTGAAGCTGCTCTAGATTCAGATAATATATATTTTTTTCTTTTTTCCATTATTATTACCACAGTACAATTTATTAAGGGTTGAGTAAATGAAAAACAAATTTGGTAGAAAACAAGTCTTATATTTTTTTAAAGGGTAATATGTTATTTTTGCGTTGAAATTGTAGGTACTCTTCACATATTTGGATCAAGAGCATCATATTAGGTTTTTCAAAATTCGTAAGAGATAGTATATATATGGTTTAGGCCGGAATACACATTGCTTTTTTGAATATCCAACGGTAGACTACAGAAAACAAGTGCTAACAAGTATTTCAAATATACTAAATATATGGGGAATTTCATCTCAAGTTAACACAGTTTCCAAAACGTTGTCATACGATCGGCTTCATATATACTTGCACAAAGTTGAGACCTGTTGGGTAGTAGTATAAGTAATAAGAAAATAAGAATTACTGTTTTGATTTTCTTAAAACCAAAAAGGTTTGCAACTTCGATTTGTAAATTGTATAATAACTCACCTGCTGGTGAATAAAAGCGTTTTTCAATAGATGGTGAATAAAACGAAATATTTTTTTAACAAACCATTTTTTTCATAAACTTTTTTTCATCAATTTTTTTTTTTCATGAAATTTATTTTTTCATAAAAAAAATTTTCAAAAAATTTTTTTTTTTTTTCAATTTTTTTATCAAATTTTCTCATCAATTTTTTTTATCAAAAACTTTTTTTGTCACATTTTTTTTTCAAAAACTTTTTTTTTTCATATTTTTTTTTTTTTTAATTTTTTTTTTTCATAAATTTTTTTTTCATCAAAAATTTTTTTCTTCATCAAAAACTTTTTTTTATCAAAAAATTTTTTTTTTTTCATCAATATTTTGTTGTTCTTAAAAAAATTGTTCTTTTCATTTTTACTTATTTTTTTTTTCACCAAATCTACTTTTTCACCAAGTCTAAAATTCTGACAGATGGACGGATATATATAACTAGATTGTCTTAAAAATAGATCAATAGTATATAAACTTAATGGGGTCCTCGACCGATGTTTCAATTCGTTTTGCGTGAAATGGCAAATAACATTATTTTTTCTAAAAAAAACTTTGCTTTGGCAAGTACCCCTAAATCTTCAGCAAAACATTATCATGATTTAATGTTTTGGGCTAGAGTAAAAGTTCGCAGATATATTTCCTTATTTTAAATATCGATTTCTCAAAACTAACTTGAAATAAATGTCTAAAAATTGTTGTGCAAGATGCATTTACTACGTTCTAAAACATATCAAAAATTTAGTAAAATCGAAGGGGGTCTTATCAAAAATGTATGATTTAGAATGGAATGCACCATTTGTATTATGTACTTACATGGGAAGTATGCCAACCCTTATGATCCGAATTGCCAGAAACTTAAAATAAATATAAAAGAGACATTCGATGTCTCGGCTTATCGGGGATTTAGGGGCTCAAAAATAGGAAAAAAATGGCGAAAAAATCGTTCTTTTTTTATTTTTCAGCCATTTGTTCTTAATTAAAAAAAAAAAACCTTCCCGTGTAAGAATGGATAGGATCTTATCTCATCTGCTTAAATTTATTTACATATCGCCGTATATGGATGCATATAATTATGACTGCAATGACCGCAATCGAGATCTAATTATATCTCGGACTTGGTAATCTTTGACACAAATTTGACATCTACATAATTAGATCTAATCAGATACAATTATATACAAACAGATGCAATCATATGTTATCAGATGAAAGCAGATCAGATACGATATAATCGATTTTTATATGGGTTGTCAAGTTATAACCCATAGTCTCGTAATCCCATTTTACCAATATCCCTTCACTCAGAAAATTATGTAAGTTACTACATATTAGTTGTTTGTATATTTTACAGTAGTTAGTTATTTTAAGTCGTTTTTTTGAACAACTAAAAAAAAAGTACTGTAATGTAGTCACAGTTATTTAAAGTAGTTAATTTTTTTTATCTCTGAAAAATTTTCAAAGTTTTTTTCCAAAAAAAAAAATAAGTTCTGATTAACTTTTATTAAAAAATAAAAATTGTTTTATTATATTTTGAGTATGTTTATTCTGGCTCGAGGTCATTTTTTTCTTTACTAATTAAAACCATGATATTCTCATAGCATAATTTTCAGGAACATTATTTTTTGTTTTAAATTTATTTATGTTGGTCATTTTTGCAAGACCTAATCGACACGTGTTTCGGAATTTGTCAGATTCCATTGTCAAGATTATTTAGCAAAAATAAAAACGATTTACTACAAAGTAGCAAACGAGTCTAATGACAAATTGTAAATTTACAATTTTATTGGTAAAAAGCTTGTAAAATAACAAATTATTCAAATCGACACTTTTATACAGTGACGAGCAAAAGTGTAACAGGGTTCACATTGCTTAGATAATATGCTCTATATTTTAAACTACACAAGATAAAGTATTGAAGTTTTTTGATAATTTTATTAGTTAATTGATCAGAATTTATAAACATTATCGAAATATGCTGTAAAATTTTTTATAAAAAAAATATAAAAAAAATAAAAATTCCATAAAAAGGCAAGTGTTACATTATTGCACTCATGATTTTTCTACATAAATCTTTAGGACAACTTTTATATTTCGCGCATATAGACCCGGATTTTGCAATTTTTTTATAAAACTTAATAAATAACATAAAAATAATTCATTTGTTGAAAAGAAATTTTGGCTAAACATTTTTTTTAACTCAAAAGTCCGTCCTTTTAACGATTTTAGGAGAGCCACACGTATTACTCAAGCTTAGAATATACAGACATTATTTTTTTGGAATGGCGTTTATATCCGGCGATAGTAGAGCCCATTTATAATCAAATTCATAAGTGGTTTGTTTATTTTGCAATTAATACAATTTTTTTATTGGGTACTTAATTTGGGTTTTTGGCGGAATTTCAAATATTTTTGCAGATATTCAACATTTTTCGGATGAATACGAGCCAATTCTGGCCTATGATGTTTTTTCTATATTCGGTCTTAAATATATCGTCAATTAAAATCATCAGTAGATTGACAATATTGTTATAAAGAATGTAGTTATTATTAAATCCCTATTTAAAATTATTGTTTGGGGTACCTAAATTGAATTAGTGAATTTCGTCCAATGACAAGAGCAGCAAAAGACTTTTATTTATTAAACATTATTTATTTTTGTTCTTTCTGAAAAAATTAACTCCAAAGATTACGTTCTGATTCGATAATTTGACACTAGGGCACTACCCCGAGGATAATGTCCAAAACCACGAAATGTGATAGTGGTTTTAAATGGCATAAACCCATTCTTAACCAAATTTATGATCAACTGGTGATATAACTTGTTGATTTATTTACGGCTGAATTAAGAAAACACTTCTTGAGGCAAAATTGGCCTTTATTCAGCCGAAAAATGTCGAATTTCGGCAAAAATATTTGAAATTCCTCCAGAAACCCAACCCCAGTACACAATAACTTTTTTTTTACTAATTGCAAAAGCAACAATCCATTTACGAAATTTTTCATAAATGGTCTCTATTATCGCCTGATATAAACACCATTCAAAAAAAATAATTTATGCAAATTCTTAGCTTGATAAATATGCGTGGTTCCCCAAAAAACGTAAAAAGGACGGACTTTTGAGTTAAAAATAATGTTTAGCCAAAATTTCTTTTCAACAAATGAATTATTTTTATGTTATTTATTAAGTTTTATAAAAAAATTGCAAAATCTGGGTCTATATGCGCGAAATATAAAAGTTGTCCTAAAGATTTATATAGAAAAATCATGAGTGCAATAATGTAACACTTGCCTTTTTATGGAATTTTTACTATATTTTTTTTATAAAAAATTTTACATCATATTTCGATAATGTTTATAAATTCTGATCAATTAACTAATAAAATTATCAAAAAACTTCAATACTTTATCTTGTGTAGTTTAAAATATAGAGCAGATTATCTAAGCAATGTGAACCCTGTTACACTTTTGCTCGTCACTGTATATATGTATTATGCAGTTTCAGGCAAATTGGTTTATAACGGTTGGAATTTGTTCCCTTGTTAATGAGCATTTGTGAAGTGAAGCATTCTAGTGAGATATGAATGAGTCCTTTACGTAAGTAAAATTTGTTGTAGAATATGTATGTTTTGTTGGCATACAATACATTTAATACAATATGAATTTCACAATAATATTAGGTTTGTGTAATATTGGAAATATCCGTATCCATAAAAAAATACAACAGCTACTGCTACTACAACTACTAGTACACTCAAAATAAAAACTTGTCAAATAGCCATAAAAAGTCTTGTAATCCCATTTTACTAATATCTGACAGTTTTCCTTGTTTTTTAACAAAAAATTTTCGATTGAAATTTTAATTTTTTTTCGTAAATGTACAAAATTCCAAGACAATTTTAAAACAAATCCAGTAAACTCACGAGAATTCCTTGTAAAAAATTTGTAGGTTTTACTAAGAATTCTCGTAACATAGGAGGTAACAAAAAATCTAGTAAAATCACGAGAACCCCTTGTTAGTCTTATAGCGTCAGAAAGTTGTAAATTTACAATTTTATTTGTAAAAATCTTGTAAAATTACTAAAAAGTTCGTAATTTTTACAGGGAATTCTCGTAAAATAGTAGGTAGCAAAAAATACAACTTTTATGCTTTTCTTGTCATTCAAAGAGTTTTTTTTTTTTGAGTGTATTAGTAGTCGTAGTAATATTTATGAAATACTTAAACAACAACAATGGGGGATTAAACACAACACAATACATTTTGCCCTTAAACAATAAACATAAAGCAAAAATTGTAAACTATGAAATATTAACACAAATGTTCGATTGCCAGAAGTGATGCATGTATTATGTAGTAAACATAATACATTTTATAGCAAATTGATAAAAAAGGAGTTGCCTTAAAAAATTGGTTTCACTTACCCAGCAAAAAAAAAGAGCTTACCAATCAGCACAAAAATCACCACAACTAATGAACCAGATGGCTGTAGGCAAAATCGCCCAAAGAAAAACGGCCCAAAAATTTTTCATACAAATTTGGGTCATATTTCATATGAAAAATTACCCAAAATTTTTGGGCAAATTTTCATAGTTTTTGGGCAAAAATCGCGCGATTTTTTGCTAAAATTTTTTGGTAAAACTTTTCGCCTGCGGCGCTTTGATCGGACCTAATTCCTTTTTTTTTTATTTGTTAAAATTTAAGTTTCACACTTAAAACATTCACATCAATTACTTATGCATTTTACGGGCTGTATTCTCAAAACAACGATTTATAAAAATAAATAATAACCACGTAACCTATGGGCTTATCTTAAGAGTTTTTGTCTCTGTCTTAAAGTTCTTCTGCTTAGCCGGCCTTCGGCCGGGCTTAGGGATTACAAACTCCATGCCTTAGACCCACCCTCTTCGCAAAAGAAAGCTTTTCTGTGTAGTATGTGTTTTGGAAAAATGTATTAGAAAAAATCTTTTTATTTTATTTTGGGCCATTTTTCATTCCTTTTTTGGGCTTTTTTCGTTAATTTTGGGCGAAGTTTCGTATTTTTCTTTTTGGGCCATTTTTCATAGTTTTTGGGCGATTTTGCATTTGGGCGATTTTTCATAAAATTTTTTGGGCGAGTTTTCTTTGGGCGATTTTGCCTACAGCCAATCAGATGTAAAATTTTTTTTTAACTGAAAAAATAATTACACTAGCCTACAAATTCAAAAAAATTTTGCGATCCACAACATTTTGCATTTATTTTCCATGTAAAATTCTTGCGCTGAATCTAAAAATGAAGTCTAAAGATTCAGAAGTAGAAAAGTTTTAAAGATATTGCTAACTTTTAAAATGTTTAACCTTTTAAAAAAGTGATTTTACTTAAATGAAAATGTCTCCCGACCAATGCATAAAAAGTTTTCTTCTGTTTTTCATTAGTTTCGTAAAATTACAAAAGTACCTGATTATTTATTTTTTTTCGTAATATAAAGTCAATATTTGTTTATTTTACGAAAGAAGTATTAACAAATAATTTTAGTAACATTACTAAAGTGTGTAAAACTTTTTTTCGTAAAAAATAGTCAACGTTCATTTATTTTACGAATGAAGTATTCACACTTTTTATTTCGTTAGTTTCGAAGAATACAAAAAATTACATTCGTAAATATTACGAAAAATAATATTTACTAACCACTTTCGACACTTTCATAAAAATACTAAAATTCAGTACTAGAGTTTTTCCAGTACTAGAGTTTTTCATTAACTGTTTGTTGTTTATTTAAAAAAGTAATCAGTAAAGTTATTTTAAAAGAAAAATCACTTATTTTATTAAGGATTTATTTTTTCTTCTTTAACTGTAGTTAAAAAAAAAACTAACTTAAAAATTAATTTTCCGTTACATTCAATTTCGGTGGTAAAAAATTTCTTGCACATTTTAATGTTTTTCAATACAAAATAAGTGAATATTCATTAGTTTTTTACTGTTTTCGTTAGTCATTAAATTAACATTTAAAACTGACTGTAATTTGATTTTATTTTAAATGAAAAATCAGAGGAATGGTTTTTAAATAAAATTTCATTTGTTTTAAGTGAATATTCACTAGATTTTTTACATGATTTTTTGAATATCGTAATATGTAGCCAACTTTTGTTATCATTTTTTTCGTAAAATGTTTCACAATTTTTTATTTGTGATCAACTTATTTTTTAGTTTGCTGGGTAATAATGGAAATTTCATTGGTATTACAGTTTTGGTTTAGCAGATTTAATTTCTCATTTTTCGTTTATTTAAATCCATATACTATTCTATTAAATTGAAGCATGTTATTCATCACAATTTCAAAATAAACAAGTAAAATTTTACTTGGCCGAACTTATGATAGCTTCAACAATGCCCCAAGTTCTTTGAAAATTATCGAATTTTAGTAAAAAAAACTTTTTTCTCAGATTCTGAGACATTTTTCGAATAGAAAAATATTTTCAGATTTTAACAAGGGATATCTAGATTGGGATATCTCGACTTATCGGTCATATCGGGGATTAACAAGTTCAAAAAATGAGTCCAAATTGGCGAAAAATCTTTTTTTTTTTTATTTTTCAGCCATTTATTTCTAAGAAACTATGTGATGTTTCCATATGAGGGGGACGGTTTTTTAATGCCTATCCAACGGTGGCATAAACTTGCAAAAATTTGGCTTCGTTAAATAATTTTAAGCATGATAATGTTTTTAGGCTGATGTCTAATTTTAAAAAAGTTGCACAGAAAACTTTGTAAAATTACAAGAAAAGTTTGTAACTTTTTTTTTGCTACCTCCTGTTTGACAAGAATTCCTTGTTATTTTACAAGCTTTTAACCAATAATTTTGTAATTTTACAAGCTTTTCACTAATAAAATTGTAAATTGACAAATTTTTTGACGCGATAAAAATTTGAATAGTTCATGCGAATTTGTAGAATTTTACGGGGGACAATAAAAACGCAGGAAACGTTTAAAAAATAATATTTTTGTCAACTTTTTGGTATTAGCTTAAAGGTTTAAGTCACATCTACCTATATACAAAATTTTAGTAAGGTATTCGAAAGAGAACTTGCCAAAAATTGGACTTCAATTTTTTGCTTAAATGGAAAAAGGGTGAATATCCAAAAAAATGTATTGAAATTTGAATAAAAATATGTTATTTTGCAGCAGATTTTGACTACATTTTCACGAGACTTGCAAAACTTGACGAACTATGGTTGGTATTTGTTTGTAACACTTTAAGGACTTCGAGGATACACTATTTAAGGATTGCAAGGACATGCAAAAAAATTTTTTTTTTTTAAATTTTTTTTTCTAATATTCCTGCCTTTTGATGCAGTAGTAATTCTTTATGACACTAAATACATTTTTAGGAATTATAATATTAACCCTTGACTGCATATTACGATGTAACATAAAAGGACATGAAAAAATTTTTGTTTTTTTTTTTTCGCAAATCTGGTTAATTTGTTTGTATGTGCTAAGATTGTTTTTTTTGTGTACAATTTCAAATTTTACCTAATATCAATTTTAAACTCGCAGCTAAATAATTTTTATATAATATTTTGTTAAGGATGGATATTCGCCCTTTTTGCTTTCCACACTTTAAAGTCTTATAACTCAAGAAAGGTAAAATTTTTTGCCAATATAATAAGTGTGGTTTGTTCCTCGTAATGTTCTTTTAACACATTGTTAGTAAGTAAAATTTTTGTATGTTTTTGTGTTGTATTTAATCAAAATTGTGCGTTAGTTCACTCCCAATTTAAACAAAAATATAAAAATATACGAATTATTGCACTTTTAAAGTAATTTTTTTAGCCTTAAAAGTCAAAATATCCCCAAAATTTCTGCATGGGATTGTAGGGCTCTGCTAATAAAATGCATTTATGCAAAAAAACGTGTTTGCGAAAAAGTGGTCTATTCGTCCTTATTCGCATGAACTATTCATTTGTCTTTGTTAAATATTTTAAACATTATAATGTTTTTTGATGTCTAATTTTAAAAAAGTTGCACAAAAAAAAACCTTGTAAAATTACAAGAAAAGTTTGTAACTTTTTTTTTTGCTAAGAATTTTGACAAGAATTCCTTGTTATTTTACAAGCTTTAAACCAATAATTTTGTAATTTTACAAGCCTTTTACTAATAAAATTGTAAATTTACAAATTTTTTGACGCAATAAAACTTACAAGGAGGTTTCGTGACTTTACTAGATTTTTTGCTACCTGCTATTTTACGAGAATTCCTAGTAAAAATTTCGAGTTTTTGTTTAATTTTACAATATTTTTACCAATAAAATTTTAAATTTACAACTTTGTTGGCGAAATAAAACTTACAAGGAATTCTCGTGAATTTACTATTGAATTTATTTTGTAATAATCCTTGGAAATTTGTAAAATTACAAGAAAAACTGTATAATTACAAAAAAAAATAAATTTCCATCGAAAGTTATAAGCCCTGCTGTTAGGTTAGAAAAAACTTACGAATGTTAGGTTAATGGACCATTTGGTCCATACTTTAATATTCAAACAAAATAACAATTTAATATTATATTTGTGTATATTTTGGATCATTCTCCCTAAATACTATTATTTTAAGCTTAACTCAACGTTAGAGATGGGTGCGTGAGTGAATTTTGACTCACGCTCACGCAAGAAATATTATAATCGCTTATGAATCACTCACTCGATTTTTTTCTTTACTTACGCTCACTTACTACTCACGTCAGTAAAACTAAAATAAGTTACACTCACGCGTGACTCACGTGATGCATAACTACGCTCACCCCCAATTCACGCAATATTCACTTACAAATACACAATTTTAAGGAAATATAAAAAAAAAGTGTTTTTCATATATTAGCAGACCGTTAATTTGAATTTTAACTGATTGCAAAACGAAAAATAAAACTATCAACTATATATAAAACTGAAAACAACACAAACAAGTTATGTTAAATCACGCAAGAAAAATGGCACTCACGCAAAAATTGGGCTCGCTTTCTAATCACTCACACATAAAAGTTTTGGAATCACACTCACTCAAGCATGATTATCGTAATTAACTAGACTTTTGCTCGAGCGTGAGTCACGTGGATTCACGAAAACCACGAAAATCACGTGACCAGGACCCACTTTACTAAACACAGCTAACGTAAAATTTTTTTGAGGGATTACCTTTTTTCATTTTCTTTACTTAGAGATTATTTTATATTATAATTCAATGAAAGGTATGTTAGTTTTGTGTTCGCCTATAATTTCAAATGATTCATCTCATTTAGGTGGCGTGGATATTGCTGATCAAATTGTTGGTTCCTACAGCACAAAACGCACAACAAATCGATGGCCTAACATTGTATTTGCAAACATACTTGATATCCCAACAAAACCTTAAAAATGATAACGGTTTAGCAAACAAAAAATAAAAAATATGCTGCCGCAAAATCACTGGTCTCCTGCGATTTCGATAGCTGGAGCCCATGAAATGTCGATTTCAGAAAATAGGATGCACGCATTCAAATCGAGTATCCCGGCAAAACTTTTAAAATGGTCAGGGCTATGTAATGCATTACCATGTAATGCATAGCAAACAAAAAATAAAAAATATGCATTTTTTCCCAATGGCTTACCATAGGCATTCACTTTTTGTATTTTTCATGCATTATGTAAAACTCATGCATTATTTTGAGTGTCATCCCAAACAAAAGGCAGTAATACAGTATAGCGTATTGTAAGGTTGCTTTACCCTATACTGGATTAATGATTTTTGTTTAGGAAAAGACTCAGAGAAGTGCATGAGGTTTACATAATGCTTGAAAAATACAAAAAAGTTATACCTATGGTAAGCCATTGGGAAAAAAGGCATATTTTTTATTTTTTATTTTATCTACATACATAGCCCTGACCATTTTAAAAGTTTTGCCGGGATACTCGATTTGAATGCGTGCATCCTATTTTCTGAAATCGACATTTCATGGGCTCCAGCTATCGAAATCGCAGGAGACCAGTGTTTTTGCGGCAACTAGCACTTTCTCTGTCTAAGGCGTGTATGTAGAAACGGACTAAATTACCTCAACAAGAGTTCTCAGGAAAGTTATTGACTGAAATATGATCATGCATAGTTCCAGTAGCCTCATCAAATAACAATACTTCTTATTCAGGTGCTCAAAAGAGTAGAATTTGTAGTTGATGAGAGTCTAAGTCTGACATAAAATGCTTTTTTTGCAGCAATATTATTTGCAAAGCTAATCGAAAAACATTTTTCTCACCACGCAATGACAATTATTATAAAACAAACTAATAAATATTTATTTTTTGTTTAAATAAATGTAAAAAAATCGAAGAAAACCAAAGAAAACCAAAGAAAATATACTACGGACCAAATGGTCCCTTAACCTATGATACGTAATTTTTTAATTTTCTCAGTCCTGGCTTAAGTCAGAACCTAGATTTTTTGTAAATAACATTGTTTTATAAAAAGACCCCATGAGCAAAAAAACTAAGCCAGTATATATCACCGTTCAAAAGTTACAAAGGAAACAATCCAAAAATTGGACCAAATGGGCTTAACCTAACAGCAGGGTTAGTTAAAAAACAAGGAAACTGTCAAATTTTTCGTAAAATGGGATTACGAATAAAAAAATATTCATCAGCTGGTGAATAAAACATAACATAATTATTTTTCATCAATATTTTTTTTATCAATATTTTATTTTTATCAATATTTTGTTGTCATCAATACTTTATTTCATCAGTATTTTTTTTTTTTTATCATTATTTTTTTTAATCAATATTTTTTTCATCAATATTTTTTCTTTCATCAATATTTTTTTTAATCAATATTTTTTTTTATCAATATTTTTTCTTTCATCAATATTTCTTTTTCGTCAATATTTTTTTTCGTCAATATTTTTTTTTTAATCAATATTTGGTTTTCATAAAATTTTTTTTTTCTTCAATATTTTTTTTTTCATTAATATTTTTTTATCAATATTTTTTTTTTTCATCAATATTTTTTTCACCAATATTTTTTTTTTTTTCACCAATATTTTTGTTTTTAATCAAAATTTTTGTTTTTAATCAATATTTTTTTCGTCAATATTTTTTCATTCATCAATATTTTTTTCATCAATATTTTTTTTTCATCAATATTTTTTTTCCATAATTTTTTTTTTAATCAATATTTTTTTATCAATATGTTTTTTTTTTTCATTAATATTTTTTTAACCAATATTTTTTTTTCATCAATATTTTTTTCATAACTGTTATTTTTCATCAATATTTTTTTTTTCATCAATATTTTGTTTTTATCAATATTTTTTTTTTTCATCAATATTTTTTTCATCAATATTTTTGTTCATCAAAATTTTTTCATCAATATTTTTTTTTTCATCAATATTTTCTTTTATTAATATTTTTTTTTTTCATCAATATTTTTTCATCAATATTTTTTTATCAATATTTTTTTTTCATTAACATTTTTTTCCATAGATTTTTTTTTTTCATTAAATATTATTTTTTCATATTTTGAGTAGCTTTATTCTAGCTCGAGGTCATTATTTCCTTTACTAATTAAAACTATGATATTCTTATAGAATAATTTTCAAGAAAATTTTTTTTCTGTTTTAAATTTATTTATGTGGGTCATTTTTTGCAAGACCTTATCGACACTTGTTTCGCGATTTGTCAGATCCCATTGTCAAGATTTTTTAGCAAAAATAAAAACCCTTTACTACAAGTAGCAAAGGGTCTTTAATGACAATCGTTAATGATCAAATTACAATATAAAATAATGATCAAACTAAAATATAAATTCGACTCCACTCTCATGGGGAATTAGTAAGATTAGTAAGATCACGATCATCAACTACCAACAAACCAAATATTAAAACAGATATTTTTTATCAATATTTTTTTTTTCATCAATATTTTTTTCCATCAATATTTTTTTCGTCAATATTTTTTTCATCAATATTTTTTTTTTTCATCAATATTTTTATTTTCATCAATATTTTTTTTCATCAATATTTTTTTTTCATAATTTTTTTTTTTTTCATCAATATTTTTTTCCATAATTTTTTTTTTTCATTAAATATTTTTTTTTATCAATAATCTTGTTTCATTTAAAACCGATAGATCGATATCACTAGAGTATCTAAAAAATCTTTACGGATCAATAATATATAAACATAGTGGGGTCCTCGACAGATATTTCAATGCGTTTTGCATGAAATGATAAATTAATATAGCGAAAAATTTTACTTTGGAAAGAACTCCTCTTTATACAGCAAAACATTATCATGATTTAATGGTTTGCACAAGAGTACAAACTTCACAGACATTATTCCTGTTATTTCGGGAGTTATCAAATTTTTCCGAAGGTCCACATTGTTTCATTAGGGGACAACGAAATTTTTAAACAGTGATATGACCGATAATACGGGACACTCCAACCTTAAAATCGTCTCATTTATATGTTTTATAAGTTTCAAGCAAATCGGTTCATAAGACCCAGCAAAATTTTCTGATCCAAATAATCGGTTTCAGAACGCATCAAACCCTGCAACCGGTTCTACTTAACATTCCAGAATCATTGATTTTTGTTTGAAATTGTCCCGAAAGCAATCGTTTTTTAGAGCAAGCAGTTTTTTCAAAAATAATTTTACATTGAAAATGTTGTTATGATTACCGTAAAATATATTCAAGAATCTATTGAACCAGGAATTTGTTCCAAAAAATTTTCCTGGGGGGTTCCCTTGTAGGACATTTTACGGGTAGAAAAATTCTCGAATTCGAAATTTATCTATACGAATAATGTCTAAGAATCTGAAAATATTTTTATATGAAAAATGTCTCAGAATCTGAGAATTTTTTTATACATAAAATGTCTCAGAATCTGAGAATTTTTCTATATCTCAGAATCTAAGAATTTTTCCCTACGAGAAATGTCTCAGAATCGGAAAATTTTTCTATACAAAAAATGTCTCAAAATCTGAGAATTTTTTTATACGAAAAATGTTTCAAAATCTGAGAATTTTTCTATGTCTCAGAATCTGAGAATTTTTCTTTCCAAAATTTTTTCTATACGAAAAATGTCTCAGAATATAAAAATTTTTTCTATGCGAAAAATGTAGCAGAATTTAAGAATTTTTCTTCACAACATTTTTTTCTATACGAAGAATGTTTCAGAATATGAAAATCTTTCAATACCACAAATCTGAGAATTTTTCGTATTGGATTTAGAAGAAAAAATCTGATTTTCATCTTTTATTTTTATTCTTTCATTAGTTATTTATTTCATATATTTTTTATACCCTCCACTCTAGTGATAGAGGGTATATATAAGTTTGTCATTCCGTTTGTAACACATCGAAATATTGGTCTAGGACCCCATAAAGTATATATATTTATGATCCTTGATCGATTTTAAGTCGATCTAGCGATGTCCGTCCGTCCGTCCGTCCGTCCGTCCGTCCGTCTGTCTGTCTGTCTGTCTGTCCGTAGAAAACACGCTAACTTTTGAAAGACTATACAGAGGCTACTGAAGTTTGGCATATATGTTTGCCATTTACCTGGTCAGGTTGGTATTGCAATCCAGCCAAATCGGTCCAGTGGTTCAAAAGTTATGAGCAAAAGAGTAAATTTCGGCAAGGGTATTTCACGAATTTACGAGATAAAAAACACGATAACTTTCGAAAGACAATAATGAGACTACTGAAGCTTGGCATGCATCTCTGCCGTTCCCCGGATCTGTTTGGTTTTAAATTTCAGCTCAATCGGTCCAGTGGTTCAAAAGTTATAAGCGAAACCCTGAATTTCAGATTAGGATCATCTAAAATGCCACGTGTTTTAACCAGTTTTAAAAGCATTGGTGGTAACTAAACAATGCTTTTTAAACTTGTTTAATTTTAAAGCAATGATTTTTAAACTTGTTTAGTTTTAAAAGCATTGGTAACTTAAAAATTACTCTCGAAAAAAATTTTACACTCAAAAAAAATTTTACACTCCAAAAAAATTTTACACTCAAAAAAATTATACAAAAAAAAATTTAGTTTTTTTTTTTTACAAAATGACAATATTTTGTGTACATACTTACGTGCATTCACTCAGAAATATTTTTACAGAAAAAAAAACATTACACTCAAAAAAAATTTTACACTCAAAAAAAAAATTAGTAATTTTTTTTTTTTTTTTTAAATGACAAAAAAAAGAGTTTTTTACTCAAAATAAAATATTTCTAATCAAAATTGTTAATTTTTACACGTTAAAAAATGTACTACTCTTTAAAAAAAAATGCATTGTGGAGGGTATTCATAGATTCGGCAAAGTCGAATTTAACTTTTCTACTTGTTTTAATTTGTTTTTGTTTTTATTATTTATACAAAAATTTTTAAATCTTTACTCGAAAAAATAACAAATCAAATTTATCAATAAAAATTTATTTTTCTCATATGAATGTACAATTACCAGAAAAATAACAAACATACCAAAGTAGAACATATTTTTTATGAATTTTCCACACAAACAAAGATATTCAATATCGCTGTACGAAAAACTCATAACATTTAAGAACATACTCGTAATTCCTTCATCGTTGACATTTTGTGAACAATACATTTAACTATGATGTAAATAAGGCATTCCGCGCCAACTCTTTCACTAAAGAAAAACCATATTGATTAAAAAAGTTAAATGTTTTAAAAAAATAACCGCAACATTATTTAACTCAGAATTATAATTTTTTGTACATTTGTTAAACAAATGGAACATTTTTATGTTAGAATTTAAGACTTGGTGAAAAAAATAAGAAAAAAAAATTTTAAAAAAATTTTTTGATAAAAAAACAAAATTCTGACGAAAAAAAAGATTTAATAAAAAAAATTTTTGGTAAAAAAAAATTTTTTCGATGAAAAAAAAATTTATGAAGAAAATATTGATGAAAAAAAATTTATAAAAAAAAAATAAAATTTGAGGAAAAAATTATTTTATGAAAAAAAATTTGATAAAAAACAATTAATGAAAAAAAAAAAAAAATTAATAAAAAAAATTGATAAAAAATAAAACTTGATGAAAAAAAAAAATATGAAAAAAAAAATTTTTGTTGATAAATAATTATGTTACGTTTCATTCACTATCTGGTAAAAACGCTTTTATTCACCAGCCAGTGAGTTATTGTCCAAGTTTCAAATCCGAGTTGCAAGCCTTTTTGGTTTTAAGAAAATGAAAACATTAATTATTTATTATATAATATTATTGAGTATTAGGGGATCCTGTATAAATATGATAAAATTTAATAAAATTAGATAAAACTATATATAATTTTATATTAAAAAAATATTCGAATACAATTATATATAATTTTATCAAATTGTATAAAATTTTATCAAATTTTGTAGAATTTCTGAAAACTGAAACCTCTTTCTATAATCTTATACCTATAAGATTATATGAAGGGCTTATTGTAAAAACTCGATAAGCAACATTTAATTTTATATAAGGTTTTGCCTTAAAACTTTTAAAATAATTTAGAAAATAGAACTTTTGTAGAACTTTTATTCTCAATATACTTGTACGAAGGGTAAAAGCAAGGCATCTGCCAAAAATCTGTCCATGAACATCAGCAGAAGGCGAAAAACACGAAAAAATAAAGTGTTGCTTATCATGTTCTTGCAGTAAGCCCTTCATATATATAATTTTATCAAATCATATATAATTATATATAATTATATATAAAACTTTTTTGGCCGGGACGTTTAAAATAACACGCTTCATATGTAGAATTTCCCCTTAAAATATGATTTGAGTATTATTGTTTCCATGGGTAAATATATAAAAAGAAGTCTATGACGGCAAAAATAAATTGACAATTGTGCTAAAAGACACAGAAATCGAATCGTATTTATTGAGCAGATTTTGTTCCTCTTTTTTTATTAAGGAAAATAAAATTATATATGTTATTTTTTTTTAATAAAAACCAAAAATAAACAGATTTTCCATTTAAGTAAATTTAAAAATAAACACAAAATGTGATATTTATATATTTTTAGGGTGTAGAATATAAGAAGAAGTGTTGCATACTTTCAGGAGTTCTTAAAATATAAACCACAATTTTTTAAATTTTAACTCAGTGAAACTGAAATAAATTTTTAAGACAACCGGCAGTTTTTGGAATTTAGAAAAACTGTAAACGCAGTCATGTAAACAAGACATTGAACCATTACTGAGCAATGTTTGAGGATTACCCCATTTTATCCGTAAAAGTTACAGAGGGTTAAAGTTGAAAAATCGATAAAAATGGCTTGAAATAATCCATAGTTTTTACATTCTCTCGCTTTTTTTTTAAGTTCTCCTTATATTTCAATCTATTCCGCCATAACACAAAGTCAGTACATATAAGAGACTATTTAAATGTTGGTTTGATAGATGCTTCATCGCTTGGTAAGAAGTTATAAGACGGTTAAGTTTTGAAACCAAAAATTAAGAGTTTTTAAATTTTCGAGGTTTTTTTATCAGGGATTTCGGACCCCTCTATAAAATGAAAAAAATTGAACTAGAGTTGGTAGCTGTTGTAATTCTTAACATTTTGGAATTAATACCGTTAATGTGCCACGAATAGTTAAGGAGTTTCAGCAGATCAAAGTTCGAAAGAAAAAACGTAATTTTTTTAAAATATCAGTTTTTCGGGAGGCACATTCGCGGTTTCATTCGAAATTTGGTGGACTCTTGCGTAAACTGAGTTTTTTGTGAGTTTACATGAACAAATCACTGGCGGGTTTATACAAAAAAAATTGCAAAAATTTTATGGCATTTTCGAAAATTGTGCGAAATTTGCAAATCTGTTTCCTATTTTTTTAGTAGCGATTAATGCATCATGTTCATTTTAATACACCAAAAGACGTGCCTTAACGAGTAGAACTGATTTGCTTTTTGACTTTTTACTTTAAGCCATTCTGAGCGGAAAGCGCGATGATTTTATCTAAACCTGTTTTGATCTGGCCCATCCAAGGCTTTGTACGAAATCGGATGATTTTTTTTTTTTTAATGAAAGCCCACTTGATGTGTCATCATAAAATCAGAGGCGGGTTTAAAAATGTTGATGATTATAGATTTTTTGGACCATACTAAATTTTCTTGTTATAAAAAAGCATCACCGATTTTTTTTAAGCTACTACAATGATACGATTTTCCGTGATTTTTTTCAGCATTGCCTAAATATGTTATAAAAAATTGTGAAACTTTTCTTTTACCGCGAATTAATCGCGATTATATTTACTTAGATATTTTTTTTTCAATCGTTTGGTCATTAAAGGGTTAAATTTATATCATATATTTTAGAAGAAATGATATATCCTGGCATGTTTTAATAACGCATGCAACAAATGTGTAGAACAAAATCTTTAAAATATTTTTAAGATTTTTAAATCCGCCATAACTTTTGACCCCCATGCGCAATTTAATTGACGCGAACGAATTTCTTATTCTTAAATAGCTTCTAATATTTATGCCAAAAATCACATATTTTTTACTTCAAAATTTAGGTCTTAGACGGAACTCCTCATACATATGGGGCAAAACGCGTCAAAGGTCCACACCAAAAAACAATTGTTGTCCGATTTAAGTATAATTTTGGTAAAATAGTAGGTTAATGATAGGTATTCTAAATTACAAATATAAAATTTTTTGATGAAATATTGGCAGAGTTACAGGGTTGGAAAGTTTTGATGTTTTTGAAAAGAATATATTTTGGTGAATTTTAATTAACATTTTGATGAAACAAAAATTAGAATTTAAAAAATGACTTTTAAAGTATTTTTGATGGCCTCTAAAATGGCATTTGTGTTTTGTTTGAAAAAAATAAATTTGACCTTAAAATTCAAGGTCAAAATATTAAATTGTAATTACCTTATAAGGGTCGCACTTTTAGATTTTTTTCACTAAGCCCACTAGAAAGATGGAAATTTTTTTTAATTTCGGTTTTTTAAAAAAAAATGGTATGTATGATTCTTTATGAGAAATCAATTTTTTTACGAGTACATAACAACTAAACTGTACTGATATCTTTATTTTTTATGCGTGCAGCGTTTGTTTTGTGTGTTTACAACACACACTTTACGTAAGCATTGATTTTTGTTGTTGTTATTATATACAGATTAAAGCGATTTCAGTACAATTTGAGTGTTATATACTCCTAAAAAATTGATTTCTCATAAAGTATCATACATACCATTTTTTTAGAAAAAACCAAAATTAAAAAAAATGTCAGGCTTTCTAATGGGCTTACAAGGGAAGTCTCCCTGGTGTCACCCTCCGATCTTCATGAAATTTGGATATGTTGTTAGGAACGAAAATTAATTCGACACGTATTTTTTTTTAGCGGCCCAAACTCATTTTTAGGGGGGGTCGATTTGTATGGGGGGAAATTGACCTTTTTCAGTTTTTTACGATTTACACCTATTTAAACAAAATTAATATAGGCATGTGTGGTATCAGATTAAAGGTATTAAAAATACCTATCTCGTGGTGCTAACAACGGGCCAAAGAAGTTAATATTTTTCGACTTATTAACAAAAATGTCCTAAAATTTTGGTATTTTACTCAATATTACGAAAAGTTGTGCATGTTTGGACACGTTCTTAGCACACGTAGATAGGTTTTCCAAAGACCTTTCATTTGGTATGTAACATGACTAGGTTTCTTCGCACAGTATAGGAGATAAACGAAAAAAACTGAAAAATGGCCTTGTCTTCCCCCCTCCTTTTTACCCCCTAAATATGAATTTGGGCCGCTAAAAAAAAAATACGTGTCCCTTTATTTTTTCTGCTCTACAAAATAAAACCAATTCCATAAAGATCCGCGGGTGACACTAGGGAGACTTCCCTTGTTAGTGAAAAAAATTTAAAAGTGCGACCCTTATTAGATAATAACAATTTAATATTTTGACCTTGGATTTTAAGGTCAAATTTATTTTTTTCAAAAAAAAACACAAATTCCATTTTAAAGGCCGACATCGCTAGATCGAATTAAAATCGATCGAGGATCATGAATATATATACTTTATTATTTTTTCGCCGATTTTTTTTTTGCATATAATATTTTTGATATTGTGGAGGGTATTACAATACATTCGACAAAGGCGATTTTAACTTTTACAAGATTTTTTTTCACTTGATTTTTATTTTTGTGGATTTACCACCTAACCTTAAACTTTTAGATCTTTGGTCTAGTTCATATATTCTCTTCATGTACCAATTATGACAAAACTTTTCTTTTATGACAAAAATTTATATATTTCTTATTTTTCAACAGTTTTCTTTATTATTTTATGATTAATACACTCATAAACAAACTTTTTGAAATTACAAACAAATAAATAACTCAAAAACCATTAGAATATATTGCTCTCAAATACGTATAGAAAAATAAACAAACTGACTCCCAACTGATTTTATATTTGTTAGCCAAGCAAATAAGTGTGTTTTCTGGTTTAAAAAAAAAACACAAAAATAAAAGTCTTTAATTTGGTTGTGACGACTCTGTAACACTCCTACTTATTGTTAGTTCCCATACAAAAATTCGGGTCCGATGCGAAAACGAATATCAAAATAAATTTAAAAACTGGTCAAACGGCTTTGAGATTTCGCAATTTGAAATTTGCATCAAACATTTTTAACACGATAATATTTTTATGCGGTTGTCTAATTTTAAAAATGATGCAGGACGCCACCTCACTTTGCTAACGACTAACAAAAATGAAAATAAGAATTACTGTTTTCATAATCTTAAAATCAAAAAGGTTTGCAACTTCGATTAGTAACTTGGATAATAACTCACCTGCTGGTGAATAAAAGAGTTTTTTAACAAATGGTGAATATAACGTAACATAATTATTTTCACTGTTTCCAACTTGGAGGTTTTCCCGCTAAATCTAGCGCTTTTTGTTTGAATTTGGCGTGGAAAAATTGTTTTTAGCGGGAAAATCTAGCGCTTTTTGTTTGGATTAAGTGGGGGAACACGTATTCCTAAAATACTCTAAATCGCTAAGTGTGAATTCCACAAACAGTAAATTTGCGTGGAAAAAAATAATTTGCGAGGAAAAAAATAATTTGGAGGTTCCTTTTTAATTTTTCTTTTTTCAATTAAAAACAAAAAGTTTGTCGGTTTATCGCTTTTTTGTGAAATCTAGAAGTTTTTGGTGAAAAATAATTGCCGACAGTGATTATTAGGGCAAGTACTTTCATGCATCTAAAAATCGAAAATATGTGCCTATAATATGCTTCTAAAATTCAAAAATATGCACTTAAAATTTAAAAAATATGCACTTAAAATTTAAAAATATGTGTTAAAAATGAAATGCTTCAACTAAAAAAGAGCTTTGTTAACATGAATAAGATTTTTTCAAATACTTTAATGCCCTCTACAGTATAAAACAAACGTTTTTTGAGTGGACACAGCTTTTAATTAAAAAATATTTTTTTATTGAAACATTTTGAAATAAAAAATTTTTATTGAACAAATTTTCTTTAAAAGTTCTTTTCTTTGACTCAAAAAATGTTTCTGGAAAAAAAAAACATTTTTAGTTAAAAAATTTAATTTAAATTCAAATACTTCTTTAGCAATTTTTGTAAAAAAAAAAATATTTTTTGGGTAAAAATTTTTTTTGAGCTAAAAAATTTACTTGAGTCACAAAAATAATTTGTAAAATATTTTTAAAATATTTTTGTGGCTATCTCCTTCAAAACGTATTTAGCGTTTTGCACAACACGTGAATTCGGGATAAAACCTATTTTACCTATTTTTTCACGGTTTTGTTCATAACTTCATAACTACTGTGCAAATTTTTTCTTAATGAATTGCAAATGAAATGCTTCAGAATAGGAAAATTTTAAACTTTTTTTAGAATCTAAAAACTTTATTTTCAGAAACAAATTTCTATGGAAATGTCTCAGAATATCATGTCTATAAGAAAATAATGTTTTTTTACGAGAAATACTGGCTCGGTTTTGGTTTATGTTAAGGTTTTCGAAATGATTTTTTGAAAAAATGTTAATGAAAATTAAAAAAAGTGCAATTTATATGAAAATATGCAAAAATATGCATTTATACCAAAATATGCAACTACAAATCGATGCCATTTTATTGCAAATTTATTAATTCGGATAGATATTTAATTTATGTTATGTTTAGAGTGCCGAGTAAAAACATGCATTTTCATGAAAGTACTTGCCCTAGTGATTATTTTTCAAAAAAAATAAAAAATTTTTCATCATATTTTTTTATCAAATTTTTTTTTCATCAATTTTTTTTTAACAAAACTATTTTTTTTTTTTTTATTTTTTTAAATGGTGTAATTTTGGTGAAAACGGTTAAATTCTGCAAGTCGGAGATTGTTTTTACAAAATTTGTGTTAGGCAAAAATTTAAAATTTTTTGCCAAAAAATGTTTCAGACCATAAGCATTGTGAAATGTATACTATTTTATATTATTGTATAAGTTACGCTAAAAAGAATCTATTTTTTAACATGCTAATGTTTTAACATGCTAAAGTTGCAGCACATCACCTCAGTTTGACTATATAAGCTAATGATTAACAAAAAAAAAAATGTGAATTACTGTTTTCATTTTCTTAAATCAAAAAATTTTGTAACTTGGATAATAATTCACCTCGTGGTGAATAAAAAAAATATTCACCAGTTGGTGAATAAAACGTAACATAATTATTTTTCATAATTTTTTTTCACTATTTTTTTTTCCATCAATACTTTTTTTTATCAATATTTTTTTCATTAAATTTTTTCTTCATAAATATTTTTTCTTTTTTCATCAAAAAATTTTTTTCATTTTCCGTCAATATATTTTTTCATCAATATTTTTATTTTAATCAATATTTTTTTCATCAATTTTTTATTTTCATCAATATTTTTTTTTTCATCAATATTTTTTTTTTCATCAATATTATTTTTCATCGATATTTTTTCCATAAATTTTTTTTGCACAAATTTTTTTCATACATATCTTGTTAAATCAATTTTTATTTGGTTTCATTAAAAATTTTCTTATCCACATTTTTTTCATCAAATGTTTTTTTTGTAATGTTTTTTCATTAAAACTTTTTTTTAACGACAAACACAGACACACAGATGGATGGATATAACAAGAATGTCTTAGAAACCTTTACGGATCGGTAATAATATAATGGGAGGACCCTCGTCGACTAATTGATATTTTTATACCCTCCACTTAGTGATAGAGGGTATTTATAAGTTTGTCATTCCGTTTGTAACTCATCAAAATATCGGTCTGGGACCCCATAAAGTATATATATTCACGATCCCTGATCGATTCTAAGACATTCTAGCGATGTCCATCTGTCCGTCTGTCTGTGGAAATGGTGATCACGGTCAAAATATAACACAAAGATGACTGAAACTTAACATATTTATTGGAAGTTTTCCCGAGAAGTTTGGTATTGCTTTTGAGCGATATCGGTTTAGCGGTTCAAAAGTTATGAACGAAAATGTAAGGACACCACAAAAATTTTAGTACATTCAACATAACCTAAAAATACAAAATGCTTTAATTCGACTGGTGGTTAACATATGTGAACAGAATTGAACACCAAATGGTATTTAAACAAGTACGAACATATTTTTTGCAAAAAAAAATAAAAAAAATCGCGGATTTTCTTTCGCGGATTTTTTTTTTTCAAAAAAATTTTTTTTTTTCAAAAGTAATTTCCTTTTAAAAAAAGTTTTTTGCAATAATCTTTTTGAAATTGTGGAGGGTATCACTACATTCGGCAAGGCCGAATTTCGCGGATTTTTTTTTTTTCAAATTTTTTTTTTTTTTTTCAAAAGTAATTTCCTTTTAAAAAAAGTTTTTTGCAATAATTTTTTTGAAATTGTAGAGGGTATAACTACATTCGGCAAGACCGAATTTAACTTTTTTACTTGTTTTAATCTGTAAAAGCCAAATTATTGCTAGAGACCTGTCCAACAATTACAATTTTTTCAAAAATTGATTTAGAAAATTTTTGTGGTGTTTAATTGTTAATTTGTCGGACAGGTTCCTATCAATAATTTGGCTTTTTTATATTTATTAGTCAACGAGTTATAGCCAAAAAACCATGTAAACAATATGCTGAAAATTGGCATTTGACTGCAAAGTTCGAAGGTCGATTAAAAAAAAAATCGAACTAACATAAACAAACGCCGCAATACGGGTCTTCTAATTTAGTCTCTATTTTTAGCCCTCACTCTCAGAATCAACCTAACTTTTGCTAACCTGAATTTGTTCAACAGTGTTATGGGGAATATGACCGAATTAATTTTGGTAATAGTCCTCATAACGGAAATATAGTTTATGTCCTTTCTTAGCAAAGTTTTTATAAATATAGATACAACAAATATGCTACTCTTTCAAGCAATTGTTACAAACGAAATGATAAACTTATACTTACCGTATAACGTACTAGGGACGATATTAAAACCCATTTTTTAACCACAAATGAGGTCAGTTGTCAAAAAATATCCTAAACACAATGTCATCTATATATTGTACCATACACAAATACTTGCACACCAAAGACAGGAAAAAATTAATGGAACAAGTATATTAGAGATGGCTAAAGGAAACAATTTGTTGAATATTAAAATACTCCAATACGGAAAAATAACGAAAAAATAATACACATAACAAACACATAATGGCAACAGAAGAAGCCACTTAGAAAAGTATCAAATTTTTTAATTTATAAGAAAGTTTTTTTGTTCAACCATTTTTGAAAGAGAATACCTGAGATTTTGAGACAATTTTACTTCAGATTTAGTTTTAGATTCTGAATTTCTTAAACATTTCCTAAAAGAAACATTTTTCCTATAGAAAAAATTCGGAGATATTTTTTCTATAAGAAATCTTAGAATTTGATATAATAAATAGAGGAAACCAGTATTTGTGATGTTTTTAAGTTCAGATTGTGTCCTTCTTGAGACTCATTTAGCAGTTTATATGGTGTATGTTAGGATCACTGCAGATTATTCTAAAACTCTGATTCTTTTCAGACCAGTCTTATGCTCACATATTCAACAATTGAACCAACAAAAGAAAGGTTTAAATTCTTTCCCAGAAAAGGAACAAATAGAAAAAAACACATAAGTAAGGAAATGATTTGGATTAGGATTGCTAAAAAAAAGTTTAACAAAATTATAAAAGGAGACAATAAACTCTTACAATAAATGTGTATTAAGTCATATTTTCGATTTTTAAATCTCATGAATTTCGATTTTTGTTAAAACCCTAGGGAAATTTTAACAGACTACCTTCAACAATATGGTTTATTAAGAACAAAACCCATCAAAAGTTGACAAAAGTTCTTGTTTTCATTTTAAGTTTTTTTTTTAAATGACAATATGTTAAAAATATATTTAAGACTAGATATACATACATACATATGTATCATGGAAAAAGGGTCCTTTGGCATAACTACAAAATGAACAAGGATAACTACATCTTATTTGAAAAACGACATTTTTTATTTTAGGTTGAGGGCATAAAACATTTCTTAATTATGCATTTACTCAAACGGTGATAATACAAACAAGTAGAAAAGTTAAATTCGACTTGGCCGAATCTATGAATACCCTCAAAAAATCCCTTTTTAAACTATAGTAAATTTTCTAACGTGAAAAAAGTAACATTTTAATAAGAAATATTTTATTTTGTGTATAAAACCTTTTTTTTTACTAATTTATGAAAAAAAAAAAATAATTTACTAAATTTTTTTTGAGTGTAATTTTTATTTGAGTGAAAAATTTTTTTCGAGTGTTTTTTTTTTTTTTTAGTGGAAAAATTTTTTTAAGTGACAAAAATGCGTTGTGAAATATTTTTGTGGCTTACCAATGTTTTTAAAACATGTTTAAAGGGTTTTCAATACGTGGATTTAAGGTGAAGCGAATCTGAAATTTACGGTTTTGCTAATAACTTTTGAAAGACTGTACGGCTTTGGCTCAAATACAACATGAACCAGCTCAGGGGAACGACATATATATATGCCAAGCTTCAGCATCCTCAGAATTGTGATTAGAAAGTTATTGTGTTTTTTATATCGTAAATTCGCGAAAAACCCTTGCCGAAATTCATTTGCTCATAATTAGTGAGAACAACTCCCATTTATTTTTACCCTACAACATTTTTTAAAACATACCTACGCCCTATCTCCACTCCCTTACAAAATTACATTTTTATAAAATTTGCTCCAACTGTTATTTGTATGGGAGCCTACTTAGGGAGTGGAGATAGGGCGTAGGTATGTTTTAAAAAAATGTTGTAGGGTAAAAATAAATGGGAGTCGGTCTCACTAATGACCCCTCTCGGACGCACCATTGGACCGGTAGAAGCTGATTAAATAAAACAAATTTACAAAAAATAAAAAAAAATTGTATGGGGACCGCCTTAACACTTATTGTTAGAGATAGACTAAAAAAATATTGTGGGTCGGTCATACATTTTGTTGCTCTAAGGGCATTATTAGGGCAGTTAGAGCGTTTGGAGCAAATTTAAAAAAATTTCGTTTTGTGTGGGAGCCCCCTTAGAAATTGGAGATAGGGTATTAGCTTGTTCCAAAGAAATGTTAAGACGTAAAAATTAATGGGGGTCGGTCTTATAAAGGACCCCTCTATGACGCACCATTGGAGCAGTAGAAATGATTTTAAGATTGGAAAATTACAATAATTTTTTTTTAAAAAATTTTAGAAAATAGTAATAATCGTTATCCCTCGATCCTCCTGGGCAAAAAATTTGTAGAATTGATAGAAGTTTTACACAAAAAAATTTCAAAAAAATCAAAAAGTACAAACATTTTCAAAAATGAGATTTAAATTTTAAAAATAAAAAATCGCTAACTAGAGCGCTTTTAAGAATTTTTTGGGATTTTTTTTAAAGTACGTAAAAAAACAAAAATTTTGAATAAAAAAAAATTGAAATTTGGGCCATTATTGAAGAAGTTATGAGTAAAAGAAGTTTGAGTAAAGGAACAAACTACAAATTTTTAAAAATTCGATATCTTTTGAACGGGTCATCAAAAAAATTTAAAAATTTACCACGAAGGAGTTTTCGAAGGGTACTGTTAACTGTTAACTGTTAACAAATTGGGAAAATCTAAAGAAAAAAATTTTTAAAGTGTCCTATTTGACATGGAATGCCCCATATACTTTATGGGGTCTTAGACCAATATTTCGAGGTGTTACAAACGGAATGACAAACTTATATATACCCTCTATCACTAGAGTGGAGGGTATAAAAATGTTTTTGGATGACTTTTCTATAGAAAAAAGTCTCAGAATATGAGACTTTTTTTGTGTAGGAAAAATGTCTCAGAATCAAAGAATTTTTCTATAGGAAAAATGTCTCAGAATCTACGACTTTTTCTGTAGGAAAAATATATCAGAATCTGAGACTTTTGGTACAGGAAAAATATTTCAGAATCTGAGACTAGTTTTTAAGGAAATATTTCTCAGCATCTAAGACTGTTTCTATAGAAAACAATATCTCAGAATGTAGATTTTTGCTAAAGAAACAAATGTCTCAGAATCTGAGACCTTTTTAAGGAAAAAATAAATTTTTCTATATGAAAAATGTCTCAGTCTGAAATTTTTTCATTGAAAAATGTATTTTGATTCTCAGACTACAGGTAAACTTTCTCAGAATCTGAGACTTTTCCATAAGAAAAATGTCTCAGATATGTCTTATATAAAAAAAAAAAATCTGAATGTGAGAGTTGTTCAATAGGAAACATTTTTCAGAACTTTTCAGAACAGAGACTTTTTTTCAAGGAAAAATATATTGGAATCTGAGACTTTCTCTATATGAAAAATGTCTTAGAATCTGATACATTTTCTATAAGAAAATATATCAGCATCTGAAATTTTTTTTATAGAAAAAATGCCTCAGATTTTTAGACTTTTTCTATAAAAAAATATGTTTCAGAATCTATGAGTTTTTCTATAGGAAAAATGTCTTAGAATATGTGACTTTTTCTATAGGAAAAATGTCTCAGAATCTGAGACTTTTTCTATAGGAAAAATGTCTCAGAATCTGAGACTTTTTCTATAGGAAAAATGTCTCAGAATCTGAGACTTTTTCTATAGGAAAAATGTCTCAGAATCTGATACTTTTTCTATAGGAAAAATGTCTCAGAATCTGAGACTGTTTCTATAGGAAAAATGTCTCAGAAACTGAGACTTTTTCTATAGGAAAAATGTCTCAGAGTCTGAGACTTTTTGACAAACATATATATACCCTCTATCACTAGAGTGGAGGGTATAAAAATGTTTTGAATGACTTTTCTATAGAAAAAAGTCTCAGAATCTGAGACTTTTTCTATAGGAAAAATGTCTCAGAAGCTGAGACTTTTTCTATAGTAAAATTGTCTCAGAATCTGAGACTTTTTCTATAGGAAAAATGTCTCAGAATCTGAGACTTCTTCTTTAGGAAAAATGTCTCAGAATCTGAGACTTTTTCTATAGGAAAAGTGTCTCAGAATCTTAGACTTTTTCTATAGGAAAAATGTCTCAGAATCTGACACTTTTTTTATATGAAAAATGTCTTAGAATCTGAGACTTTTTCTATATGAAAAATGTCTTAGAATCTGAGACTTTTTCTATATGAAAAATGTCTTAGAATCTGAGACTTTTTCTATATGAAAAATGTCTTAGAATCTGATACTTCTTCTGTAGGAAAAATGTCTCAGAATCTGAGACTTTTTCTATAGGAAAAATGTCTCAGAATCTGAGACTTTTTCTATAGGAAAAATGTCTCAGAATCTGAGACTTTTTCTATAGGAAAAATGTCTCAGAATCTGAGACATTTTCTATAGGAAAAATGTCTCAGAATCTGAGACTTTTTCAATAGGAAAAATGTCTCAGAATCTGAGACTTTTTCTATAGGAAAGATGTCTCAGAATCTGAGACTTTTTCTATAGAAAAAATGTCTCAGAATCTGAGACTTTTTCTATAGAAAAAATGTCTCAGGATCTAAAACTTTTTAATTTTTTGCAATTTCTTATCAAACAGAAATAACTGTCGCCTGAACCCAATACACACTGACTTCCTTTTGTAAGAAGAACAATTTGTGATTTTGTTTTTTTTTGTTTCTTTATGACCATAACAATTTTTCCATTCTTTCAAGAACAAAAATAAGACACATGTAAAACCCTTTTAATCATACTCGATACACGAAGCAGAAAATGTTCTCACTTTTCTTAGTCACATGCATTCAAAAACACACAAACGCACACACACATACATTCACACCATTAGACTCCAAGTCTTAACAAAAGGATTTAACTTGTAATTGTGTGTGTGTGTATGTGTGCACAAGAGTGCATTGTATGGTGGTTATATGTATGTAGTTTACTGGGCATAATTATGTTTGTATGTGTGTTTAAAAAAATGTATGCTTGTTAGACGCTTGATTTATTTTCTTTATATCCTTAACACAAGAACTTGAATCAACACAACACCACAAACTACATATGGGGTGTAACACAATAAATGGCTGTGATGGTTATATAAAAGTTGTATAATGCGCAGGGTTAAGTAGATATTTATGACATTTATGAATTTTATTAGACTATCATTTTTTGAAATAGAGAGTATGATTTTTTTCTTCAAAGTAATTTCCATTACTTCTGGGAAAGATTTTAGAAGATCTTATTTATTTAGATTATGTATATCTTGGAATGCCACATATGTGCAATGCATATAAGAAGGGTAGCTCTTAGATTTACAGAAAATTAAATTCCTTGTAAAAAAAAATATATGAATTATAGAAAACAGTTTTGCTGTCTACTGTAGTATGGGGTGTACTTACTTATCCACTCGTTGTGTAACTCATCGAAATATTAGTCTTGGATCCCATAAATAAACACAGACAATAGATTTGGTTGCCACAACCGAATTTTCGCCAACTGAATTTTTGAAGTTGCACGAACTATCAGAAAATTCAATTGACTCTACTGCTAATTCAGTTGCCTCTAGGTCTATTTGCAAGTCTTGAAACTTCTATTGCCATCAAAACGTTGCATTTGAAAAAAGTACAAAAAGTGGGGTTTCATGCGGTTTATTTCTTAAAGGGGGTACATTTTTTCATTTATCTGACTTGGTGAGTTCAGACGAAATTGGAGGCAGGCGCAGATTCAGCTTTTGGGTTTGAGGGGGAACATTTTGTTTTGTACCCAAAAATTTGTTTGCACTCTTAGAAGAAAAACTCTGTACAATAATCTGTAAAACCACTCACAGTTTGAATTTGCAAACTTTTAGCATATTTTCTGCTGAAATGTGTATATAAACCAAATTTCCTGTCATTTAGTTTTAGCAAAAAATGTTAATCAGCTAATTATTTTGCTAATTTTGCAGAAATATTAAGTTTCAAAAACATTTTCAAAAAAAAAATTATAAAATTTTTTCAAAAAAATAATTTTTGAAAAACAGCATGATTAAAAAAAGTTAACATTTTGAAAAAAAAACAGAAAATTTTCTTGAAAAATATTACTATCACTTTTTTAAAGTTTTTGAAAAAATATGCTCAAAATCATTTTTTAGGCTTCTTTACATCTGAACCATCCGGACTGTGATCACGTAAAACGATAGTTGACAATCGTCGGTTTTAAGAGTCTTCTTGCTCCTAAACTAAACACAATACTTCCATATTCCTACTTCCCCCGTAGGCTAGTTGGTGGCGTGCTAGCCTTTCAACGTGGGGGTCGTGGGTTCGATTCTCACCAGAACCCTTGGTTTTTTCGCTACAACGAGACGACGGTCATTGTTACCAGTTCTCGGTTAGGTTGAATTTATTAAAAACGAGTTGTAAAGAAATAGGAGAGAATAAATAAAAATAATTGATCATGTGATCAAAACTATTATTATTATTATTATTACTTCCATATTTTTATTGTTTCTGAATCAGACAACACTCTTTAATAAAAAAAATTAAAGTAAAACCTTCAAATTTTCCTTCAAAACGATATGAATTTTGATGTCGTTTATTCTTCGTCAATCGTTTTCGTTTTACGTGATGAGCACCCAGATTTTTATTTTTTTCTTTAATTTTTCAGCTCAAAATGGGTGTATTTGCATCAGATTCTTCTGCTGATTGTACGCAGGGTTTATTAAGAGTTCAGGGAACTACAGGTCGGATTTGAATTATTAATTAAGGGTTTACCTCTTGTTTATCTTAGGAAAAGATTTGATATTTTCAAAAATGTCCCCTCAAGAAATTCTCATGCCCTAAAGCATTTTTCTGACAGCAAAAGACCCAGCTACTAAAACATTTTCCAATACAAAATGTATCAGATTTCAGATATACTACCTTTCTGATACACTTTCATTTAGATACACTTTCATACAGGAAATGAAATACTTAGGCAAATTGCCAATAAAAAATTCCTATATTTAGAAAAATTCTTCGTACAAAAAAATTCTTAGATTTATTGACTTCTTCCCATAGAAAACTTCTGAGGTTCGGAAATTTTTTTCTTGGTTATTTTTCTACAGAAAAGTGTAAGACACCGAAATGTTTTTCCTACACAAAAATTTTCAATTTTAAAAAACAATTGAATGTAAAGTACCCATGCTTAGAAAAATAAGATTCTGCGAAAATTTTCTTTAAAAAAGTATCGTTTTTGAGACACTTTTTTTTGAAAAGTCTTGAATTCCAAATATTTTATGACACATACATATTTTTTTTTGAAAAGTCTGAGAATCTAAGAAATTTTAGATTCTGAGACATTTTTAAATCAAAAAAATTCTAGGACAATTTTCTTATAGAAAAAGTATCAAATTTAAGGACATTTTTCATATCAAAAATTTTTTTTTAGAGTAAGCTAGATTGGGTCGTTTTTTGGCTTTCTCTCTGATCACATTATAATACCCGCCAAAAATGTTTGTCCTCTAAGGGTAACTCACATGAAAAATATCACTCCGATCGGAGTTTATCTTCTGCCTCCACTTTGAGCCTCAAATTTGGGGGGTTTGCAAAAAAGGACTTTTAAAAACAAAAAAAAATAAAGTTTTTTATTAAAATAATAAAAAAACTATTTTTGTCTAACATTTGATCGGAAATACTTAAATATGAAATTTAAAGATTTTACGATATAATTAACCCGTTCAAAATTGATACCAAAAAAATGCCATGATTTTGGGGGCGTTCTCAAAACTCCGTTTTTCAAAATTGGAAAATTTTATAAAAAAAAAATTTAAAATATAAAATTGTTTTCTTTCGGAGTTCATTAAGAACACCTTGGAGAAAAAAAATGTGAAATATGGCGGATATCCCTCTGGCCACTTTTTGGGAATAGCGGGGGGAAGTTAGCGGATTTCAAGGAAATGTTGATTTTATCAATAATTTGGATTAATGAAATCTTATAAATTTCATTTTTGGGCAAAATATAAATTTAATTTTTGGGCAAGTTAACTGGTTTTTGGTGTCGTGGCATACTATTAAATAAGTTTAAGTCTGTCATGAAATCTTACTGACGTAAAACGTATTTAACCCACATTGGCTGGGGGTCAAAAATTACACCCGCAGAGTATTTGAAGTTTAGAGTTTAAAGTTTGTGCTATAAACAAGTATAAAATGGATTTTATGTTTTGTACCCCAACTATTACTTCGTATTAACATATTATCTTTAAAAAAATCGTTAACCCTTTTTGGTATTCAAAAAAACTATATTTGTTTTATAGAAAATTAATTTGTAGCAGTCTCTTAGATAACTTTAAATCTGCCCTAAAATCATACCTATTTAAGATATCATATTTTGCTTAAGGCTAGTGCTTAAATTTTTTGATATCAACAAAATATATATTTTTACTGAATGGATAATTTTTGACCCCCTACCAAGAAGTGTAAATGATTTTTTTAAAGATGATATATTAATACGGAATTATAGTTGGGGGAAAAGCTCAGAAGCCATTTGATACTTGTTTATAGCACAAAATTTAAGCTATAACCTTCATATTTTCAGCATGGGTCATTTTTGTCCCCCAGCCAATGTGGGTTAAAAACGTCCTAGATTGGTAAGATTTCATGAAAGATTTACGGTTATTTAACAGATTGCCACGACACCAAAAAACCGTTAATTTGCCAAAAAATTTAATTTATAAGATTTTATTAAAATTCCCCGCAATTCCCGAAAAGTGGCCCGAAGAATATTCGCCATATTTCACATTTTTCTTCTCCAAGGTGTTTTTAATGAACTCACAAGGAAAGTATCTCAACCCATATGAACCGATTTGCATGAAACGTAAAATATATATAAAAGGGAAAATTCTAAGGTTGGGGTGTCTCCGCTTATCGGCCATATCGGGGATTTAAGGGTTCAAAACATGGGTCAAAAAATGGCGAAAAAATTTTTTTTGGATTTTTCAGCCATTTTTTTCTAAGAAACTATATGATGTTTACATATGAGAAGAAAGGTTTTTTTAATGCCTATCCAACGGTGGCATAACCTTGTAAAAGTTCGGCTTTCTTAAATACTTTTTTTACGAAAATATGTAAATTTTGGGGGGTATTTATAGGAAGACATAGACCTACGATGTCCATATGAATACGAAATAATCTTTATTAATTTTAAGTCGACACGTACTTATTTTTGCCCCAGAGGATATTCCTATTAGTTCGGGAGTTATCGAAATTTTCCCGAAGGTCCACTTTGTTTCATAAGGAGACAACGAAATTTTAAAACTCTGATATGGCCGATAAGCCGAGACACCCCATCCTTAAAATCGTCTCTTTTATATATATTTTAAATTTCAGGCAAATCGGCTCATAAGGGTTTAGATACTTCCCTTGTCAGAAAGAAAAAGTAAAAAATTGAAAGGTGTTTTTAAAACGCCCCCAAAATCATGCCATTTTTTGGTATCAAGTTTGAACGGGTTTATGATACCGTAAAATCCTTAAATTTCATATTTAAGTATTTTCAATCAAATATTATACAAAAATATAATAATATTTTTTTATTACTTTAAAAAAAACACTTTAATTTTTTTTTTTAAGACCTTTTTTGCAAAAATCCTAATTTTGATGGTCAAAGTGGAGACAGAAGATAAACTTCAATCGGGGTGATATTTTGCATGTGAGTTACCCTTAGGGTATCGACACTTTTGGCAGGTATTAGAATTTGATCAGAGAGAAAAACCCAAAATCGAGCCACCCTACGGGCCTCAACTTTTGTGCGAAGTCCATTTTGGAATTAAAAAACTTTTCCGATCAAAATACACTTTTTTGCCTCTAATAAGCTAATAAAGCTCACTAACACTCAAAAATAAAAAATCGAAATATAAAAAATTTAGTTGTATGGATTTTTTTTTTTTTAACTTGTGAACTTAAACCTAAAAATGGGCACAGGTTAAAGTTATCCGATTTGGGTGAAATTTTCTCTACATCAGTTTTAGGCCATGTTGTTCGCTGCCACCCTAATATGCATGTATTAGTAGTGGTTAAAATTCGAGTTTGTGGTTTATATTATATTTTTCAAATAAAAAAAGTATATACAACATTCTATGTGGTATTTGCAACAAAAAAAATAAGTTTTTCAAAACTTTTTACTACTTTTTGTTGCTTTTTATGCTTTTTTCCTTCAAAAAAAATGCATTTTTAGCAGCATTCATTCGTAAAAAAAAATGAACAATATTTTTAGGTCTTTGTAAGCTTAAGGGTGGCGGGTTTATGAAAAACTATTTTTTTATTACTTGTATTACATTTATGTCTAAAACTATATACACTTAGAAAAGTGAAGTTAAAAAATTTTTTAAAATCTCCAGGTGTAAAAAAAAATTCATTGTATATCACTGCCTTGCATATAAACGTTGATAACTACCATTGGTGTCACAACGAACCTTAGAGTCACAAACCTATCTTCCCGGACGGTGCAGTTTTCTTATCTTATAACTCTGACCCAGTATTAACATCATGGCAGGTTTTTTCAAAGTAAAATTAATGTTAATACCTTTCAGAATTCGAATTCTTAACTTTTCCTCCAACAGTAATGACATAACAAATTTTAAATTACAAAATAATCATATTTGGAAAATATATATATATTTTTTTTTCAGTGCACCAAAAACCACTTGCCAACATGATGCATTTTTCTAAAATTGTAAATATATGAGCGCAAAAATATAAAGTATTGTTCACATGTCCTTTACGTGTATGTTCATATGGTTATATACACATTTTTTTTAAGACCGGACAAAATACGGCAAAAGTTTTCTTTTATTTATATATAAAAAGTGAATTTATTATGTAGTAAATTTCTGAAAATGTAGGATTAAAGTAAGGACTACACAAAACATTAAACGAAATCATCATAATTTTAGATACAATTTTGGTTTAAAAAAACTATCTCTCTTTTGCAAGGCGTTTACACCATATTCAAATGTAACACCGTCCGACAGCCAATATTAAACATGAACCAGATGATATACGTCTGAAAGTAAAGATCAAATGGAATAAAACTGCATTTACAGTTTTTCATTTCGTGATCCTGTTTCCTTTTAAAATGACTTCAAAGTTTTAAATGATACATATTTTAAAATATTTTTGAAATATTTGTACTTGTTCTAGGATGACACTGGTGACGGCAAAAGACAGAGGAGAATCTTCCCTTATTTCTTTCATTTTTTTATTTTGCCATATCAGGATAAAAGGATGTGAATAAAGTCATTTAAAAACTTTATCAAAATATTTTGTTGAAAATTTGGAATGATATTGAAGGATAAATTTTTGAAAGGACGTAACATACCTCCTTTTTCCTGATATGTAGAAATAATAAAAAAGGAAAATTAGGGGAGATACTCCTCTATCATTTGCTATCATTAGTGAAATCCTAGGGCAAAAAAAAAATTTATATAAAATTTAATACTCTAAAATTTTGAAGTCCTTTCAAAAGGAAACAGGATCACGAAAATAAAAACTGTAAATGCAGTTTTACTACATTAAGGCTGCGTTTTTGACATATCGCTTTAACTTACAAAGGAAGTACCTCAACCCTTATGAACCGATTTGCCTGAAACTTAAAATATATATTAAAGAAACGATTTTAAGGTTGGGTTGTCTCGGCTTATTTAAAAATTTCGTTGTCCCCTTATGAAACCATGTGGACCTTCGGGAAAATTTTGATAACTTCCGAACTAATAGGAATATCATCTAGGGCAAAAATACGGGTCGAGTTAAATTTAATAAAGATTATTTCTTATCCATATGGATATCGTAGGTCTATGTCTTCACATAAGTACCCACCAAAATTTACAAATTTTCCTGAAAAAAATATTTAAGGAAGCCGACTGTTTACAAGCTTATGCCACCATTGGATAGGCATTAAAAAACCTTTCTTCTCATATGAAAACATCATATAGTTTCTTAAAAAGAAATGGCTGAAAAATCCAAAAAAAACGATTTTTTCGACATTTTTTGACCCATATTTTGAACCCCTAAATCCCCGATATGGCCGATATGCCGAGACACCCCAACCTTAGAATTGTCTCTTTGATATATATTTTAAGTTTCAGTCGAATCGATTCATAAGTGTTGAGATACTTCCCTTGTTAGTTTAACAGGGAGTTTTATTAAACTTTATAAAAATAAAACCAACCAACCTTGGTTAAAAGCAATCTGTTTTTCAGTTCAAGTTTAGCAAATGTCAATTAACGCGGTATTGCCATACCAAATGCCACATTTCCAATTAGAATAGTTGCCATCATCGCACATTTTTTCGAATAAAATACCACAACATAGCAATACTAACCAGTATATTTAAAAATCAGAGGTGTTTTTTTGACGTTTTTGTACCTTAGTTTAACTCACCAACATTGGTGAGTTAAACTTAAAATAAACCACATCTCAAAAACAGAATTTGTGGTTTTAACTCAGTTTAAACCTAAAATCATTAAATTTTACAACTCAAAAACTCGCCCTAAGGCTGCGTTTTTGACATATCGCTTTAACTTAGTTTAACCGGGAGTTTTATTAAACTTTATAAAAATAAAACCAAGTTTAACTAAGCATTCTGTTTTTCAGTTCAAGTTTAGCAAATGTCGATTAACGCGGTATTGCCATACCAAATGCCACATTTCCAATTAGAATAGTTGCCATCATCGCACATTTTTTCGAATAAAATACCACAACATGGCAATACTAACCAGTATATTTGAAAATCAGAGGTGTTTTTTTGACGTTTTCGTACCTTAGTTTAACTCTCCAACATTGGCGAGTTAAACTTAAAATTAACCACATCTCAAAAACAGAATTTGTGGTTTTAACTCAGTTTAAACCTAAAATCATTAAATTTTACAACTCAAAAACTTGCCCTAAGTCTTTAGTTTTAATCCAATGGTGCCCAAACACTTGAAAGAGATCGACGAAGATACACGTACACAATCCGAACGACAACGAAACTAACAACAGAGAGCTTACAAAACAAACAAAAAAACTCCTTAGTTGTTTGCCATCATTCAAAGAAGCAGGTCGATGTCGCTTTGTTTGATAAAAAACTACACAAATAATATTTATTGTTGTTATAACAAAGCGTAGATTTCTTTCAGAGCAATAGTACTAATACACTCTCATATTTGTTAAAAATTACCATTATATTGTCGTTTCTCTTTTTGGGCACCATTTAAATTTAAACGTATATTATCAAGTTCGTGGTTAACGACCTTTTTCGTTTTTGTTGGACGGTGTTTTAAGCCAGAAAAAAATTCGCTTGTTTTGGAACTTTCCGATTTTCAAGTCAAACAAGAAACCCAAGGACATTGCCTGGTCCAATAATTTTGTGTGTTAATATTGACACAAAAAGGAAACTTTTTCGACACCGACGATTTTGAGATTCGAAAAAAGGAAAATTTGCTTCAACCTACTGGTTAAGGAAATAGTCAAAATCAAAGCAGGGGCGTGAAGAAAAATGCCTGCGAATTTTGTACTCTTGCCCAAAACATTAAATCATGATAATATTTTGCGGAAGATTTGGGTGTAATTGCCAAAGCAAAGTTAGGCCAAAGTGGCCTAAAAAACATTAAAAAATCGATTTTCGTATGAATTTTTCTTTTAATTTTTTTATATATTTTTCTAAATCTTAAAGCAAACCCAAAAACGTTAAAAATATAAAATTAACTAAAAAAAAAATTTTACTGAAATATTTTTCAATTTTTTCCGAAGCCAAAGTTGAAACCCGCTTTATTTTGTTGAAACTAGCAATCGTTTCAATTAGAAATTTGGTATGAAAAGAGATTTAGCATTGTTAAGTTAATTTTTCATGCGATAGTATTTAACAAGGAATTTTGGAAGACCTGAAACTTTAACAATGATTTACTCGAAATATTGTGAGCGGGATTTGGCCACATTGGCTTCCGAAAAGCTCAATTGAAAAAAAGCTTTGTTGACCTTTATCATGTACAGCTGAAATCAGTTCTTGGGAACATTTTCTATCAATATACTGTAATATAATAATGAATGTGAAAGAAAGCTGGACATGAGAAAAGGGTATAAGATTGTGAGTGACTGCTGACGTTTTACAGCAGCACACCTAGAGTCTGAGGTCAAACTTTGTCACTGTTTTATATTTAATATGAGATTGTTTTAGCTTGATCTGAATATGGTTTTTGCTTGATTTGAAAATTGTTTCATATCTGTTAATGTAAAAAGCAACACTCTTTAAGAGATTTTGAATAATTTTTTATTTTTTTTTTTTCAAGAACACACGTTTACTGTGTTTCTAAACAAACTATTTAAAATTCTTTAATTATTTGTTTTTCTGTACTTTATACATTTGCAACATCTTACTTTGAAGAAAATCCTTTTCATCTGTTTTTGCGGATTAAAATAACTTTACAGACAACATTTGGATTAGTAAACAAATTTCAACTTCTATTAAATTGTGTGTACAAGACCAAAAACATAAAGAGAAAATTAGAAACACAAAAAAAAATGCTTAAAGGACTAGCCTCATTTCATTTTGAGTGAAATTTTTTTCACGCACACACAACAGGTACACAAAATGAAAGTTGTTTGCAACTTGAGTTTTTTTTTATACCCTCCACTCTAGTGATAGAGGGTATATATAAGTTTGTCATTCCGTTTGTAACACCTCGAAATATTGGTCTAGGACCCCATAAAGTATATATATTCATGATCCTCGATCGATTTTAAGACGATCTAGCGATGTCCGTCCGTCCGTCCGTCCGTCCGTCTGTCTGTCTGTCTGTCTGTCTGTCTGTCTGTCTGTCTGTCTGTCTGTCTGTCTGTCTGTCTGTCTGTCTGTCTGTCTGTCTGTCTGTCTGTCTGTCTGTCTGTCTGTCTGTCTGTCTGTCTGTCTGTCTGTCTGTCTGTCTGTCTGTCTGTCTGTCTGTCTGTCTGTCTGTCTGTCTGTCTGTCTGTCTGTCTGTCTGTCTGTCTGTCTGTCTGTCTGTCTGTCTGTCTGTCTGTCTGTCTGTCTGTCTGTCTGTCTGTCTGTCTGTCTGTCTGTCTGTCTGTCTGTCTGTCTGTCTGTCTGTCTGTCTGTCTGTCTGTCTGTCTGTCTGTCTGTCTGTCTGTCTGTCTGTCTGTCTGTCTGTCTGTCTGTCTGTCTGTCTGTCTGTCTGTCTGTCTGTCTGTCTGTCTGTCTGTCTGTCTGTCTGTCTGTCTGTCTGTCTGTCTGTCTGTCTGTCTGTCTGTCTGTCTGTCTGTCTGTCTGTCTGTCTGTCTGTCTGTCTGTCTGTCTGTCTGTCTGTCTGTCTGTCTGTCTGTCTGTCTGTCTGTCTGTCTGTCTGTCTGTCTGTCTGTCTGTCTGTCTGTCTGTCTGTCTGTCTGTCTGTCTGTCTGTCTGTCTGTCTGTCTGTCTGTCTGTCTGTCTGTCTGTCTGTCTGTCTGTCTGTCTGTCTGTCTGTCTGTCTGTCTGTCTGTCTGTCTGTCTGTCTGTCTGTCTGTCTGTCTGTCTGTCTGTCTGTCTGTCTGTCTGTCTGTCTGTCTGTCTGTCTGTCTGTCTGTCTGTCTGTCTGTCTGTCTGTCTGTCTGTCTGTCTGTCTGTCTGTCTGTCTGTCTGTCTGTCTGTCTGTCTGTCTGTCTGTCTGTCTGTCTGTCTGTCTGTCTGTCTGTCTGTCTGTCTGTCTGTCTGTCTGTCTGTCTGTCTGTCTGTCTGTCTGTCTGTCTGTCTGTCTGTCTGTCTGTCTGTCTGTCTGTCTGTCTGTCTGTCTGTCTGTCTGTCTGTCTGTCTGTCTGTCTGTCTGTCTGTCTGTCTGTCTGTCTGTCTGTCTGTCTGTCTGTCTGTCTGTCTGTCTGTCTGTCTGTCTGTCTGTCTGTCTGTCTGTCTGTCTGTCTGTCTGTCTGTCTGTCTGTCTGTCTGTCTGTCTGTCTGTCTGTCTGTCTGTCTGTCTGTCTGTCTGTCTGTCTGTCTGTCTGTCTGTCTGTCTGTCTGTCTGTCTGTCTGTCTGTCTGTCTGTCTGTCTGTCTGTCTGTCTGTCTGTCTGTCTGTCTGTCTGTCTGTCTGTCTGTCTGTCTGTCTGTCTGTCTGTCTGTCTGTCTGTCTGTCTGTCTGTCTGTCTGTCTGTCTGTCTGTCTGTCTGTCTGTCTGTCTGTCTGTCTGTCTGTCTGTCTGTCTGTCTGTCTGTCTGTCTGTCTGTCTGTCTGTCTGTCTGTCTGTCTGTCTGTCTGTCTGTCTGTCTGTCTGTCTGTCTGTCTGTCTGTCTGTCTGTCTGTCTGTCTGTCTGTCTGTCTGTCTGTCTGTCTGTCTGTCTGTCTGTCTGTCTGTCTGTCTGTCTGTTGAAAACACGCTAACTTTTGAAAGACTTTACGGAGGCTCCTGAAGTTTGGCATATATGTTGGGCATTTACCTGGTCAGGTTGGTATTGCAATCCAGCGAAATCGGTCCAGTGGTTCAAAAGTTATGAGCAAAAGACTGAATTTCGGCAAGGGTTTTTCGTGAATTTATGAGATGAAAAGCACTATAACTTTCGAAAATCAATTCTGAGGATGCTGAAGCTTGGCATATATATTTTTCGTTCCTGCAGCCTAGTTCGTATTGAATTTCACCAAAATCGGTCCAGTGGTTCAAAAGTTATTAGCAAAACTGTGAATATCAGATTAGCTTCACCTTAAATTCACGTGGTGAAAACCCGTTAAACCTGTTTTACAACCATTGGTAAGTCACAAAAATATTTTAAAACGTATTTCTGTCACTCAAAAATATTTTTATACCAAAACAAAAAAAAATTACACTCGAAAAAAATGTTACACTCAAAAAAATTTTACACTCAAAAAAAAAAATTAGTAAAAAATTTTTAATGTAAAATTAAAAAAAAATTTACACTCAAAAAAAATTTACACTCAAAAAAAATTTACACTCAAAAAAAAATCAGTTTTTTTTCAAAAATTACTAAAAAAAATTTTACGCTCAAAAAAAAATTAAAATTTTTTTTTTGAATGTAAAATTCGAGAAAAATTTTACACTCAAAAAGAATTTTACACTCAAAAAAAAATATTTTTTTTTTTTTTAAAAAATTACTAAAATTTTTTTTTTTACACAAAATAAAATATTTCTAATCAAAACTGGTATTTTTTTCACGTTAGAAAATTTATTATCACTTAAAATGGGCATTGTGGAGGGTATTCATAGATTCGGCTAAGTCGAATTTAACTTTTCTGCTTGTTTTCTTTTCTTTTGTACATATTTGTAATGCAAACACATGCCACAACCACAAAATGCCTATGCCACTAAACAAGTAACAATTTTAAGATTTTTCTTAACTTTTACTAAATATTAAGGTTAATGTAGGTACACTCAGAAAATATTTATATTCGCTGTTGATTCTGTCTGAAAATAAAATTGTTCTTTGACTTCGTGTACGTAATCCCGCCAGAATTTGTTGAAAATTACATTAAAATATATGCCACGACTTATTGCACAATGCAACTTACATTTTTTTGTTTGTAAGATGTCAAGATATCTCTGTTTACCAATAATAAGGGTACTGCGCAATAACTCCCAAACGAAATAAGTCCCAATGAAATAATTCCCAATGAAATAAGTTCCAAGAAAAATGAATTAACTCCACACTTTAAAAAATGAAATAACTCCCAAAGAAAAAATTAAATATGTCCCAATATTTAGGAGTTATTTAAAATCAAAATAATAACTCCCAAAAAAAATTAAAGAACTCCCAATGAAATAAGTGCCAAAGAAAATGAAATAAGTTCCCATTGTTTTTTTGTAATAAAGGTATTCTGCGTAGCCGGCCTTCGGCCGGGCTTAGGGACTACATACTCCATGCGTTAAACCCACCCTCTCTGCAAACCAAAGCTATTTTGGTTATCAGGCCTTTTTGAGGCATAACAAATTTGATAGCGTAAAGGCCTGCTACCCTAGAAAACTTTACTTTGCGGAGAGGGTGGGTTTAATGCATGGAGTTTATAATCCCTAAGCCCGGCCGAAGCCCGGCTACGCAGAAAAAAATTTTAGCAAAAAAAAACAATTGCACAGAAGTGCATATTGTTTTCAATTAAAATGAATTAAGTCCCACCATTGATGAAATAACTCCCAATGCTTAACAAGAAATGAAACAACTCACAATCTATTTTTTGTTGTGTTTTTTTTTCATTTGGAAGTTATTTCATAATGAAATAAATCCCAACAAAATTTGTGCAATAAGTCCCACTACACTGGGACTAATTTCATAATGAAATAAATCCCAAATCGTTTGTAAAATTTTTGGGAGTTGTTTCATTTTTTTTTTTGGGAGTTATTTCATTTGGGAGTTATTGCGCAGTACCCATAATAAGTCTATATTTCTAAGATCCTATTTACACTCCAGCACTCAAAATAATCACTCTATTAAATAACACTGTGCAATAAGAAAAATGAGCCTCAGTGGCTTCAACGCCATATGAAAGTTGACCATCAAATGGACAAAATCCCCAAAGGGTTTTGCAAAGTCAGTTCGGATTTCTTTTTTATAGCCCACTGAAGTTTTTATTTTTTTATCAAAGGCGCTTGGAAAACGTCAAAAATACTATAATAAGAACACATCTGAGCTTCAAAATATGATTTGATGTCTTCAGTGAAATTTTATAGTTCTTTTCTTGGAACATTTTAGCCCTCTAACTGCCATTTTAAGGGGTCATTTTAGTCCTTTTTCAAAATCTAAACACAGATTTCTAATAAAACGTCCATTTAGAGGGTTAAAATGTTCTACAAATATTTTCCTCATAAAATTTCACTAGGGGTTGTAAAATGTTCAAAGTTTGTGCGACATGCGCAAAATGCTTAAAAAGGCTCAAGTATAAATAATAAATGTTTGTTATTTTTTTTACCAAAGCAATATTACAAAATATCGACAAAAAACAGTGCAAATATATTTTTGAACTAAAAATGATTTTCTGATGTGTTTTATAACATTTTATGATGATTCTTTTCTTTGACCAAATTAACCCTCTAGCTCCCGTTTTAAAGGTTCATTTTTGTCCTTTTTTAAAAGAAATAAACAAGGCAGTTAGAGGGTTAAAATGTTTTACAAATATTTTCTGCATCAAATTTTACTAGGGCACGTCTAAGACAGAAAGTTCGTCCAGCTATAGAAAATGCTTAAACATTTTATAGTATTAAAATTTTTTTTTTACATTTTTTTGGGCCGAAATATAAAAAAAAAAAAAAGAAAAAAGTTAAATTCGACTTTGTCGAATGTAGAGATGGGCGCGTGAGTGATTTTTGGCTCACACTCACTCACTCACGCTCACGACAGAAATTTTTGAATCACGCACACTCACACTCACTCACAATCACGTGAGTAAATTTAAAACAACTCACACTCACGCAATCTTCACTCACACTCACGTTGAGTCACACTCGCGAAAATCTTATTTATTTTTACTCACTCAAAATAAACGACTCACGTACACTCACTTACGCAAAAATCTTACTCACGCACACTCCCTCACTCAATTTTTTTCTCCAACCACACTCACTCACTCACGTGAGTAAAATTGAATTTAGTCACACTCACGCGTGGTCACGCGCGAATCACGCTCTAATCTGCTCATGTGCCCTTCTCTAGTCGAATGTATTGATACCCTCCACAATGTAAAAAAGTTTATTTGAAAAGTTAAAAAGTTATGAACGGAAATGTTAGAACACCTCGAAAATTGTTTTACATTCAACACCTAAAAACACAAAATGCTTTAATTCGGCTGCTAGATTTCCAAACAGATTTTGTGTTATTTTACGAAGAAAGCTTTGTAAAATGATAAAAAAAACTGTAAATTTACAGATTTATCTGTAAAATGTTGATCAAAGCGACCAGAATTTTACCAAAAAACTCTGTAAATTTAAAAGGCTTTGGCTAATTGCATTTTATGAGTGCAAAATTTTACAAACTCTGTTAATTTTCAAAGTCTTAGTACATGAACTCTAGAACTTCTCTGCTTTAAAAACTTAACATTGACTAGCCATCAAAATTATTCTTTGAGTATTACGTATAATTTAAATTACACTGTGCTCGAATTTGACACTTCTTTTATAAAGCTGGGCACCCTACTGGTAAAGTTAATTCGGGTACGCTGAATTCAAAGGTGCTAGCCGTTTTTCGATATTCGCGATTTAAAATTTTGATTAAGTACAAAAAAGAACGATATTTTTAAACTTTTGCGATAATTTTTAAATTTAAAACCATTCAAGTCTGTTAAACTTACACAACAAACCATAATACCGTGAATTTTTTTCGCGAAAAACATTTTTTGTTCGCAAAAAATCTTTATTTCCGTGAAAAAATTGGTTCAAAACAAATATTTTTAGTTTGATTTGAATTTACGGTAAATCTAGTTCGTGTACACTAAATCCCATTGTAATATCAGTTTTATTCAAAGTTAGCGTATCCCAGCAAAACTTAGATTACCAAATAAGGTATAAAATAAGGTATAGGATCTCTTATTTTATACATTGCAGCATTGATGATTTTAACAGGCGATGAGACTCAAAGTAATGCATCCACATTATCACAAAGAATACCAGTAAGGTATAAAATAAGTCATAAATTTATAACGAAGAATACGAGTAAGGTGTAAAATATATGATATTTTATAGGTTACGAGAAATGAAATAATATAGCATACCAGAAGGTAATATATAAGGTGTTACGAGTAGTGAAAAAGTAATTTTGTATTAAATTTACTCACGTGATTGTAAGTGAGTGTAAGTAGATAAAATATGCTCGTGAGTGTAAGTCGTTAGAAATTTCCTGTCGTGAGCCTATCTCTAGTTTAAACTTATGCATTTTTTTATAAAATAATTATTTTTTATGTTATTGTAATGCATTATGCATCCAATTATAAATAATACATTATTTCAAACTTTCGAATAATACATAATGTAGCCAAATATAAGTCATCCATGATTTAATGTTTAGAAATAACAAATCTGAAATACATTTTTTCCAATAATCATGCATTACATAGCAAATTATTAGTAATGCATTATTGTTCACTTGAAAATAATATGTTGTGGAACAAATGTTTGGTAAGACATCATAAAATAATGCTACAAATAAGTTATATGCATTACCTGGTAATGTGTTATATAATCACTACCCATTACCAAAGTTTTTCTGGGATGTATTAGCGACATTCGCGACTATTTTTTTTTTTAAGTAAAAAAACTATTTTTTTTCATATTATTTAGAAAATTTTTATCATCTAATAAACTCTATTGAATATACAAAACAAAAATTATTCGCGAAAATTTTGCGAATTTTTTTTTTCGCGAAACTTTTTTTTTCAAATTTTTTTATTTTCCTATTAATTTATGAAAATGAGTAGAATACAATTAATTATAGACACACAATTTTTAGAAAAAAAAATTTCGCGATTTTTTTTCGCAGAATTTTATATTTTTTTTTGTTTTTCCGCGGAAATTTTTTTTCGCGTAAATTGGTCAAATTAAATGTATTTAACTAATTTTTTGTAAATTAACAGAGTTTTCTTTGTAAAATTCTGGTTAAATCAAATATATTTAACTAAAATTTGTAACCTGGCAGAGTCTTTTTTGTAAAATTTTTCACTCATAAAATGGATTTAACTAAAACTTTGTTAAATTACAGTTTTTTTTTGTAAAATTCTGCACCAATATAACGAATTAAACTAAAACTAAAAACTTGCAAATTTACAGATTTTTTTTTTTTTAATTCTGGTAGCTTTTATCAACATTTTACAGATAATTCTGTAAATATATTTTTTTTATCAAAATCATTTTACAGAGTTTTCTTCGTAAAATAACAAAAAACATCTTGCTGGTTGGAAATCTATGGTTTTTTCAGAGTGGTTATTTTGAGTGTAGTATATATGCACAGAAAAAAATATTTTTTTTTTTTTTTATTCCTTTATTTATTTAATCTTTAATACATAGCATAAAATTATAAGTAAAACGTTCAATGTGAACTTAGGGCGCCACAGAAAAAAATATGGAACAAAAAAATTTGAGTAATCACTTTTTTAAATTTAAAAACAAAAATTGAGTAATTTTTTAACTGACGCAATTAAAAATTTACTTAAAAATTTTAAAAACAACTTAAGTAAATAATTTAATAAAAATTTAATAGTTTTTTTTTAATTTTTTTTAAACTCTCATAGTTTTTTAATTCTCGTTTAGTTTATAGTTTTTTGTGTATTTATATGAAAGTTTGTAATCGTCTTTATAAAATTTTTCTATGTTTTTGAGCCATAAATATGTTGGTAAAGTTTGAAAAAAACAAGTTTATTTTTTTTTTTGTAAAAAAATTTAAAACTTTCTAAAACTTACAAAAAAAAATGAACAGATAAATTTTGAAGTTTTGGCACAATTAAAAATTTACTCAAATTTTTTTTTCAAACATTTAATAAATTTTTATAAAAAATTTACTCAATACTATTAAATCGTTTACTGGTGCAAAATTGAGTAATTTTTTACTCATTAGTATTAAAAATTTATACAAATTTTATTTTTTTTTCTGTGTGGGCTTTTTACAAAAGTGGCTGTTAATTCTGTTAATGCTACTTGTTTTGTTTGTATGTTTTAATAATCTCTTAACACAAATATAAGGAAATCCTTACTTTTACTTTTCTTTTTACTGACATAAAGTAAACATTGCACAACAAAAACACAAAAAATTTATGAAAAAAACATTTTAAAGAATCTAAAAATAAACACATTTAATTCTTAAGCAATGGAACAAAAATCAGCATGAAATTCTGCTAAATGTCAGCATAACCCAAAAACTGAAATTTAAAACGAACGATTATAAATGGTCGTACAATTAATGAATTATTAATTTTCTTCAATAAACCCAAAACTTATTGCTTTGTTAACTAACTAAAGTGAATGGCGCCACTGTGGCTGAAAATCATTTCGTTGGCCAAAATTCTGTTTCATTTTGAGCCGATCCCAATTTTTTAGAATTTTTTTTTTAACATGATATTGTTCTTAGGTTGGTGTTTAATTTAAAAAAAGTTTCAGGATGCCCCCTCAGTTTGACTATACAAGCTTACGATTAACAAAAAAGCAAATAAGAATTACTGTTTTCCACAAACCAAAAATTTTAGTAACTTGGGCTTGAAACTTGGATAATAATTCACCTAGTGGTGAACAAAAAAATATTTAGCAGCTGGTGAATAAAACGTAACATAATTATTTGTCATCAATATTTTTTTTTTCATCAATATTTTTTTCATCAATTTTTTTGTTGATCAATATTTTTTTTTTTTTATAATCTTTTTTTTTTTTTAATCAATATTTTTTTTCCATCAACATTTATTTCATCAATATTTTTTTCATCAATATTTTTTTATCAATATTTTTTTCCCATCAACATTAATAAATATATTTTTTTTATCAATATTTATTTTCATAATATTTTTTTTTCATCAATATTTTTCTGTAGTCAATAATTTTTTCATCAATATTTTTTTTTCATCAATAATTTTTTCATCAAATTTTTTTTTTCAATATTTTATTCTTTTTTTCATCAATATTTTTTCATCAATATCTGTTTTCATCAATATTTTTTTATCAATATCCTTTTTTATCAATATTTTTTTTTATTTTTTTCAACAATATTTTTTTTTTCTTTAATATTTTTTTTCATCAATATTTTTTCATCAATATTATTTTAACCAATATTTTATAACATGATAATGTTTTAAGGCTGGTGTCTAATTTTAAAAAAGTTGCAGGACGCCACCTCAGTTTGGTAATGGCAAAACTTTGGTAATGGGTCGTGGTTATATAACACATTACCAGGTAATGCATATAACTTATTTGTAGCATTATTTTATGATGCCTTACCAAACATTTGTTCCACAACGTATTATTTTCAAGTGAAAAATAATGCATTACTAATAATTTGCTACGTAATGCATGATTATTGGAAAAAATGTATTTCATATTTGTTATTTCTAAACATTAAATCATGGATGACTTATATTTGGTTACATTATGTATTATTTGAAAGTTTGAAATAATGTATTATTTATAATTGGATGCATAATGCATTACAATAACATAAAAAATAATTATTTTATAAAAAAATGCATAAGTTTAAACTAGAGATGGGCTCACGACAGGAAATTTTTAACGACACACACGAGATATTTTATATACTTACACTCACTTACAATCACGTGAGTAAATTTAATACAAAATTACTTTTTCACTACTCGTAACACCTTATATATTATCTTCTGGTATGCTTTATTATTTCATTTCTGGTAACCTATAAAATATCATATATTTTACACCTTACTCGTATTCTTCGTTATAAATTTATGATTTATTTTATACCTTACTGGTATTCTTTGTGATAATGTGGATGCATTACTTTGAGTCTCATCGCCTGTTAAAATCATCAATGCTGCAATGTATAAAATAAGAGATCCTATACCTTATTTTATACCTTATTTGGTAATCTAAGTTTTGCTGGGAATTAACGAAAAAGAAAACAAGAATTACTATTTTCATTTTCTTAAAACCAAAAATTTTAATAACTTGGGTTTGTAACTTGGATAATATTTCACCTCGAAGTGAATAAAACCGTTTTTCACCAGCTGGTGATTAAAAAGTAACATAATTATTTTTCAACAAAAAAAAATTTTTTTTTCATAAATTTTTTTTCATAATTTTTTTTTTTTTTCATCAAATTTTTTTTTTTTTTTTGCATTAATTTTTTTTTTTCCATCAATTTTTTTTTTTCATCAATTTTTTTTCATCAAACTTTTTTTATGAAACTTTTTTTTTCATAATTTTTTTTTTATCAAATTTTTTTTTTATCAAATTTTTTTTTTATCAAATTTTTTTTTATCAAATTTGTTTTTCATAAATTTTTTTTCATCAAATTTTTTTTTCATAAATTTTTTTTCATCAAATTTTATTTTTCATCAAATTTTTTTTTTCATCAAATTTTTTTTTGTTCATAAATTTTTTTTTTATTAATTTTTTTTTTTTCAATAATTTTTTTTTTCATCAAATTTTTTTTTTTCATCAATTTTTTTTATTAATTTTTTTTCATCAAATTTTTTTTTTTCATAAATTTTTTTTTATCATATTTTTTTTGTCAATTTTTTTCATCAAATTTTTTATTTTCAATTTTTATCTCACCAAAAAAAAATTTTTTTTTTTTTTATCAATTTTTTTTACATCAAAAAATTTTTCTTTTCATCAAAAAAATTCATCAGAAACTTTTTTTCGTCAAAATTTTTTTTCACCAAAAATTTTGGGTTCATTAAATTTTTTTTAACATAATTTTGTTTTACGTGGAAAAAAAATATTTTTTTTTTACCAAAACTACTTTTTCACCACGTCTAAGCTTTTCGCATAAAAATTTTCCATTTGTTTATCAAATGTACATAAAACAAGTGAGAGTGGTATATTCTTTGGTGCCGAATACTCTCCAAAATGTAAAAACACTCTTTTGCACTTATTTTTGCACTCACTTACGAAATGTACAGCTCTTTTGGTTTTTTAATGGGGTCCTCGACTGATATTTCAATTCGTTTTGCATGGAATAGCAAAGTAATATAACATTATTTTTTCTAAAAAAACTTTGCTTTGTCCAGTCCACCCACATCTTCCGCAAAACATTATCATGATTTAATGTTTTGGGCAAGAGTACAAAATTCGCAGGCATTTTTCATCACAATTTGTATACCCTCCAACCACAGTATGGGGGTATACTTACTTTGTCATTCCGTTTGTTACGCATCGAAACATCGGCCGGGACCCCATAAAGTTTATATATTATTGATCCATGATCGATTCTAAGACATTCTGTGAATGTCCTTCTGTCCGTCCGTCTCTCTGTAGATGGCAAGATGCAGTCCAAAATAAAACACATAGCCTCCTGAAATTTGGCACGAATATGTCTTATGGTACCAGGCAGGTTAAGTTTTTAAATGGGTAAAATCGGGACAAGGGAAAAAAGTTCCCCTTTTTTGATATTCGTATTCTGCATGCCAAAATAAAAATATATAATGAAAATATTTTGGCGATATTTTATTTTTCAAAAATCCAAAATTTTGGTGGAAATTATCCAAAAATGGAAAATTTATTGCAAATTTCAAATTGCGATATCTCGAAATTTTTTCATTGATAACAACCATAATGGGTAAACTCCTGACCCATAGTGCCATGTTTACTCATATTTGTTGTATATCTGTTATTTGTCTTTGGTTTCATTTTTCCACTAACCCACTAACAGAAACAAAAAAACGTAGTTTAATCTCCAAAATAAATAAACGTACATTCGTTGAGATAACCTTATTGCATTAGATGGCTTTCACCATTTATATGTATATTTGTATATAATATTGTATATGTTGACTCATATTAAACTTTTCAACCTTTAAAAGCCTCAAATTGCTACAAAATTTTTTATTTTCTTTTCCATTTTTTTATACTTTTTATATTTAGTTTTAAGCCCCTAACTACAACAAAAACAAAATGCTCTTTAATAACTATTAGCCATTACCTAAAGGCTTTTATACTTTGGTTTTTTATTTATTTTTTTTATGTATTTTTTTTTCTATATTTTGTTTTTTAGACCAATGTACACAAGAATTTTTCGTTGGAAAAAATATATATAAACATAAAATAAACTTGAAAACAATATCATTTGAAAAAAAAGCCTTTGGGAATTGCTTTTAAGAGCAGCACTTGATTTAGCTAAAAATGTCATTCAAAACAAGTCTTCCACAACACTAAGTGCTAGAGGAGTGCAAGATTTATAAAAATTAAAGCTGTTGTAGAATGTATAGAAACAAAAAAAAAATAAAAAAAAAAATATCGAATAAACAAAAAATAGTGATTGCAAAAACGGAAATAATAAGAAAACTTACAAACGATGACTTTATTGTAAATGAAATTATTATTTGAAAATATAAAGCAAATTTTACATAAAAGGACTAACAATGAAGAGAACGTCAATATATATTTAAAGCAACAACTTCTTCATATTGATGAAAAGTTACATCAATATGATGAAGTTTTACATCAACTTTCGTTCAATTATTAATATGCTAAAGCGGATTCATCAATTTTGAAAAGGTGTCATCAATAACACAGTGATACAAAGTTGAACTTTTCGAATCGGAATGGGACGAAACCAAATGAAAGTTGACATTTTCCATAACACAACACTCAAGGTTTTTTTAACATGATAATATTTTTAAGCTGGTGTCTAATTTTAAAAATGTTGCAGGACACCTCCTTATTTTGAGCTAAGTTTAAGCTAACGACTAACAAAAAAGAAAATAAGAATTACTGTTTTCATTTTCTTAAAACCAGAAAGGTTTGTAACGTGGATAATAATTAACCTGCTGGTGAATAAACGCGTTATAAAGACTCGAGTTGAAAAAATGCAGAAGGAAAATTGAATTTCTAAAATTATAGACATTTCTGGTATTCCCATACCGGTTTCAAACACTCCAGTTAGTGTTATCATCAGTAGGATTTTAAATGTCGGGTTGTCTTGTTAATGGAAATTGTTTTTATATATCGCTCATTTACTTGAATAGTGTCATAACTCGAAACGTTTGATTTAAAAAAAAAACTGTTTAAAGTTCACAATTAAAACTTGGTTTACATTGCAAAAGGCCCAGTATATTAAACTCACTATTCTCAAACAGTGAGTTTAAATGATATTAATACGAAATTTTGACACAATATTAAGCATGATATAACAAATAATTCTGCATCGTTTACCGAAAAACGACATATTATGAGTTATGACACTATACAAGTAAATGAGCGATATGTTTTCACCAGATGCACTAAAAAAAAGTGTTGTAAAACTAGCAAAAAATATGGTTAAAATTGCAAAAACTTTAGTAATACTAGCAAAACCATTTTGCTAATCAAAAAATTGAGAAAAAAGTTTTTAAAATTATAACAATACCACTTTATATTGGTAAAAAATCAACCTGGAAAAATAAGAAAAAAAAATGGTAAAATTAGCAAAAAAAAACAAGTAGAAAAGTTAAATTGCCCTCCACAATGCCCTTTTTAAAGAATAGCACATTTTTTAAGATGAAAAAAATTAACAATTTTGATTAGAACTATTTTATTTTGAGTAAAAAATTCTTTATTGTCATTTAAAAAAAAAAAAAAATAACTAATTTTTTTTTGAGTGTAAAATTTTTTATCGAGTGTAATGTTTTTTCTACTGTAAAAATATTTCTGAGTGAATGAGTACTTATGTACGTATGAACACAAAATAGTATAATTTTGGTAAAAAAAAACTAAATTTTTTTTGCAGGCCGATTATTTTAATCCACTTAGTTTTTATTGCGAAAGTAAAAAAAATGATTTTTTTTTAGTTTTTTGGCTGTAAAACGTTCAAAAAACGGATTAAAGTGACTTTTGGAGTAAATTAATTATAATATTTATTACTTTAAGTTTCTTCATTAAAAAAATTCAATTGAAAAAAATTCATTTTTGAAAAATGCAGTTTATAAGTGCATTTAAATGCACCATTTGATCACAAATTTTTCTCCTTCGTATTAAATACACAAATTGACTTTTGTAGCATTATTTTGCGATTAATATCATTAGAGTGCGATAATTACTAAGGAAAATTTATACAGCTTTAGCTATTAAAAAAATCAATGCTGCCACAAGTTAACTAAATTTTTTCAACAAAAGAAGTAGGTTATTGCAAATACGACTCGTAAAGCTATGAAATCCATTATAAATATCTTTAAGTTAAGTCAATAATCATTTGATCCGTAAACTTTTCAGCGTTTTACAGCCAAAATACAAAAAAAAACACATTTTTGGCGTTCGCAATCTAATTTAAACATATTAAAAAATTAAATTAAAAATTGGGGCTGCATAAGTCGATGCAAAATTTAATAAGCTACAAGCAGAAAAAATTAAAATCAGTTAAAAATTGCGGGCTGTAGAGTAATTCTGACAAAAAAAGTGCATCTCGCCCCACTGTGTGGCGTTAAACTAAGAAAAAATAAATAAAAAGTTTTACAATTTCTTAACGAAAATACTAACATTATTGGTAAAATTACTGTTAAATAAAAAAAATATAGTAAAAACACAAACAAAATGTTGTATTTGCCAATAGTAAATTACCAAAAAGATCTGTAAAAATTCAATTCTTATTTTTTTTTGCCAAAGTTTAGTTGACGTAAATTACAACACCTTTTACTAATATATTGACTAACAATACGTTTTTTTTTAGTGTGGTGAATAAAACATAACATAATTGTTTTTCATCAATTTTTTTTATCAAAAAAAAAATTTCTTAACCATTTTTTTAAACTTTTTAGTCGTCAAATTTTTTTTCTAGTTTTTTTATCAATTTTTTCTTTGTTCACCATTTTTTTTTTCATCAATTCTTTTTCCCCAAATTAATTTTTTTTATAATTTTTTTTTTTTCAATTTTTTTCATAATTTTTTTTCATATTTTTTTTTCATTATTTTTATTTTCATAAATTTTTTTTTATTTACATATCCAAATTTCATGAGGATCGAAGGGTGACACCAGGGAGACTCTCCTTGTGAGTCACATTTTTCCTTTAAAATTCTCAGTTTTTCGCTATAAAAATGTTTCCCTAAACAATATTCAGATTTTTCTATGAAAAATTTTCGGATTTTAAATTTGTTTTCTTTGGAAAATTTTTTAGAAAGTTTTATTCTTTCTTCTTTTTTTCTTTTTTTTTTCTTTCTTTTTCCTTTTTTTCCTTTTTTTCCTTTTTTTTTTTTGTTTTTTAAATTTGGTCTGGGAGGGGGAATTAACCCCTTTCCACCCCGTTGTGCTCGCGTATGTATTGAAGAACTTAATTTTAAGAAAGCTTTGAACTGTTTGTGCATAAGAATATGAACTGACGTCGTTTTTCTCATAGTAAAGAAAATTTCTCATTTGTTAGTTTAATTTAACAAAATTTTAGGAAAATTCATGAACTATTTTCAAATAATTTTTTCCAAAAATTTTGTTGTCTTTTTTTGAGATTGAGCATGTATTAATAAAAATAAATCTCGGATTAAAAGAGTTCCTATAAAAAAATTTTTTTAGAACTTATCAGTTATTTTTAAAAATATAAAATTAAAAATGTTTTTCTGTCTGTTTTTAAAATTAAATTTCTATTGCTTGAACGGTTTTTTCCATTGAATTTAATTACATTTTTATTTTGTTTGTGTTGAAATATCCAATTTCAAAACAAGTTATTCCAATACTTTTGTTTTAAATTACGTGTTTTACAAAAGGTCGTGTTGTTTTGTTCGTTTTTGTTAAACGGGATTAGCTAATGTTTTTGTTTATTTCTTGTCATGTCCTTAAAACAAGGATACTAGTGTTAGCGATAACCGTATTTCTACTTTGTTTTGCCTTTCCGCTAAACATCACTTTACTGTTTCATATTTTTTTTTTTTTTTGCTCCTCGTATTTAAGATGATTAGCTGTAAATTCGCTGACAGCCTTATTTTTTTTTTTTTGCCTTAAAGGCTTTTTTTCATTGTATATTTTCCAGCTTCTTTAACACTCTGTAGTCTCCGTCTGTTTGTCTGTAAAAGTATGAATGTTGTTCTTGGATAATTTTGATTCCTCTTTTACATTAAAACTATTATATTTACAAAAACAAAAAAAAAAACAGAAATGGCTGGTTGTGTTGTTGTGTATGCTGATAAAAAATATTCCATAACATCCTTTAAGGGAAAATATCACTTGGTACTGTTGCTTGGAACTTTATTTTGTGAAACTACATTATCATGCTGCCGCTAAGCAATTGTCTAGCTTTAAGGCACACTTTTGGTATTAACATAAAATAATTTGCATAAATGTTTTATGTTCGTAAAAAAGGAAAGAAAAACAAAACAACCAAAAAAATAATAGAAAGTTAGAAAAAACGTTAAGAATGTAAAAGAATTAAAGCATGAAAAGGCCTTTTATATTCTACGCTACGCATAATTGAAAGCATATAAACGTTTGTCATGTCATATGTAATATATATGGGGCATTCAATGTGAGATCGGACACTTTGAAAATTTTTTTTTTAGATTTTCCCAATTTGTTTACAGTTTTTATTACCCTTCGAAAACTCCTTCGTGGTAAATTTTCAGATTTTTTTGATAACCCTTTCAAAAGATATCGAATTTTTAAAAATTGGTAGTTTGTTCCTTTACTCAAACTTCTTTTACTCATAATCAGGGCAAGGGGGTTCATGTAAATACATGTTTGTTGTCGTTAGCCTGAGAACAACTTAAAGTATTTATCTTTGCGAATCATCGAATTTCATTAAAAATGGCATCGATTTGTTAGTGCATATTTTTACATATTTTGATGAAAATGCATGTTTTTGCATATTTTGCTTAAACTACATATTTTCTTGCATATTTTTAATATTTATTTAAAAAAAATAATTTTTTTGTTATTTTTGCTATTTTTGTGAATATTGTGACATTTTTTTCATAAAAATAATTCCATTGTCAGTGCATTGTGATAAAAAATAAATAAAAAAAAAATGTTGTCAACAAAATTAAGCAAAAAGTTGCGCTGTGTACAATCCGGGAAAAATATTAATACAATTTTCATGGAGTAATTTTTGTCAAGGATAAAACTGATTTTTTTCTTATTTTTTTGCGCATCGTTTTGGGAACAAGCTTTTTCAAACTAGAAAAATCCAAATTCGGGACGCGCTATTTGTAAATATTTACACTAGGTCGGAGAAAATTTAGATTTTTCGAATTTCGAAAACGTCGAGGTCGGGAAGGCTGCCTTTAAGGGACGATATTAAAAAAAAACATATTGGACCTGTAGGACAAAAAAAAAATTAGTATTATTTAATTTGGCCTTTAATGAATTTTAAAATTATTTAAAAAAAAATATTTTTCGAAGAAAACAAATTTTTACAGACAAAATCTATTTATCACAAAAAAAAAAAATACCACAAAACTACTTTCTCAGTAATGTCCGAATATAGACTAATATTTTGAGCAAAAAAAATTCAAAAAATTTATTTTTTCACTTTGTTCGGAAGTTTCCAATTTTCAAGTCAAAAAAGGAACCCAAAGCCATTGTTCTACAGGTCCAATATTTGTGTGTGTTAATATCAACCCTCAAAGGTAACTTTCCCGACCCCAACGTTTTCGAAACTCGAGAAAAAGCTTATTTTGATTTACTTTAATTTACATATAAATATTTTTCATAATGGGACTGAACTTTATGTTTTAATTTTTTTATGAACAATGTTAAAATAAATAAATTTTTAAATGCATGTTTTATTAATTTTTACTGCATATTTTTTAATTTTTGATACATATTTTTAGCGCTAAAAACGCGATTTTTATTGCATGAACTTCCTTGCCCTGCTCATAACTATTTCAATAATGGTCCAAATTTCAAATTTTTTTTTTTTTTAATTTTTGTTTTTTTACGTACTTTAAAAAAAAAATCCCAAAAAATTCTTAAAAGCACACTAGTATGCGATTTTTAAGTTTTAAAATTTAAATCTCAGTTTTGAAAATGTTTGTACTCTTCGATTTTTTTAAATTTTTTTGTGTAAAACTTCTATCGATTCTACAAATTTTTTGTCCTGGAGGATCGTGGGATAACGATTATTACTATTTTTTTAAATTTTTTGAAAAAAAAAAATTTGTAATTTTACAATCTTAAAATCATTTCTACTGCTCCAATGGTGCGTTATAAGACCGACCCCCATTAATTTTTACTTTTTAACATTTCTTTGGAACAAACTAATACCCTATCTCCTATTTCTAAGGGGGCTCCCACACAAAACGATATTTTTTTAAATTTGCTCCAACCGCTCTAACTGCCCTAAAAGTGCCCTTAGAGCAACAAAATATATGACCGACCCACAATATTTTTTTAGTCCAAACATTTTCTCTGAACACACCTACCCTCTATCTTTAACTGTTAAGGCGGTCCCCATACAATTTTTTTTTTATTTTTTGTAAATTTGTTTCATTTAATCAGCTTCTACCGGTCCAATGGTGCGTCCGAGAGGGGTCATTAGTGAGACCGACCCCCATTTATTTTTACCCTGCAACATTTATTTAAAACATACCTACGAAAACTCCACGACGGAGTTTTCGAAGGGTACTAAAACTGTAAACAAATTGGAAAAATTTAAAAAAAAAAATTTCAAAGTGTCCGATTTGACATGGAATGCCCCATATGTAATATATATTTTTTTTCTGAGCTCAAATCAGTACAACCAAGTTTTTATTTTTATACCCACCAACCACAGTATGTGGGTATATCCGTGTGCAACGCATCGAAATATCAGTGGAATACCCCACAAAGTATATGGGGCATTCCAGGCCAAACCACTCAATTTTAGACCCGACCCCCTTCGATGAATTTTTTTTGGGTATGTTTTATGCAACTTGCTCTCAAATTTTCAGATTTTTATACCATGTTAGTGTTGTGTAATCAATTTTTCAAAATGGCGGTTTTTTTAAAAAAAATTACAAAATTGAAATTTTTAATTAATTTTGACCATCCAATAATATATTTAGATATCTTAAAAAAGTTGGACAACGTTTTGTTGGTATTTAAATGTTGTATTAGAAAAAAAATATAAAAAAATTATTCGAAGTAATTATCACTTATTTTTTAACATTTAAAAATTAAAATCGACTTTTTGAAAAAGTCCGAAACCTTTAAATTTTTTTAAAAAAGTCTAAAAATCCTACTCTAAATTACCCAACTTTTAAGCTATAATTCGAGATGTGATCACAATTCGTTCTTTTTTTTTTAATTTTTAAAATTGCACTTTTTTTCCTTTGGTTTATTTTATATGGTGCTCCAAAAAAATTAAGTTGTTAGATCATACTTGGGACCTAAGCATTGAGGCATTAGTTTTTTCCATGTAAAATGCCAATGAAATAGCAGGCATTGGCATTGTTTTTTCATACAAAAGTAATGCAAGGTCCCAAGTATGTGTTAGATATTGAACGCAACTCCACTTAAATGTATTTATTTGGATGTAGAAATACGTCTCACAAAATTTCAGGATAATCGAACATGTCTAAGGTGTGCTTCATCGGTCATGTAGTTTAAAAACGAATTAAACGGGGAAAGTTAAGTTTGAGTTAAGTTTGAATGTAAATGGTTACAGAATAACTTTCAGTAAAATGTCTCTCTAATAAGGTGCTAAAAACTAAAATCGGTTGAAAATCAGCCAAGTTATTACAACTTCCCCAGGCATCTATCGTATGTCATACTACATGATTAATGAATACGAGTCAAATTTTTGAAATATATTGAAATTATCTACTGTAGTAACATTTTTTTTCTTCATGTAACAGTATGTAACAATATTTTTTTGGTTTTTCTAAATTTATTTTTAAAAAAATAAAATAAAAATTAAAAAATGGAGATTTCAGAGGAGTGTTGAAAAATGAAGGCATTTTTAGCATTTATTTAAAACATGTTAGCAAAACACAATATAAAAAACACATTTCGTCTAATTATATTTGAACTTGAAGAATAAAAAAATTTTATTACAGTAGAAAATTTCAATGAATTTCATAAACCGGATTGTATTCCTTAAATAAGTGGTCTGGAACGTTAGATGCCTGGGGAAGTTTTAATAACTTCGCTGATTTTCAACCGATTTTAGTTTTTAGTACATTTTTAGAGAGGTATTTTACTCCATATCAAAATTCGAATTTTAGATTTTTCTAGAACTGCATTTAAATACAAGCAAACTGTAGTACAACTTTTTTTACTAGTCAAAATTAATTGAAATTTTTTTTTTTTTTTTTAAATAGCCATTTTGAAAAATTGATTACTGAACACCAACATGGTATAAAAGGCTGAAAATTTGAGTACAAGTTGCATTTAATACGTACTAGAGTTGTCAATTATTCGACTTTCAACTTTGTTCGAATAATTCAAATAATTGTTTTTCCTCGTTCGATCAAACGATTAAAGATCAAAATTTATTCGATTAATCGAAGAGAATAACGAATAAAAAAATTATTTTAAAAAATATTTTTATTAACAAAAAAAAAATAAACAATTCGTTTAAAAAACTTAAATAAGTAAAAAAATTTATTAACGAAAAAACTTAAAAATAAAATAGTTAAAAAAACTTTAAAATTGAATAACTGAGATCACTTTTGATTAATGGATGTCGATTTTAATACTTATTGAGATATAATTCAAATACAAATTATTATTTAAAGGGCTTACTGCAAAAACTTGATAAGCAACATTTTATTTTTTTGTGTTTTTTGCTTTCTACTGATGTTCCATTGAAAGATTTTTGCCAGAAGTCTTGCTTAAACCCTTTGTATAAGTATCTTGAGAATGAAGTTCTTCAAAAGTTAAATTTTTTACATTATTCTAAAGTTTTAAGGCAAAAGCCACCATAAAATAATGTTGCTTATCGAGTTTTTATAATAAGCCCTTCATTTAAAGTATTCAGACAAAATATACATATCACAAATGATTTTAATTTTTGTCAAATAAGGCAATTTAAGTTGTTCTTAAGAAATAATCTTTTAAAAATAAAAGTTGACTCAATTTTTTTGCTTTCAAACGATTTTTGGTTTTTGTTTTTCGTAAATTAGATTTTGAAAACACTCTTTCACTAATTGTTGAAGTAGCTGATATAGTAAGAAGAGCATACAAAAGTTTATCTAATTTTTCTATCCTTTTTTCAGATTTTCCCAAATATACCATATCGTCTGATATATCGCTGTCCTTTTTATTTTCTGAATTTTTAATACTTTGAATTGAATCATTTAACTCGCATAAAAGATTATTATTTTCATTACTAATAACTTCCTCTATTTCAATACTTTTATTTGAATTATTGCGATTACTCTCAACATAAAATAATCTGGAGTATAATTCATTTGCATATTCTTTTGTTTCGCTTTTTGGAGAATATTTTAAGAAACTTTCATTGCTCGGAAAATTTTCAGAATTTAGAAAAATTATTAACGTATTTAACACTTTTATACGTCTCTCATCAATTCTTATTTTAATACGTTTTAGTAAGTCAGATGCAAAAGAATTATTAATTTTTTCTAAATTATTTATTAAAATCTTGATAACTCCCTCTAATTCTATAATGGCTGTGCTATCCAGGGCTACATATTTTAACTTTCCTACATTTTGTATAAAATCTTTCAAAATTTATGAAAATAAATCAAATTCTAAGCATTTATTTAATTTTTTAATTAAAAAAAATTGTTCGATTAATCGACATTAATTAATCGATTTATTCGTTATTCGAAAATCGTCATTTTTGAATTATTCGAACAAGAGTTGGGTTTTGTTTGATCGATTAATCGAATTATTCTTAATCGACTGACAACTCTAATACGTACTAAAACATTTCCAACAAAAAAATGAATCGAAGGAGGTCGGGTCTAAAAGTGAGTGATTTAGCCTGAAATGCCCCATATATTGTTGATCCATGATAGACTCTAAGACATTCTTACGAAGTCCGTCAGTCCGTCCGTATGCAGAAACCACGATGCAGTCTAAACAAAAAGAGTTCGACCCATAAAGTGTTTCAAGAATATCTCTATTGTTACTGGTACCTTTTATAAAAAAGTACCTTTTATAAAAAAGTACCTTTTATAAAAAGTACCTTTTATAAAAAATACCTTTTATAAAAAGTACCTTTTATAAAAAGTACTTTTTATAAAAAGCACATTTTATAAAAAGTACCTTTTATAAAAAGTACCTTTTATAAAAAGTACCTTTTATAAAAAGTACCTTTAATAAAAAGTACCTTTTATAAAAAGTAACATTTTTAAAAAGTACCTTTTGTGAAAAGTACCATTTTTAAAAAGAAACTTTTATAAAAAGTACCTTTTATAAAAAGTACCTTTTATAAAAAGTACCTTTTATAAAAAGTACATTTTATAAAAAATACCTTTTATAAAAAGCTCCTTTTATAAAAAGTACCTTTTATAAAAAGTACCTTTTATAAAAAGTACCTTTTATAAAAAGTACCTTTTATAAAAAGTTCCTTTTATAAAAAGTACCTTTTATAAAAAGTACTTTTTATAAAAAGTACCTTTTATAAAAAGTACCTTTTATAAAAAGTACCTTTTATATAAAGTACCTTTTATAAAAAGTACCTTTTATAAAAAACACCTTTTATAAAAATACCGTTTATAAAAAGTACCTTTTATAAAAAGTACCTATCCTAAAAAATGTACCTTTTATAAAAAGTACCTATTATAAAAAGTACCTGTTATACAAAGTACCTTTTATAAAAAGTACCTTTTATAAAAAGTACCTTTTATAAAAAGTACCTTTTATAAAAAGTATCTCTTATAAAAAGTACCTTTTATAAAAAGTACCTTTTATAAAAAGTACCTTTTATAAAAAGTACCTTTTATAAAAAGTACCTTTTATAAAAAGTACCTTTTATAAAAAGTACCTTTTATAAAAAGTACCTTTTATAAAAAGTACCTTTTATAAAAGTACCGTTTATAAAAAGTGCCTTTTATGAAAAGTACCTTTTATAAAAAGTACCTTTAATAAAAAGTACCTTTTATAAAAAGTACCTTTTATAAAAAGAACCTTTTATAAAAAGTACCTTTTATAAAAAAAAAACCTTTAAAAAAAGTAACTTTTATAAAAATTACATTTTATAAAACGTACCATTAATAAAAAGTACCTTTTACAAAAAGTACCTTTTATTAAAAGTACCTTTTATAAAAATAACCTTTTATAAAAAGTACCTTTTATAAAAAGTAACTTTTATAAAAAGTACCTTTTATAAAAAGTACCTTTTATAAAAAGTAAATTTCATAAAAAGTACCTTTTATAAAAATTACATTTTATAAAAAGTACTTTTCATAAAAAGTACCTCTTATAAAAAGTACCTTTTATAAAAAGTATCTTTTATAATAAGTACCTTTTATAAAAAGTACCTTTTATAAAAAGTACCTTTTATAAAAAGTACATTTTATAAAAAGTACCTTTAAAAAAAAGGACCTTTTATAAAAAGTAAATAGTTAATATAAAGTACCTTATGTTTTGAGCATTTTGAAATCAACTATGAAATGCTTTGGAGTGTACTTTAATATTCGTTACAGCCGCAAATAAAACACTTACTTATTTTTCTTCCATTGTATATTTTGCCTCTTTGCTTTGTTTTTTCTTCTTCCCTTCCATTACTTCAGCGAAAAATTAGTAATTGCCCTGGTGTTTGAGAAGGGTTATTTTATATTTCTTCGCTGGAGTTTGATGGTCTTTAGATATTTTGTTTTTTGTTTTCTCAAGTTATTGTTTTACTTTTTTTTAGCTTTCTTTTTCTGGAACTTTATTTTTTTGTTTTGATATCAAACTAGAGATCATTTTACAAGGGTCATTTGTAATTTGATGGAAAAATTGAGATATTATACATTTTCTTTTTTTTTAATTTTTTGAAAAAAAAAAAAAAATTGCCAAGGTTTATGAGTGTATATAAAGTAAATCTTGTTTTAGCAGAAATGAATACAAATTTATTTTAAACAAACTTTTATATTTATGTATATTCAAATTTATAGATTCAAGATTTGAATTTATTATTAAAATAGATTTGAAATTGGTTAAATCAAAATGTTATGATTATTAAAACTTAATGGTAATATTAATATTTTGATTATAAAAAAAATAACACTACTGAACATTTTGAAAAAAAAAATATGCGACTGGGTCGCGACCTTACACAGTTAATTTTAAGTGTTGTAGTGATAACAAATCTGGTCTCCAAACGTTTCCATTACAACAGGTTTTTGAGAAAATTGAGGTAAAAGTTCAAAAAAATCGTCGTTTTAGGCATTTTTGACAACTCATTGCAGACCGATTTGATAGTGACTTAAAAGTAAGTCGAGGGTACAGCTTTAATATTTTTCTTAAGGATGCTGAACTCATTTGGTCAGTCGTCCTTACCCTAACACATCACAAAAATACTTAGTGTTTTAAGTATTTTTGTGAAAAACATAAAAAATATTGTTAATAATACAAATTCCTTGAAATCCGCAAAACTCAAAGAGCTTAAAAAATAAATTGATACGGCGGGTGCCCCGACTTTTATTTTATCTATTGGACGTATTGGATAAATGAAATGTAAAATAAATTGAGTTTTGGTGGTATTGTTAAAATTTTTTTTTAGAAATTTAAAATTATTCTTTTAATTACCCTCCAAAAATATATGGCACATGTTATTAAAAAACTTAGCATAGCTTATTTATTTTTTTATGATTAATCATATTTTTTGATGTTTTAGAAAGCTACTTTACCATACCTTTTTTTAGAAAAGTGAAAATAAAATATATACACTTAAAAAAAAAATTAAAATTGCCAATAAAAGCATCGTAAAATAATAAAATGATTTTCTCGATCATTTTGATACAGCCTTAGACCCTTTAAAGATACAATACAAAAGTGAAAAATCTAAGAGCAATTTAGTAAATCTAAAATTGTTATTTCATCCAAACATACCTAAGCTCTATCTCCACTCAAGGGTGCTCCCCACAGCTCTAACTGCCCCAATTGTGCTCCTAGAGGAGTCAAATGTGTGACCGACCCCTAATACTTTTTCAACCCGAAAATTTTTTAAAAACATGCCTACTTTCTAACTTCGACCCTTATGGCTTTACCCATATAATTATGTTTATTTTTTATAAATTTGTTTTATTAAACAGCTCCTACCGCTCACATGGTGCCTCCTAGGGGTAGAAAGTAAGACCGACAGCCAGTATTTTTTACCCCCCAACATTTTTAAAAAAAAATTATTGACGAAAAAAAATTATTGACGAAAAAAAAATATTTATGAAAAAAAAAATAGTGATGAAAAAAAATATTGTTTTAAAAAATAGTGATGAAAAATATTGATAAAAAATATTGATGAAAAAAAATATTGATAAAAAAATATGGATAAAAAAAAATATTAATAAAAAAATATTGATGAAAAAAAATATTTATGAAAAAAAAATTTTGATATAAAATAAAATATTGATGAAAAAATATATTGATGAAAAAAAAAAATTATGAAAAAAAATATTGACCAAAAAAAATATTGATAAAAATATATTGATGAAAAAAATTGATAAAAAAAAATATTTGATAAAAAAAAATTTAAGAAAAAAAAATATTGATGAAAAACAAATATTAATAAAAAAAAATTTTGAAAAAAATTAATAAAAAAAAATATTGATAAAAAAAACATTGATAAAAAAAATATTGATTAAATAAAATTTTGATTAAAAAAAAAATATTGATAAAAAAAAATAAAAATAATTTTGTTACACCAGCTGGTGAATAAATTTTTTAAGTTTTTATCCAAGTTACAAAATTTTTGGTTTTAAGAAAATCATAACAGTAATTCTTATTTTCTTTTTTGTAAATCGTTAGTTTATATAGTCAAACTGAGGTGGTGTACTGCAACTTTTTTAAAAATAAGACACCAGCCTAAAAACATTATCATTAGGAAAACCAAAAATATGCTCTAAAAACTGTTTTATGCGCTTAAAACATGCAGCATAAAACGGAAAATATGCTCTTAAAATGTGAAAAATATTCTCTTAAAAGTTAAGTTCTTCTTTAAAATTCTACATAAAAACGATTAAAATACAAATTTTTTAAGTTTTGTTTAAATAACCCAACTAAAAAAGTTTAGATATAGTAACATATTATTTAATATATTTATATACGGCCATACACAGTACTTTACATAATTATATGTGAATGTATCTTGTATTAAGTTTTACACCCAAAATTTAATATGGTGCCATATAAAAGGATATCGAATCATGTGTTGCTCCACATACAATATATAAAGCTTATTAAATTAGATATTGCATATAATATTTTATATGACTCCATGAATGACCTCATACAATATTAGATAAATAAATATATGATATACAACTCCATGTATGACCTCATACAAGATGAGATATATACATATATATATGGTGCCGAATCGGGGGAAAAAAGTTTTCTAAGTCCCAAGAAAATTTTTTTAAATTTCCAGACACAAATAATTTTGCGTTTTGGAGTTAAGAATTTCATTAAAAATGATTTAAACAAAATAAAATTTAGCCAAATTTTGAAAAATTTTACAAGTCCTGAAAAAGTTTTGTAATATTTTCTAAGTCCTGGCTAAAAAATATTTTTAGTGCATTTTTTGCGTTTTGAAGTAAAAATTTATTAACAAAATTTTAAGAAATTATTTTTTATATTTTGTTTTTTTTTTAAATTTCTAAGTCCGGGACACAATTTTTTTTTTTTTTTTGGCAATTTTTTTTTTTGCATTTTCCGAAAAAACTTGGGATAAATTTGAAAATTATGAGATAAAAAAAATATATGCAAAATTCTACATATTTTATCTTATGATATAAAATTATAAACAATTATATCAAATTAGATAAACCCAATATTCGGATCAAAAACATATTTAATCTAATATAACAAATTTTAAGCTATTTTGATCCAACAATTTCAAATACGTGTTGTGCCACATTATATTACATATGGCTCAATATCAAATTATATATATGGGGCATTCCATGTCAAATCGGACACTTTGAAAATTTTTTTTTTTAGATTTTCCCAATTTGTTAACAGGTTTTAGTACCCTTCGAAAACTCCTTCGTGGTAAATTTTCAGATTTTTTTGATGACCCGTTCAAAAGATATCGAATTTTTAAAAATTGGTAGTTTGTTCCTTTAGGTTGTAAGTGGCTGCTGACGTTTTACGTCCCAAAAAATTCTTAAAAGTGCTCTAGTATGCGATTTTTAAGTTTTAAAATTTAAATCTCATTTTTGAAAATCTTTGTACTCTTCGATTTTTTTGTAACCTTTTTGTGTAAAACTTCTATCAATTCTACAAATTTGTTGCCCAGGAGGATCGTGGGATAACGATTATTACTATTTTTTAAAATTTTTTTAAAAAATTTTATTGTAATTTTCCAATCTTAAAATCATTTCTACTGCTCCAATGGTGCGTCATAGAAGGGTCCTATATAAGACCGACCCCCATTAATTTTTACGTCTTAACATTTCTTTGGAACAAACTAATACCCTATCCCCAATTTCTTAGGGGGCTCTCACACAAAATGAAATTTTTTATACCCTCCACTCTAGTGATAGAGGGTATATATAAGTTTGTCATTCCGTTTGTAACACATCGAAATATTGGTCTAGGACCCTATAAAGTATATATATTCATGATCCTTGATCGATTTTAAGTCGATCTAGCGATGTCCGTCCGTCCGTCCGTCCGTCCGTCTGTCTGTCTGTCTGTCCGTTGAAAACACGCTAACTTTTGAAAGACTTTATGGAGGCTCCTGAAGTTTGACATATATGTTCTCCATTTACCGGGTCAGGTTGGTATTGCAATCCAGCCAAATCGGTCCAGTGGTTCAAAAGTTATGAGCAAAATAGTAAATTTCGGCAAGGGTATTTTTCGAATTTACAAGATTAAAACCACTATAACTTTCGAAAGACAATTCTGAGGGCGCTGAAGCTTAGCATATATATTTGTCGTTCCCCAAGGCTATTTGGTTTTGAATTTCAGCAAAATCGGTTCAGTGGTTCAAAAGTTATAATCATAGCAGTGAATTTCAGATTTGTTTCACCTTAAACTGTTGAAAACTCGTTAAACAAGTTTTAAAAGCATGGTGAAATACCAGTTTTGTAAAACTTGTTGTTGTTTGTTTTCTTGTGGTGGGGTGCAGTTTAGTTGTTAGACAAGTAAATATTTGTTATTGTTTTGTATTTGTTAGTGTAACTGTATGTAACGGGAAAAAATCAAATAAAGTATGTGTATGATTGAATGTTAATTTGTTTTTGGTTTTTAAAGAAGAGGATGGTAATATAAAAAGAGAAAAATATGTGAAATAGTTTTTTTTGTATTACATATAGGTATAAAACAACAAAAATATTTTACAAAGTAATTTGTTACTCAAAGAAATTGTACACTAAAAAAATATTTACACTCAAAAAAAAATGTTACACTCAAAAAAAAATGTACACATTATTAATATTTTTTTTTTTTAATGAAATTGCAGACTCAAAAAAATTTTGACAGTCAAAAAACTTTTACACTCAAAAAAATTTGATTGATTAAAAGAAAGTTTGACTCAAAATTATACACACAGAAAATGGTTTCAGTTGCGGTAACTGAATTGTTTGCCAACTGAATTTTAGTAGTTCTGACAACTATCCTTATATTCAGTTGTCTCTACCTATAAATGTCTATCACAAGAACCAAATTGTTAAGTATTTGATTTTGTATTGGTTAGAGTGATCGAATTTTATAAACAGAATACAGTCCCCACAACCGAATTTTTATTTTTAACTACACCGTTTCCAATTTTTTTTTTTTAATATTTATTAATCAAAATTTTATTAATCAAAATTTTATTAAATAAAAATTTTACTACACAATTTAAGTACATAATAATGAGCTTATCAATGAATATAAGATTATATGATGATTTTAAAAGAAAAAATATTTGAGGAGTATAGAATATTTTAAAAATGTTCCAGAATCTGCGAAAAATTTCTTCATATGTTTCTTCGTATGTTTGAATAAAAATGTTCCAGAATTATAGCACCTTTCTATAAGAAAAAGATATTAGCCTTGCACAAAGGAAATGTATCTGAAAAAGAGATTTTTTCTGCCGGAAAAATTTAGAAGATTCTGAGATTTTTTCGAAAAAAAAAGCCTCAGAATTTTAGTCTTTTTCTATAGAAACATTTCAAATTCTGTTATATTTTTTTTTGTTAAAGTCTCATATTCTAACATTTTCTACAGAAAACGTCTCAGATTCTAAGACATTTTTTGATAGAAAAAGTTTAAGATTCTGAGACATTTTTTCTATAGAAAATGTATCAAATTCTTATATATTCAGATTCTGAGACATTGTTTCTAAGAAATTGTTTCTATAGAAAAAGTCTCAGAATCTTAGATATTTTTTCTACAGAAAAAGTCTTAGAATCTAAGACATTTTTTCTATAGAAAAAGTCTCAGATTTTGAGACATTTTTTCTGTAGAAAAAGTCTCAGATTCTCAGATATTTTTCCTATAGGAAAATGTCAGTATCTGAGACCTTTTTCTATTAAAAAAGTCTTTGAATATGAAACGTTTTTTCTATAGAGAAAGTCTCCGACTCTGAGATATTTTTTTTATAGAAAAAGTGTCAGAATCTGAGATATTTTTTCTATAGAAATAGTCTTTGAATCTGAGAAATTTTTTCTACAGAAAAAGTCTTAGAATCTGAGACATTTTTTTTTTAGAAAAAGTCTCAGATTATAAGACATTTTTTCAATAGAAAAAGAATCAGAATCTGAGACATTTTTTATATGGAAAAAGTCTCAAAATCTGAAACATTTTTTCTATAGAAAAAGTCTCGGAATCTGAGACATTTTTTCTATAGATAAGGTCTCAGAATCTGAGACATTTTTTATATAGAAAAAGTCTCAAAATCTGAGACATTTTTTCTATAGAAAAAGTCTCAGAATCTGAGACATTTTTTCTATAGAAAAAGTCTCAGAATCTGAGACATTTTTTCTATAGAAAAAGTCTCAGAATCTGAGACATTTTTTCTATAGAAAAAGTCTCAGAATCTGAGACATTTTTTCTATAGAAAAAGTCTCAGAATCTGAGACATTTTTTCTATAGAAAAAGTCTCAAAATCTGAGACATTTTTTCTATAGAAAAAGTCTCAGAATCTGAGACATTTTTTCTATAGAAAAAGTCTCAGAATCTGAGACATTTTTTCTATAGAAAAAGTCTCAGAATCTGAGACATTTTTTCTATAGAAAAAGTCTCAGAATCTGAGACATTTTTTCTATAGAAAAAGTCTCAGAATCTGAGACATTTTTTCTATAGAAAAAGTCTCAGAATCTGAGACATTTTTTCTATAGAAAAAGTCTCAGAATCTGAGACATTTTTTCTATAGAAAAAGTCTCAGAATCTGAGACATTTTTTCTATAGAAAAAGTCTCAGAATCTGAGACATTTTTTCTATAGAAAAAGTCTCAGAATCTGAGACATTTTTTCTATAGAAAAAGTCTCAGAATCTGAGACATTTTTTCTATAGAAAAAGTCTCAGAATCTGAGACATTTTTTCTATAGAAAAAGTCTCAGAATCTGAGACATTTTTTCTATAGAAAAAGTCTCAGAATCTGAGACATTTTTTCTATAGAAAAAGTCTCAGAATCTGAGACATTTTTTCTATAGAAAAAGTCTCAGAATCTGAGACATTTTTTCTATAGAAAAAGTCTCAGAATCTGAGACATTTTTTCTATAGAAAAAGTCTCAGAATCTGAGACATTTTTTCTATAGAAAAAGTCTCAGAATCTGAGACATTTTTTCTATAGAAAAAGTCTCAGAATCTGAGACATTTTTTCTATAGAAAAAGTCTCAGAATCTGAGACATTTTTTCTATAGAAAAAGTCTCAGAATCTGAGACATTTTTTCTATAGAAAAAGTCTCAGAATCTGAGACATTTTTTCTATAGAAAAAGTCTCAGAATCTGAGACATTTTTTCTATAGAAAAAGTCTCAGAATCTGAGACATTTTTTCTATAGAAAACGTCTCAGAATCTGAGACATTTTTTCTATAGAAAAAGTCTCAGAATTTGAGACATTTTTTCTATAGAAAAAGTCTCAGAATCTCAGACATTTTTTCTATAAAAAGTCTCAGAATCTGAGACATTTTTTTCTATAGAAAAAGTCTCAGAATCTGAGACATTTTTTCTATAGAAAAGTCTCAGAATCTGAGACATTTTTTCTATAGAAAAAGTCTCAGAATCTGAGACATTTTTTCTATAGAAAAAGTCTCAGAATCTAAGACACTTTTTCTATAGAATAAGTCTCAGAATCTTAGACATTTTTTTTATAGAAGAAGTAGAGACATTTTTTCTATTGAAAAAGTCTCAGAATCAGAGACATTTTTTCTATAGAAAAAGTCTCTGAATCTGAGACATATTCTCAATAAAAAAAGTTTCAGAATCTGAAACATATTTTTTATAAAAAAGGTTTCAGATTCTTAGATATTTTTTCTGTAAAAAAAGTCTCAGAATCTAAGATATTTTTGCTAAAAAAAGTCTAGAAAAATTCTCAGAATCAGACACATTTTTTCTATAGAAAAAGTCTCGGAATCGGTGACATTTTTTTTTTATAGAAAAAGTCTCGGAATCTGAGATATTTTTTCTTTAGAAAAATCGCAGAATCTGAGAGATTTTTATATAGAAAAAGTCTCAGAATCTCAGACGTTTTTTCTATGTCTCAGATTATAAGAGTTTTTCTATAGAAAAAATATCTCGGATTCTGACACTTTTTCTATAGAAAAACTGTCTCAGATTCTGAGACTTTGCTATAAAAAAATTACTAAGATTCTGAGCCTTTTTTTTAGAAAAAATGTCACAGATTCTGAGACTTTTTCTATAGAAAAATATCTCAGATTCTGAGACTTTTTCTATAGAAAAATGTCTCAGATTCTGAAACTTTTTCTATAGAAAAAATCTCAGATTCTAAGCTTTTTTATAAAAAATTCTCTCAGATTCGGAGACTTTTTCTATAGAAAAAATGTCTCAGGTTCTGACTTTTTCTATAGAAAAAATATCTCAGATTCTGAGACTTTTTCTGTACAGGAAATTCTCTTTTTTGATGACATTTTTAAAGTTGTCTCACGTTTGCAGCTTCTGCCTGAGATATTTGTAAGTTAAATAGGTTGCCTTATGACTTACATTATGAGCTCATTTTTCTCTCAGTTGGATCTAATATTTGTTTCGAAAATATTCTTAGATGAATTCTTCTCGAGACGTAGCAAATTCATAAATTTTTTGGCCATTTTACGTTTTTGATGCTGTACTTCTAAAATAAACTGAATGGTTTCATTGAATTTTTAGAATGAGTAACATTTTTACCTTTTTCACATTGCAATCATGTTTATTTCAAGTCTTTTTTTTATTTTCCGAAAGGAAGAAACCGTAAATTTTTCCCGAAATCTGTATGATTACGATTCTTATTTTGTAATTTCCGAAAGAATAAAACCTTATTTCTGTAAATTTAAAGAAAACCCGCTATTAATTTAACAGTTTCGGATCATAAATGTGCTTAAACTTACGGTTTTATTGGTTTTAAATTATAATTTTCTTATTAACAATATTGTATGTAAATGAATATTTTTTTTAAATAATTGCATTTTTTCTTTTATATATTTTTTTGACGTAAATTTTTTTTATTTTTTAAATACTTTTGTGACAACCAACAAATGGTTTTAGTAAATTTCTGTACCTTATTAAAGTTAGTTGGATCTACTGAAATCGTTATTAAAGTTTGAACTAGGCAGATATTGGTAGGAAGAAACGAATTTCTGTTGAGTTATTATATTTGCTTCTTACTAATTATAGTTGGTTCTACCGAAATCGATACTAATTTTTAGTTTGACTATTAAAGTTTAATTTTAGTAGACATAACCAATTTTTTTATTGTTTTCATATTATTTTAATAATACTTTGCCTCAGATTATTACTAAAATTGAAAATATGTTACGAATACAAACTTTTAGGAGTTGTAATATAAATAGTCAGATTGTAAAAGAATTTCAGCAGTAATAATCGTTTTCCAACCGATCTTTTCCCTGTGTGTATAGATATTTCTAATAAAAAATTTGTAATGCAATTTTTTTTAACTTTTTTTAGAAAATTACTATCAGATAACATTGTGGAGGGTATTCATAGATTCGACCAAGTCGAATTTAATTTTTCTACTTGTTAAAATTTGCTCCAACCGCTCTAACTGCCCTAATAGTGCCCTTAGAGCAGCAAAATGTATGACCGACCCACAATATTTTTTTAGTCCAAAGATTTTCTCTGAACTTACCTACCCTCTATCTGTGATTGTTAAGGCGGTCGCCATACAATTTTTTTTATTTTTTGTAAATTTGTTTTATTTAATCAGCTTCTACCGGTCCAATGGTGCGTCCGAGAGGGGTCATTAGTGAGACCGACCCCCATTTATTTTTACCCTACAACATTTTTTTAAAATATACCTACGCCATATCTCAACTCCCTAAGTAGGCTCCCATACAAAATTACATTTTTATAAAATTTGCTCCAACTGTTATTTGTATGGGAGCCTACAAAAAAATGTTGTAGGGTAAAAATAAATGGGGTCGGTCTCACTAATGAGCCCTAACTAAAAAAATATTGTGGGTCTGTCATACATTTTGTTGCTCTAAGAGCACTATTAGGGCAGTTTGAGCTGTTGGAGCAAATTTTAAAAAATGTCGTTTTGTGTGGGAGCCCCCTTAGAAATTGGAGATATTGTATTAGTTTGTTCCAAACAAATGTAAAGACGTAAAAATTTATGGGGGTCGGTCTTATAAAGGACCACTATATGACGCACCATTGGAGCAGTAGAAATTATTTTAAGATTGGAAAATTACAATAAAATTTTTTCAAAAAATTTTAAAAAATAGTAATAATCGTTACCCCACGATCCTCCTGGGCAACAAATTTGTAGAATTGATAGAAGTTTTACACAAAAAAATTTCAAAAAAATCGAAGAGTACAAACATTTTCAAAAATGAGATTAAAATTTTAAAACTTAAAAATCGCATACTAGAGCGCTTTTAAGAATTTTTTGGGATTTTTTTTTTTTAAAGTACGTAAAAAATAAAAAAATTGAAAAAAAAAAAAATTATAAAATTTGGACCATTATTGAAGAAGTTATGATTAAAAGAAGTTTGAGTAAAGGAACAAACTACCAATTTTTAAAAATTCGATATCTTTTGAACGGGTCATCAAAAAAATCGAAAATTTACCATGAAGGAGTTTTCGAAGGGTACTAAAAACTGTAAACAAATTGGGAAAATCTAAAAAAAGAGTTTTTCAAAGTGTCCGATTTCACATGGAATGCCCCATATATATAATATATGTATATAAACTACTATTTTTGATTTTATTCACAAATTAGCCCTTTTCAAACAATTTCTAAACTAAATGTATTTAAAAACAAAAAAAAAACATTTAATAAAAAAAAGATTTTTTTAACTTACAGTTCCTTACAGTTTTTCAGCGAAATATTTTTTCTGTTTTCGTTAATACATAAAATATTTTATGCTTTTCTATCAAAATATGCAGATTTCGTAGATTATGCTCACAAAACACCAAAATATGCCCTAAAAATATGATCTTATGCTAAAATATGCACTTGAGACTAACGTATGCTACAATATGTTTTTAAGACCAAAATATGCACTAACAAATCGATGCCAGATTTTTTAAATTGATCTGAAACGGATAAATACCTTACCCATATTTGAATACAATGCATAGGAAAAAACATGTAATTGCATATTTTTGGTTTCCCTGATTATCATGTAAAAAAACCTTGTAAAATTTCCAAAAAGGGCATCGTAAATTGATATTTTGCTACCTCCTATTTTAGGAGATTTCTTAGTAAAAATAACATTTTGTTTCTGGTTAAAACCTTGTTAAATTACAAACAATTTTCATGCTTTTTTCCAATAAAATTGTAAATTTACAAAATTTGCAAGGACTTTTCGCGACAAGATTTTGTGCTACCTTCCGATTTTGTGCTACCCAACAAAAAAAAATCGAGATTTGGCGACACAGCATCTTTTTATAGCTACCGAAGTGCATCCAAAGAGCGCTCTTGAGGATGCAGTAAAAGTAAGGGGGAAAAAATCCGTGCGTATTTAAGATATTTTTAATTGGCGCTATTAAAAACCCCCCAATGAAGTATCCCCCAAACAGATAAATGAAAAAATCCCCAAAAAAATGCTAAAATTTTATTTGGGGATTTTTTCATTTATTTTGGGGGTTGTTTCATTATTGATTTTGGGGTTTTGTTCATTATGAAACAGGCCCCAAATGAAATAAGAAATAAAAAAAGGCGTACGCCCAAGGTCTTATCGCCCAAAACCGTAAATGCCATATCGCCCAAGCTGCGACATATAGCCCAAAATGATAAGTCTAAAAATGTTATTTCTCCCAAAACAAAGTTGTCAAAAAATCAAAAATATTGCGATATGTCGAAATTACGACTTCTATGATTTGTTTTTTTTGTTATAAAGTTTTTCTGCGTAGACGGCCTTCGGCCGGGCTTTGGGATTACATACTCCATGCATTAAACCCACCCTCTCTGCAAACTAAAGCTATTTTGGTTATCAGGCTTGCTACCCTAGAAAACTTTACTTTGCGGAGAAGGTGGGTTTAATGCATGGAATTTCACTCTGAAAATTATGTAAGTTACTACATATCAGTTATTTGTATATTTTACAGTAGTAAGTTGTTTTCAACTACAAACTCAATTGTTTTTGTATGAAAAATATCAAACAACTATTTCTGTTAGTTATTTTAAGTCCTTTTTTGAACAACTAACAAAAAAGTACAGTAATGTAGTAACAGTTATTTACAGTAGTTAATTTTATTTTTTTATCTGACAAATTTTCAAAGTTTTTTTTCCAAAAAATTAAAATAAATTTTTGTTTTTAAAAAAAAAACTTGGAAAAAATTTTGCCTGTAATTTTTTTTCTGAATTATTTTTTGAAAAAAATAATATATATATATATTGATTATTTTATTTTTACTACATGTTAGTTGTTTTGACTACAAATGTAAGTAGTTTTCACTACATAAGTCAGTTGTTTTTTGTCAGTTAAAATAACTAACATTGTTAGTAGATTTAACTGAAAAAGTAGTTGACCCCAAAACAACTTACAAAGTAGTTATTGTACCTGACATTTTCAGTTGATTTTACTCACATAATTTTTTGAGTGTTGTAATCCTAAAGCCCGCTACTCATAAAACTTTAAAATATTAAAAATGTTTAAAAAAAACAATATTGGTGAGTTCTTGGGCACTATGTCCGTACGCCATAAAGTGATTTAAATTTTTTTGGGCTTAATTTCATTTTTTTGGGGATAATTTCAATGGGGGTTTTTCATATGTTTATTTATGAAATATTGCATTATGAAATAAACCCCAAAATTTGGTGTTTATTTAATTATTATTTGGGTGTAATTGCATTTATTTTGGGTGTAACTTCATTATTTTTTTTTTTGGGCTTACTTCATTTTATTTGGGGATAATTTCATTGGGGGTTTTTTAATTTTCCTATTTGGGGGTAATTTCATTGGGGTTTTTGCATAACGCCTTTTTAATTGTATTTCAAAAATTTTAATTTTTATTTCAAAAAGTACTTGTATTTCAGAAATAGTCAATCTGAAATTTTCCAATTGTATATCAGAAATAGTCAAATGTGTTTTATCTTTATTCTGTTTAAATTAGCTCTTAAAGGGAACATGAATTCACTGCATCTTTATAGCGCTTTTATCAGCGCACTAAAGAGACGAGATTTCAGAGCATCTTAAGAGCTTTTTCGGTGTATCCAACTAGCGCTCTAAAGTGTGACATCGCCTTAGAGATCATGCATGAATTCAGCAGGTTTGAATGCGCTCCTTGACTCGAGTTTCCTTTCCAAAAACTGCTACCAGTTCAGCATTATCTTGGAAATATGAACATTTACGAAATTATCTTGGAAATATGAACATTTACGAAAAAAATTGTAAAATTACAAAGAAAAAGTTCAATTTCGATAAACTGTCAAATATTGATAAAATGGGATTACGAGACTTTCTCTAGTAATTTGACAAGGTTTTTTTTTGAGTGTAGAAATTATTAATTCAATAAATAAAAAGCATGTATTTCTCAAAGTACAACGACCGGTAAGTTATTTTGTAATTCGTTTTTTCTTTTAAAAATAATTGATACTTGCATTTAAAAACCCTTTTTTCTCATTTCATTATTTAAAACAAACTGTTACATTTAATATAAGTAGGTCAGTATTATAATAATCTAAATTGTGTACGGAATCTTTCAAAAATGTATGTATACCACACAAAAACTTAACAGAATATTGCGAATGCTAACAGAGACATGAGGGGAAATAAGATAATTTCGAAAAATGTATCTAAAGGAGAAATAACGTTAACAGGGTAATGTTAACGTACGTATATTAGACCGGCATTTTTCTTTATGGAAACAAATTTTTCTTTCGATTTTGAATGTGCTGGCAAATTTTTTTTTACAAGTTTTTCAAAGATCCAAATGCTCAAAAATCAAAAACCAGGTGCCACGGCTTAAATCTATCCGATTGACCTTAAATTTGTTTCACATCATTTTTAGGTGTAGCAAAATAAAAGTTTTGCCTGGACAATCGGGAAAATCAAAAGTTGAAAAAGTGTCACTCTAATGTTCATTCATAGTTTAACCGCAATTTAAAAAAAAATTAAATGGAGTTTGGGCTTAAAAAAAAAAACGTATAAAAACTAAAATTGAGACCGCTTAATTTATAATTTAATTTTACATAAGTTTATTTTGAATATTGTTTGGTTTCAGAAGTTCACATATTTTTTTATATCCCCCACATTACAGCGACATTTTTTCTTAAACTTTTGACTTTCTTAAGCATTTAAGCAAGTTTTTATTCAACATAAAAAATTTAAAATTTTTTTAAGTTTTAATTTAAGAATTTCGGGTGTTTAACACATTTTCTACGAAAAATTGTACTAAACGAAGTGACCAAGTAAAACTATGAGTATTTCCGTTCTTTATGGACACCAAACGAAACCCCTGCATTTTTAACATGATAATGTTTTTAGGCTAGTGTCTAATTTTAAAAAAGTTGCAGGACGCCACCTCAGTATGACTATATAACCTAACAATTACCGAAAAAGAAAACAAGAATTACTATTTTCATTTTCTTAAAACCAACAATTTTAATAACTTGGGTTTGTAACTTGGATAATAATTCACCTCGTGTTGAATAAAACCGTTTTTCACCAGCTGGTGAATAAAAAGTAACATAATTATTTTTCAACAAAAAAAAAATTTTTTTCATAAATTTTTTTTTTTTCATTATTTTTTTCATAAATTTTTTTTTTCCGTAAAATTTTTTTTTATCAAACTTTTTTTTTTTCATAATTTTTTTTAAAAAAAAAAAATTTTATCAATTTTTTTTATCAAATAATTTTATTTTTCATAAATTTTTTTTCATCAATTTTTTTTTCATCAATTGAAGGGCTTACTGCAAAAACTTGATAACAACATTTTATTTTTTGGTGTTTTTCGCCTTCTACTGATGTTCCATTGATAAATTTTTGGCAGAAGCCTTGCTTAAGCCCTTCGTACAAGTATCTTGAGAATGAAAGTTCTGCAAAAGTAATTTTTTATACATTATTTCAAAAGTTTTAAGGCAAAAACCACTATAAAATGAAATGTTGCTTATCGAGTTTTTACAATAAGCCCTTCAATTTTTTTTTTATGCCCTCCACTCTAGTGATAGAGGGTCATTCCGTTTGTAACACATCGAAATATCGGTCTAGGACCCCATAAAGTATATATACCCTAGTAAAAAAAGAAAAAAAGTTCATGACTAATTATATCCCAAATATGCACAGAAAAAAATAAAAAAAATATTTGAGTAAATTTTTAATACTATTGAGTAAAAAATTACTCAATTTTGCACCAGTAAACGATTTAATAGTATTGAGTAAATTTTTAATAAAAATTTATTAAATATTTGAAAAAAATTTGAGTAAATTTTTAATAGACACAATTAAACATTTTCTCAAAATTTATCTATTTATTTTTTTTTTGTAGTTTAAAAAAGTTTTAATTTTTTTTACAAAAAAAAAAAACAAAAAACTTGTTTTTTTCAAACTTTACCAAACATATTTATGTCTCAAAACCATAGGAAAATTTTATAAAGACGATTACAAACTTTCATATACATACACAAAAAACTATAAACTAAACGAGAATTCAAAAAACTATGAGAGTTTAAAAAAAAATAAAAAAACTATTAAATTTTTATTAAATTATTTACTTAAATTGTTTTTAAAATTTTTGAGTAAATTTTTAATTGCGTCAATTAAAAAATTACTCAATTTTTGTTTTTAAATTTAAACAAGTGATTACTCAAATTAGTTTCCTCCATATTATTTTCTGTGTGGCGGATACAATTACTTTAATAATTATCTACGGGTATATTTTATGATCTAACGGGATAACCTTATATATAATGTGATACGTGAATTGGGTCTATATAATTATATCAGTTGGAGAAAACTGATACGATTAAATATAATTTAAAACCATTATAACTGATCATATATTGCTCCTTATAACGTCATATAAGTTGGATAACATTATACATTATCATATGCACTTTATGTAGTGTTACACTAAAAATATTTTGTAAGTAAATTCAACTGAAAAAAACGTTTAAAACAATCGTTTTTCCTTTTAAAAAACGGACTACTTATATTTCATTTGAAACAACAGACTTTTTCAGTTATTTTTAAACGTTAATAAATGACTAGACATTCCGTAAAAACAAACGATATTTCAGTTATTTTAACTGTTTTCAATTTTTCATTTTGTGGAGAAAAAATTAAATTTTTTTAATAACAAACTACAAAAACCGTACTTCTGTAAAATTATACGGTATAATCAGTCACAAATAATTTAACTGATAAAAATATTTTTCCGTAAATTTTTGTAGTTTATTGTTTTAACAACAGTATAAATCATTCAATATTTTATTTTCTTTGAAAAACAAACGATAAAACGTTTAAAACAACTTTAACTAAAAACTTTTTGAATAACCGTAAAAAAGTTACCGTAAAACTTTTCTGGGTGTATATACAAAAATATGTTCTTTATGTATAGCAATATCTAACCATATATATTTATGTCTTATAGTCTCAATTTATTTTATATTGTATCAGTCCGGATCAAACTGATTAAACTAGATAGACCCATTTTACGTATCATATTATATATAACATTATCTGTTCAGATCTTGTAGGATAACCGAAGATAATATTTGAAACAATTGTGTCCACCATATGTGGGATCTAATTTGTCACGGCTATATATAACTCTTTTTTACTCGGGTATTCATGATCATTGATCGATTTTAAGTCGATCTAGCGATGTCCGTCCTTCTGCCTGTCTGTAAGTTGAAAACACGCTAACTTTTGAAAGACCTTACGGAGGCTCCTGATTTATTTTTTGGCATATATTTTGACCATTTACCGGGTCAGGTTGGTATTGCAATCTAGCGAAATCGGTCAAGTGGTTCAAAAGTTATGAGCAAAAGAGTAAATTTCGGCAAGGGTTTTTCGCGAATTTACGAGATAAAAAACACGATAACTTTCGAAAGACAATAATGAGGCTGCTGAAACTTGACGCGTGTCTTTGCCGTTCCCCACGTCTATTATATATTGAATTTCAGCTCAATCGGTAAAGTAGTTCAAAAGTTATAAGCAAACCCCTGAATTTCAGATTGGTAGCATCTTAAATGCCAAAAGTTTTAAAAGCATTGGTGGTAACTTAACAATGCTTTACAACTATTTTAGTTTTAAAGCAATGCTTTTTAAACTTCTTTAGTTTTAAAAGCATCGATAACTTAAAAATTACACTCGAAAAAAATTTTGCACTCAAAAAACAATTTTACACTCAAAAAACAATTTTACACTCAAAAAAAAAATTGTTTTTTTTTTACAAAAATGTTAATATTTTGTGTACATACGTACGTGCATTCGCTTAGAAATATTTTTACAGTAAATAAAACATTACACTCGAAAAAATGTTACGCTCAAAAAAAAATAATAATTTTTTCTTTTTTTTTAATGACAAAAAAAGAGTTTTTAACTCAAAATAAAATATTTGTTATCAAAATTGTTAATTTTTTCACGTTAAAAAATATACTATCCTTTACAAAAAGGCATTGTTGAGGGTATTTATAGATTCAGCAAAGTCGAATTTAACTTTTCTACTTGTTTTAATTAATTTTTTTCATCAAATTTCTTTTTTTTCATAATTTTTTTTTCATCAAATTTTTTTTTTTTCATAATTTTTTTATCAATTTTTTTCCTTAAATTTTTCTCATCAATTTTTTTATTAATTTTTGTTTTTCATCACATTTTATTTTTCATCAAAAAAATTTTTTTTTATCATATTTTTTTCATCAATTTTTGTTCATCAAATTTTTTTATCAAATTTTTATACCCTCCACTCTAGTGATAGAGGGTATATATAAGTTTGTCATTCCGTTTGTAACACATCGAAATATTGGTCTAGGACCCCACAAAGTATATATATTCATGATCCTTGATCGATTTTAAGTCGATCTAGCGATGTCCGTCCGTCCGTCTGTCTGTCTGTCTGTCCGTTGAAAACACGCTAACTTTTGAAAGACTTTATGGAGGCTCCTGAAGTTTGACATATATGTTGGGTATTTACCGGGTCAGGTTGGTATTGCAATCCAGCCAAATCGGTCCAGTGGTTCACAAGTTATGAGCAAAAGAGTAAATTTCGGCAAGGGAATTTTGCGAACTTACGAGATTAAAACCACTCTAACTTTCGAAAGACAATTCTGAGGGTGCTGAAACGTGTTACATATCTTTGTCGTTCCCCAGATCTATTTGCTTTTGAATTTCAGCAAAGTCGGTTCAGTGGTTCAAAAGTTATAAGCAAGGCTCTGAATTTCAGATTTTTTCACCTTAAACTGTTGAAAACTCGTTAAACAAGTTTTAAAAGCATGGTGAAATACCATTTTTTTTTTTTAACTTGTTGTTTGTTTTCCTGCCGTGGGGTGCAGTTTAGTTGTTAGACAAGTAAATATTTGTTATTGTTTTTGTTTTTGTAACTGTATGTAACGGTGTATAGTAAGTATTTTTGGAAAAAAATCAAATATTTGTTTGTTTTTGGTTTTTAAAGACGAGGATGGTAAAATAAAATGAGGGAAATATGTGTAATATTTTTTTAAACATATACGTATAGGTATAAAACAACAAAAATATTTTATAAAGTAATTTTGTTACTCAAACAAATAGTACACTAAAAAAATATTTACACTCAAAAAAATTTTACACTAAAAAAAAGTGTTTTTTTTTTTAATTTTTAATTTAATTATTTTTTTTTTTAATGAAATTTACACTCAAAAAAATGTTGACAGTCAAAAAAATTTTACACTCACAAAAAAATTTGATTGATTAAAAAAAGTTTTACTCAAAATAATATATTTCTAATAAAAATTTGTAATGCAATTTTTTTAGAAAATTACTATCAGATAACATTGTGGAGGGTATTCATAGATTCGACCAAGTCGAACATAATTTTTCTACTTGTTTATTATCAATTTTTTTCACACCAAAAAATGTTTTCATCAATTTTTTTTTTACATCAAAAAATTTTTCTTTTCATCAAAAAAATTTCATCAAAAACTTTCGTGAAAAAAAAGAATTTTTTTTGCCAAAACTACTTTTTCACCAAGTCTAAGCTTTTCGCAAAAAAATTTTCCATTTGTTTATCAAATGTACATAAAACAAGTGAGAGTGTTATATTCTTTGGTGCCGAATCTTTTATACTCTTCAAAATGTAAGAACACTTTTTTGCACTTATTTTTGCACTCACTTACAAAATGAACAGCTCTTTTGGTTTTTTAATGGGGTCCTCGACTGATATTTTAATTCGTTTTGCATGGAATAGCAAAGTAATATAACATTATTTTTTCTAAAAAAACTTTGCTTTGGCAAGTACACCCAAATCTTCCGCAAAACATTATCATGATTTAATGTTTTGAGCCAGAGTACAAAATTCGCAGCATTTTTTATTTTGTGGAGTAAAAATATTTTTTTTTTTTTAATAACAAACTACAAAAACCGTACTTCTGTTAAATTATACGGTATAATCAGTCACAAATAATATAACTAATAAAAATATTTTTCCGTAAATTTTGTAGTTTATTTTTTTTAGCAAGTGTATAAATCATTCAATATTTTAGTTTCCTTGAAAAACAAACGATAAAACGTTTAAAACAACTTTAACTAAAAACTTTTTGAATAACCGTAAATAGTTACTGTAAAACTTTTCTGGGTATATTTTGTTCACTTAAGTAATAGACTCATTTACCACATTTACAGCTCTATTGGTTTAGACTACATCTTGCTTTCTACAGACAGATGAACGGATGTATAAAGCTAGAGTGTCTTAGAAATGGATCAATAATATATAAACTTAATGGGTCCTCGACAGATATTTCAATTCGTTTTGCATGAAATGGCAAATGATTGTAACATTATTTTTACATTACTTTTTTTTAAATTGCGTTGGCAAGTACACCCAAATCTCCAGCAAAACCAAATTCTCAGGTATTTTTAACACTTGTTTTACATCAATAAATTTTTTCACCAATATTTTTTTCATCAAAAAAGTTTTTTTTTTATCAAAAATATTTTTATTCTAAAAGTTTTTTTTTAACAAAATTTTATTTTGACATAAAAAAATAACTTTTCCACTGACATTAGGTCTAAACATTTTTGAATTTAACTTTTTTACTTGTTTTTTTTTTATAGAAATATTTACCTACTGAAGCGGGTTCCTACTTAAAATTCCCCACTATCTTTCAAGCGTATACTTAATAATTGTCAATATAAAATATCACTCATACGCCTAAGTGAACAACAATTTATTTTAGCACCTTTTATTTCAATACACTAAAATTGTTGAGGTAAAAACAAAATACATAAACAAAATTATAAGCAAGCAAGAAAAAAAAAACATAATTGTGTAAATATATTGATGTAAGTTGATAAATAAGTAAAATAATGTTGTCCCCCTTTCCCCCCAAACAATAAATAGTACCAATAAAATACATTCTTGTTAAGAACAACAATAATGCAAACAACAGCTAAAACAAAGGAAGTATTAGGTGAAACTTTTCTCATAATTGTAATTTCGGTATGGTGTTTTGTGTACGAGAAAACACAAATCAATTGAGAAACATGAGCAAATTTACTTAAATTTGTTAGTTATAAACTCATACTTTTAGCAGCCATCATCATCATTACACCGCAGGACTACAACAGGACTTAAATTTATTTACGCCTCAATGCCTATGATTGTTTAACAAAATACAAGTGTTGTTTTAAATAATTTTACTGATGATGTTGATGCTTGTTGTTGGTGTTATTTTCTACACGAACGAGCGACGGCCATTACTTTCAAAATTTATTACAAAGTAAAAAGAAAAGAAACTTTTTTTACAAAAAAAGAAAAAAAAAAAAAGAAAAAATATTTTTTTATGAAAACAATTTCCTAAAATTTTCTGCCGCATTTTAAGCTTTCCCAGCAAAAAAAAAAGTGATTCTACTAAAGAAAAAAGTTTTTCCACTGTTATAAGAGGATTTTCTTGAAATTTGAAACATATATTAAAAAGACGATTGCCATACCGGAGACACTATCTTAACAGCCCGGTACTTCGTTACTGGTATCTGAAAACCGGTTTCTACGGTATGATGAAAAAAATTAATGAAATCTTGAAAATTTCTATTGAATTATTTGGATTTCGGAGTTGATTGAACCATATTTTATTATGATTTTTTTTTAATTGTGATGATGTTAAATAAGAAACACAAAGAGTTTCCTTTTTATCTCCTTTTATTCCCTAAGTTTATGAATCTATTCTGTTGAAAAAAAATTTTTTGAGTCAAAAATTTCAGCCACAAAAAGAAGTTCGAAAAAAATGCTTCAAAAAATATTAATTTAAGAAAAATTACTTAATTCCACGTTGTTCCTGTTTTACTCCATTTTGATACCCGTTCTATTCCATTTTGATATATGAAGGTTTCATTCCTTTCCGTATAATATGCATTAAAGAAAAAAAAATTATAGAGTCTTTATCTCAAAAGATAAAAAAGTACCATGTTTTACACTAAAAAAACTCAATTTCTTTTTTCTCAAAATGTTTTTTTTTTTTAACATGATAATATTTTTAGGCTCTAGTCTAATTTTAAAAATGATGCAGGACGCAACCTCAGTTTGGCTATATAAGTCTAACGACTAACAAAAAATCACATAAGAATTACTTTTATCATTTTCTTAAAACCAAAATGGTTTGCAACTTCGATTTGTAAGTTGGATAAAAACTTACATAAATAAAAGCGTTTTTCTCCAGATGGTAAATTTTTTTTTTTTTTTTTACATAATTATTTTTCAACAAAAAAAAAAATGTATTACATTTTTTACCACTAAGTTTTTTCATATATTTTTTTCAATTTTTTTTTTTGTTTTCAATAAAAACGTTTTTTTTTCGTCAAATTTTTTTTTATCAAAATCTTTCTTTTTGTATTTTTTTTTCCATACATTTTTTTTTTTGTTTTTATCAAAAATTTTGTATAATATTTTTTTATTTTTTCATAAAAACTTTTTTTTCATCAAATTTTTTTCTTCATCAAAAACTTTTTTTATACCCTCCACCGTCTATCCGTCTTTCCGTCTGTCTGTCTGTCTGTGGAAACTGCTATCACGGAAAAAACATTGCACAGAGATGACTGAAACTTAACATATTTATTGGAAGATCTCCCGAGAAGTTTGGTATTGCATTTGAGCTATATCGCTTCAGCGGTTCAAAAGTTATGAACGAAAATGTTAGCACACCTCAAAAATTTCATTCAACATAACCTAAAAATACAAAATGCTTTTATTCGGCTTCTTGTTGACATATCGCGCATTTACTTGTATAGTGTCATAACTCAAAAAACTTGATTTTTGAGTTAATGATACAGAATTGTTTGTTATATCAAACTTTATATTGTGTCAAAAATTTTTATTAATACCCAGCAAAAAAAGAGCTTACCATTCACTACAAAATTCACCACAACTTATGAACCAGATGTATTTCTTCTTCAACTGAAACATTGATGAATTTAATATGGGCGTGACACACAAAGTATGTTCTTTTTATCGCCACTTTTCAGTGGCGAAAGATTGACACTTAAGTATAACATATATCACTAGTGTTTTTATCACTGACGTGTGTGTCTCGGCGTTTTGGTGTGTCATTTTCACCTACTTACAGTGTAGTCAAACGTATATACTTCGAATTAAAAAAAGGAGTAATTATAATTATAATTACTTCCTACGGAATCTGAAGTTCGGCACATATCGCTACTTTGAATGTAGTGAAACCACTAATTCTTTTTGAACCACTTCGTTTATTTTTTGCTGGGATGTTGTGCTGATTTGATTCCTAAAAACATACGAAAAAGGTACTTCAAAATCATTAAGTAAAGAACTGGTAAAATATGTTCTTATTGTTATTTTGTAGCATTTTTGGAAGTGATTTTAAAAGTACTTCCCACGGAATATGAAGTTCGGCACCTATCGCTACTTTGTATGTAGTGAAACCACTAATTCTTTTTGAACCACTTCGTTTATTTTTTGTGGGTATCTTTAAAATTCACCGTTTGAGAAGAGAATACGTCATTATAACATTTTCTACATACCGGCCTTTTTCAATGGAAAACCATTTTCAAATGTAAACTTTAAACGCGTTTTCTGCCAAATCAAATATTTTGAGTTATGACACTATACAAGTAATTGAGCGATATGTGAACATAATTGAACACCAAATGGTATTTAAACAAATACGAACATTTTTTTTGCAAAACAAGAAAAAAAACGCGGATTTTTTTACCAAAAATTTTTTTTCGCGGAAATTTTTTTTAATTTTTTTATTTTTCAAAAGTAATTTCCTTTTAAATAAAGTTTTTTGCAATAATCTTTTTGAAATTGTGGAAGGTATCACTACATTCGGCACGGGCTGTAGGCAAAATCGCCCAAAGGAAAATGGCCCAAAAAAGAAAACGAAAATTCGCCTAAAAATTTTTCATTCAAATTTGGGTCATATTTCATATAAAAAGTTACCCAACATTTTTGGGCAAATTTTCATAGTTTTTGGGCAAAATTTCGAAATTAAAAATTGGGTGATTTTTCATTACGAAAAATTACCCACAAATTATATATGAAAAATTGCCCAATATTAAATTGGGTTTTATTTTTTGTCAAAATCTTAAAATGTCAAAACTGAAATATGTATGTCAAAATAAATCAGTATACATATTATTATTTTTAGAAACAGTAAACGCATATCGTGTTTTTTTTTTTTTATAAATTATATACTTAGCTAACCAATAATAAGCTGAAGCAAAACCGTTTCGTTGTTGCTAACATACAATGTCTCTGGTGGGAATCAAAACCAAAACCCCTGATCTTACATGCAGATTACCACGCTATATATTAATCTATCGCAGCGCAGTAGAAAATCAAATGTAATGAATTTAAAAACAGGAAGCAACAAATTTTAACAAAAAAATAGCGCGATTTTTTGTTAAAATTTGTTGGTAAAATTTTTCGCCAGCTGCGCTTTGATCGGTACTAATTCCTATTTTCTTTATTTCGTTAAAATTTAAGTTTCACAATTAAAACTTTTACATCAATTAGATATGCATTTTACGCTGTATTCTCAAAACAACGATCTAGAAAAATAAATAATAACCACGTAACCTATGGTCTTATCTTAAAAGTTTTTGTGTTAAAGTTCTTCTGCGTAGACGGCCTTCGGCCGGGCTTAGGGTTTACAACTCCATGCCTTAGACCCACCCTCTCCGCAAAAGAAAGCTTTTCTGTATAGTATGTGTTTTGAAAAAAATGTGTTAGAAAAAATCTCCATTTATTTTATTTTGGGTCATTTTTCATTTCTTTTTTGGGCTTTTTTTCGTTAATTTTGGGCGAAGTTTCGTATTTTTCTTTTTGGGTCATTTTTCATATTTTTTGGCCGATTTTGCATTTGGGCGATTTTTCATAAAATTTTTTGGCCGATTTTTCTTTGGCCGATTTTGCCTACAGCCTTCGGCAAGGCCGAATTTAACTACTTCGTTTTCTTAATTTTTCCCCATCATTTTTTTTCTTTATAAAAAATTTCTTTTAATCAAAAAAAATCTTTTTCATCAATTTTTTTTTTAATTTTTTCATCAAAAATTTTTTTTTCCGTCAAATTTTTTTTGTCAAAAACTTTCTTTTCATATTTTTTTCCATAATTTTTTTTTTTTTTTTTTTGTTTTAATCAAAAATTTGGCGTAAAATTTTTTGTCTTTTTTCATAATTTTTTTTTTTTCATCAAATCTTTTTTTCTTTATCCAAAACTTTTTTCGTATTTTTTTTTTCTTCATCAAAAACTTTTTCTCCTTCCAAAACTTTTTTCATTAAAAACTTTTTTTCACCAAATTTTGTTTTTCATCAAAAAAATTTTCTCATTTGCTTCACCAAAACTACTTAATCCAGTCTAAAATTCTGACATAAAAATGTTTCATTTGTTTAAAAAATGTACAAAAAAACAAGTGAGAGTATTAAATTCTTTGGTGCCGAATCTTTTATACTCTCCAAAATGTAAAAACACTTTTTTGCACTTAGGTAATACACTCATTTACCAAATTTACAGCTCTTTTGGTTTGGACTGCATCTTGCCTTCCACAGACAGATGGACGGATGTATTTAGCTATGGTGTCTTAGCAATGGACCAATAATATACATAATCTTAATGGGATCCCCGACCGATATTTCAATTCGTTGTACATGGAATGGCAAATATCATTGTTTTATTTAAAAAAAAAAACATTGCTTCGGCAAGTACACCCAAATCTTTAGCAAAGCATTATCATGATGTAATGTTTTGGGCTAGAGTACCAAATTCAGAGGCATTGTTTTTCAGCGAAGGATCCTACATTCAAAATTCTAAGTTTCTACGATCATTATAACAGGAAGTAAAAAAAGTACCAAAAGTACAACTTTTCACCCTTTTGATCCCCTTGGAATCAACATGGGCCAAAACCCAGCGTTAGTGTAACTATTTTCTGGGAGCATAACCTACATTCTAAATTCCAAGTGTCTAGGACCATTATTTTAGGAAATATAAAAATGACAAAAATACAGTTTTTTACCAAAGGATCCTGCATTTCAAATTTTAACCTATTACAACTATTTTTTTAGAAAATATACAAAGTACACCTTATACTTAGCTTAGAAACGGAATTTCCAAAAATCACTTTTTCCAGAATGTTTTTTTTTTACCGAAGGATACTACATTCAAAATCTCAAGTTTCTACGACCATTATTTCAGAAAATAAAAACAAGTACAAAAAGTACAGTTATATATCCCCATAGAATCAACATAGCAAAAAACCCAGCCTCTGTGGATTTAATTTCGGGAGGTTAACCTACATTCCAAATTTTTAATTTCTACAACCATTATTTTAGGATAAATAAAAAGTACCAAAAGTTCAGTTTTTACTCCCTTGAAATAGACAGTGGCAAAAACCTAGTTTTAATAGATCTCTTTTTCGGTTGGTGAATCTACATTGCAAATTTCAAGTCTCTATGGCCATTATTTCAGAAAATATTAAAAAGTACCAAAAGGGATTTTTTTACCCCCCATAAACACGGAATTTTTAAAAAGTACTTTTTCCAAAATGCAAAAATTTTGAAAAAAATTTCAACAAAAAGTTTGGAAAACAATTTTAATCAAAAAAAGTTTTTGATGAAAAAAAAAAATTAATCAACCTTTTGATAATTTAAACTTCAGTGTCCATACTTGTTTGACAAGGCAAAAATGTTCCACAAACATTATTTTCTACTGATGTGATGTACACTTTTTGCTGGGTTATTAATAAATAGAAATTTTTAGAATCTTTCTTTTTCTATAACAAAGGGAAACAACATTTTGTTTTCATCTATGTTGTCAATTTATTGATAACTGTTCAAGTTGTGCCTACATAGAAAATAGTAAACGATATCATTTTCATGTTACCTTAGGCTAGTAAAGAAATAAAGTAGCATGTTTAACACAGTATGCCAAATAAGAATCAAATTATTTCTGAGCAGTTGGAGAGCTAAACTGTTTCTTAGTATTTTGAGAAAAAAAAAGTTTATTTTTATTAGAGACACCATTTTTTACAATTTTCTTTTTTTGTATTTCTGTGAAACTAATGAACAATTTTTGTAAAAGAAAAAGTTCAAAATCTTACTGACGCACAACAGCATTTATAACTAGCAGTTCTGATTTGTTAAACAAATAAAAAATTTAATTTTTTTTTTTTTAAATTTTGATAAAAAAAAAAATGTTGTATGAACAAAATTATTTTTTATGAAAAACATGTTTTAGGAGAAAATAATTTTTGATGAAAAAAGTGTTTATGATGAAAAAAAAATGTTGAACAAAAAAGAAAATAACCAAATATTATTTTAGTTCGGTTTGAGTGCAATTAATTATTTCTGAGAAATAATAAAAAAAAAAAACAGGATTGGAAAAAAAATTAATAAAATTTTTTTAATTAAAATCGACTTTTAATTTTATTTCCATTTCTTTTGAAAATGCTATAATATTAAAGATTTTATTTTTAGATAGGTGTTTCAAAATTTATTCAAAAAACTGTTTTAGAAACTTATAATTTTTTAGTATCTGATAACTTTATTTTACGAAATATGTTTCTAGATCTGAGAATTTTTGTATGCGAAAAATTTCTTAGAGTCTTTAAAATATCAGAATTAATTCAGAGATTTTTTACAAGAAAAGTATAAAAGAATTTGTGTTGTTTTTTAACATGATAATGTTTTTAAGCTCGATTAACAAAAATTTTAGTAACTTAGGTTTGTAACTTGGATAACATGAAAATGCGTATTGGATTCTGGTGAGTAATTTTGGTAGTGTTTGCTGAGCTGATTCCAAATTTGCAACCCAAATATGTCTATCACGTCAGGATTTTGAGTTATTCGCTGTTAAAGTGCCGAAAAAAGCCATTTTTGACCCTTTTTGAAAGCATATAATATAAGATCCTGACATGTGATTGACTTGGTATCAAACTCAATCAAAAGTATGTTATTTTCTCTATAAGACAAGATAAAACCTTCTTGGAATTTAATTTTCTAAAATGGTAAAAAAATCATTAACAAAAACCTTCAATTTTTTTAAATATTTAGTATTTTTTAACAAATTTCCATACAAATACATACGTAAATATCATATTTAATGAACTTGTATCTAATAATTTTTTTTCCAATATAAAAAAATTAAATTCCAAGAAAATTTGATTCTGTCTTAAAGAGAAAACTACGCACTTTCGAACGAGCTTGATATCAAGTCATTCGCATGTCAGAATCTTATTCTATGGTGCTCAAAAATGTCCAAAATGGACCTTTTTTGACACTTTAACCGCGATTTTCTTAAAATTGTGACGTGATAGAAAAATATGAGTGCCCGTTTTGGAATCGGGAAACCAAAACCTATAAACATTTTTTGGTTTCATTCAAAACGCAGCGACAAACCTCAGATTTGTAGAGCAGTGTAATAATTCACCTTGGGGTGAATACATAAAATATTCACCAGCTGGTGAATCAATTTTTTTTCATCAATATCAATATTTTTTTTCATCAATATTTTTTTTCATCAATATTTTTATCATAAATATTTATTTTCATCAATATTTTTTTGTCAATATTTTTTTTTCATCAATATTTTCATCATAAATATTTTTTTTCATCAATATTTTTTTTTGTCAATATTTTTTTCATCAATATTTTTTTCCATCAGTATTTTTTTTTCGTCAATATTGTTCTTTTATCAATATTTTTTTTATTAATATTTTTTTCATACATATTTTGTTCAATGTTTTTTTTTTGTTTTCGTCAAAAATTTTGTTATCAACATTTTTTTTTTCCTTGAATATTTTTTTTATCAATAATATTTTTTCATTAAAAACTTTTTTCATCAAAAACGTATTTTATCAAAAATTTTTTTCACCAAAATTACTTTTTCACCAAGGGTGTTCACTGAACATCTTCTGACATGAAAATGGTACAAAAAAACAAGTTTGAATAATTAATGTAACTGTTCCGATTCGGTTTTACCCTTCCAAATATAAAATAACATTTTTGCACTCAAGAAATAAAGTTTTACCATTATTTTAATAATTCCTCAGTCCCTTGGATCTAAGAGACCAGGACTAAGAGTGTTTTCTAACACAATAAATTTTCATTTACATAAAGGAACAAGTATGAAAATTATAGTCGGTCAAGACCGACCATAAAATACCCTACACCAGAGTTTCCCGAAAAATGGGTCCCAAGTTCAAACATGGACTGATTAGATCTATATTTTGTCAAATCTTTAATAAGTGTAAAAAGCACTCACTAATCAAATTTGAGTGGAATAGGCTTCTTTTTGTTGACAATAAATCACTTCAACTGAATACACATGGGACCTAAGTCCAAAAATGGTCCGATGATAATCAGATTTGATAAGGTTATTAAAGTACGCGTTTAACATACGAAAACAGAATTTTAATTAAATATTTTCTATTTTCATGAAATTTGAGAGATTTATGTGAAAATCGGGAAGGTGTTTTGTATGGGGGCTGCAATAAGAACTGGTTCGATTTCTTTAAAATTTGGAATGGTGATTTGTGTTGATAAAACATGATTACCTGCCAAATTTCGAATAGATACCTGTTAAAATGCGTCTATTAGAGTCATTTGAGCCAAAACTAAAGAGGACCTTTGTATGGGGGCTAGGTCTAAATATGGACCGATTTTTTTCAATTTCAATAGGCTTCGTCCTTGGGCCAAAAGAGGCTTAAGTTTCAAATTTCAAGTCAATTGATTAAGAATTGCGACCTGTATCGTGTTTACACCGTTTACATGGACAGACAGACGGACGGACGGACGGACGGACGGACGGACATCGCTAAATCGACTCAAAAAGTGATTCTGAGACGATCGGTATACTTAAAAGTGGGTCTAGGACAAATATTTCGGGTAGTTACAAACATCAGCACAAACTCATTATACCCTGTACCACAGTGTGGTGTAGGGTATAAATACAAAAAAGAGGAAAATTAAAACAAGTGGGCTTGGTCCGCTAAAAAAGGGGGTTGTATCTAAATTTTTAATATTTTATTCAAAACATTATTGTTTATCACCAGATTTAAAAATGTTTTTGCATTTTTGCAACTTTTCTTTAATAAAACCGTATGTTTCAACAGTGGCGGGTAGAGCTTTTGGGTTTGGGGGGAGGTAAATTTTTTAAATTTTAAAAAAATTCATAAATTCTACTTTGTTGACGAGCAAAAAAAGGGAAACGTTTTTTTTTACAAAAAAGAAGTGATGGGAAAGCTATAAAATCATCAAATTTATTAGTTTTTGCCGAATAAGGTTTGTTTTTCATGATCATATTTCGTTTAGATCATTTTTATACCCTCCACTCTAGTGATAGAGGGTATATATAAGTTTGTCATTCCATTTGTAACACATCGAAATATTGGTCTAGGACCCCATACAGTATATATTCATGATCCTCGATCGATTTTAAGTCGATCTAGCGATGTCCGTCCGTCCGTCTGTCTGTCCGTTCGTAGAAAACACGCTAACTTTTGAAAGACTTTACAGAGGCTACTGAAGTTTGTCATATATGTTGGTCATTTACCTGGTCAGGTTGGTATTGCAATCCAGCCAAAAGAGAGTAAATTTCGGCAAGTGTTTTTCGCGAATTTACGATATAAACAAGTAAGAAAATTATAGTCGGTCAAGACCGACCATATAATACCCTACACCAAGGTTTCCCGGAAAATGGGTCCCATGGATCGATTAGATCTATATGTTGTAAAACCTTTAATAAGTGAAGAAAACACTCACAAATCCAATTTGAGTGAAATAGGCTTCTATTTGTTGACAATAAACCGCTTTAACTGAATATCGGGCGAAATTTTCACAAGGGGCCTGAGTCCAAAACTGGTCCGATGATTATCAGGTTTGATAAGGTTATTTAAGTACGCGTGTAACATACACAAACAAAATTTTAATTAAATATTTTCTATTTTCATGAAATTTGAGACATTTATGTGAAAATCGGGAAGGTGGTTTGTATGGGGGCTACAAGAAGAACTGGTCCGATTTCTTTGAAATTCGGAATGATATGTGAAGACAAAACATGTTTACCATCCAAATTTCAAAGCGATACCTTCTACAATACGGTTATTAGAGTCATTTGAGCCAAAACTAAAGAGGACCTTTGTATGGGGGCTAGGTCTAAATATGGACCGATTTTTTCCAATTTCAATAGGCTTCGTCCTTGGGCCAAGAGAGACTTAAGTTTCAAATTTCAAGTCAATTGATTAAAAATTGCGACCTGTATCGTGTTTACACCGTTTACATGGACAGACAGACAGACGGACGGACGGACGGACGGACAGACGGACGGACGGACGGACATCGCTAAATCGACTCAAAAAGTGATTCTGAGTCGATCGGTATACTTAAAGGTGGGTCTAGGACCAATATTTCGGGTAGTTACAAACATCAGCACAAACTCATTATACCCTGTACCACAGTGTGGTGTAGGGTATAAAAACACGATAACTTTCAAAAGACAATAATGAGACTGCTGAAACGTGAAATGTATCTTTGCCGTTCACCAGGTCTATTTGGTATTGAATTTCAGCTCAATCGGTCCAGTGGTTTCAAAGTTATAAGCAAAACCCCGAATTTCAGATTGGGTTCATCTTAAATGCCACGTGGTAAACAAGTTTTTAAAGCATTGGTGGTAACTTAACAATGCTTTTCAAACTTGTTTAGTTTAAAAGCAATGCTTTTTAAACCTGTTTAGTTTAAAAAGCATTGGTAACCTAAAAATTACACTGGAAAAAAATGTTACACTCAAAAAAAATTTTACACTCAAAAAAATTTTACACTCAAAAAAAAAATTAGTTTTTTTTACAAAAATGTCAATATTTTGTGTACATACGTACGTGCATTCACCCAGAAATATTCTTTCAGTAAAAAAAACATTACACTCGAAAAAAGTTTTACACTCAAAAAAAAAATTAGTAATTTTTTTTTAAATGTCAAAAAAAAGAGTTTTTTACTCAAAATAAAATATTTCATATCAAAATTGTTAATTTTTTTCAAGTTAAAAATGTACTATCCTTTAAAAAAAAAGGCATTGTGGAGGGTATTCATAGATTCGGCAAAGTCGAATTTAACTTTTCTACTTGTTTATTAAGCAATTTACAAAAAACTAGTTAGAATATTTAATGTACCCTTCCAAATATAAAATAACATTTGGGCACTCAAGAAATACAGTTTTATCATTATTTGAATGATTTCTCCGTCACCTGGATCCAACACCAGGACTAAGAGTGTTTTCTAACACAAGAAATTTTCATTTGCTTAACGAAAATACAAAAAAGAGGAAAATGCACACAAGTGGGCTTGGTACCCAAAAAAAGGGGGTTGTATCAAAATTTTGAATATGTTATTCAAAACATCATTTTTTATCGCCAGATTTAAAAATGTTTTTGGATTTTTGAAACTTTTCTTTAATAAAACCGTATGTTTTTAAAAATATTTCCTAAAAGCAAACGACCTTAGCTTTCATATGAGCCCTGATATGTGAAATTCCGATTATTTAAAAATTTTTAAACAGTTAGCGCACTTTAAACGTGATGTATTTTTCTAACTTTTGCTAAAAAGAATTCGAACTTTGACCGGCGATAATACGGTAATTACACCGAATTTAAAAAAACGGAATTAAGTAAATATATTACAGAAACGTAGGCATTTATTACATTAAATCTTATGACACCACTTCCAAAAATGCCTTAAGTCGGCTTTAAATTTTTTGGAATTGCCTTTAATTTTTTATTAAATTTTAGATTAGAAAAAAAGTACTTGATTGCAATCAACTGAAAAATTGTTGTTTTTTTTAAATTACTTACCTTAAGTTTTTTTTTAAATATGAATGTATTATGTTTTCGAGTTTATTTATAATATACGTAAAATACATTATTTATTCACGGAATTTTGTGTATTTTTTTTGTTTTTATTTTTAACATTACAATAATTTTACATTTCAATTGTTTTGTATGATTTCACCTTAACACCCGAAGGATATCAACAACAACAACAGTATGTCTATACAAAAATATAAAAAAAAACAATATTTGCGTATGTATTAAGTGTTCTTTTCTGTTTTTTATTTATTTGAAGATATTGTAAAACAGTGACGACTAAATAAATGCAACAAGTTTTCTGTGAAAAAAAATTTATAGATTTACCTTTTCAGGATTCTTCGTTGGTTTTGATTTCACTTAGAGTCAGGTCAGTTGCCTTTTATTTGTTTTAACATGATCATATTTTTAGGCTAGTGTCTAATTTTAAAATTAATACAGAACGACACCTCAGTTTGACTATATAAGCTACCGACTAATAAAAAAGAAATAAAAAAATTCTGTTAACATTTTTTTTCTTAAAACCATAAATGTTTGTAACTTCGATTTGAACCTTGGATAATAAGTATTTTTTCACCAGCTGCTGGGAGCCTAAGTAGGCTCTTGTATGGGAGCCTAAGTAGGCTCCCATACAAATAACAGTTGGAGCAAATTTTATAAAAATGTAATTTTGTATGGGAGCCTACTTAGGGAGTGGAGATAGGGCGTAGGTATGTTTTGAAAAAATGTTGTAGGGTAAAAATAAATGGGGGTCGGTCTCACTTATGACCCCTCTCGGACGCACCATTGGACCGGTAGAAGATGATTAAATAAAACAAATTTACAAAAAATTAAAAAAAATTGTATGGAGACCGCCTTAACAGTTAATGATAGAGGATAGGTGTGTTCAGAGAAAATGTTTGGACTAAAAAAATATTGTGGGTCGGCCATACATTTTGTTGCTCTAAGGGCACTATTAGGGCAGTTAGAGCGGTTGGAACAAATTTTAAAAAATGTCGTTTTGTGTGGGAGCCCCCTTAGAAATTGAAGATAGGGTATTAGTTTGTTCTAAAGAAATGTTAAGACGTAAAAATTAATGGGGGTCGGTCTTATAAAGGACCCCTCTATGATGAACCATTGGAGCAGTAGAAATGATTTTAAGATTGTAAAATTACAATAAAATTTTTTAAAAAAATTTAAAAAAATAGTAATAATCGTTATCCCACGATCTTCTTGGGCAAACAATTTGTAGAATTAATAGAAGTTTTACACAAAAAAATTTCAAAAAAATCGAAGAGTACAAACATTTTCAAAAATGAGATTTAAATTTTAAAACTTAAAAATCGCATACTAGAGCGCTTTTAAGAATTTTTTGGGATTTTTTTTTAGAAAGTACTTAAAAAAACAAAAATTTTGAAAAAAAATTTGAATTTTGGACCATTATTGAAGAAGTTATGATTAAAAGAAGTTTGAGTAAAGGAACAAACTACCAATTTTTAAAAATTCGATATCTTTTGAACGGGTCATCAAAAAAATCTGAAAATTTACCACGAAGGAGTTTTCGAAGGGTACTAAAAACTGTAAACAAATTGGGAAAATCTAAAAAAAAAGTTTTTCAAAGTGTCCGATTTCACATGGAATGCCCCATTTATATTATTGAGCCATGATCGATTCTAAGACATTCTGTGAATGTCCGTCCATCCATTCGTCCGTTTGTCTGTAGATGGCACGATACAGTCCAAAATAAAAGAGCTAGCCTCCTGCAATTTGGCATGAATATGTCTTATGCTCCTAGGCAGGTTAAGTTCGTAAATGGGCAAAATCGGCTAAGGGGGAAAAAAGTTCCCCCTTGAAGAACTGAACCAACCTCTGAAAATATACACTTTTTTACATGTTTTTTTTTTGTATTTTTGTTAAATAAATGAAACATTTGTTATATTTATCCGGATGGGAAGGTGCTCTCAACGTCCCCCACTGACCCCTATCACCCGCCCCCCCAACACAAACGCCCCTGAAATTTTTTTTTTTTTACATTTTGGAGGGTATAAAAGATTCGGCACAACTACTTGTCTACTTATTTTTTCATCAATTTTTTTTTTTTTTTTTTGCAGAAAGTTTTTTTTATCAACTTTTTATCAATTTTTTTTTGCATTCAATTTTTTTCTTATGAAATTTTTTTTTACATAAAATTTTTTTTCATCATTTTTGGTTTTTCATAAAAATTTTTTTTTCAACAAAAATTTTTTTATCATAATTTTTTTTTTTTTGTGAAAAAAAATAATTTTTTACTAAAACTTCTTTTTCACCAAGTCTAAACTTTTTTCATAAAAATGTTCAATTTGTTTAACATATGAACAAAAAACAAGTGATAGTGTAAAATTCTTCTGTGCCGAATCTTTTATACTCTCAAAAATGTAAAAATACTTTTTTTCACTTAAGTAATTGACTTATTTACAGATCTTTTGGTTTGGACTACATCTTGCTTTCCACAGATAGCTAGATTTTCTTAGAAATGGATCAATAAATAAACTTAATTGGGTGAATTTTCCCGTAATCAGCTCTTTACCAATCATCATTCAAGTACTATGCCCAAAAACTTTTCATTTTCGGGACACGCTAATGTGAGTGATTCTTTGTCAACCGGGCCACCACTTTCTCCAAAACTGGGATGGGTTTAAATTTAAAAAAAAAATCGAAATTACTTAAAAATATTTACATTTGAAAGCCGAGTGGCGGTTTTTGAATTTCAATATGGCGGATCCAATATGGCGACCAATTTTTTTTTTTTTTTTTTAATTTTACAGATTCGCTTAAAAATCTTCACACACGGGTTCTTAGGGTCGCTTAAGAAGAATCTGCAATTTGATTTTCAAAATTCAAAATGGGGTATCAAACATGGCAATTTTTTTTTTTTTTTTTTTTTTAATAACGAATTCACTTAAAACTCTTTAAGCACAAGTTTGTTGGGTTACTAAATGATAATCTGCCATTCGAAAATTTAACTTCATATGCTTATTAAGCGACACCAAAAACTCGTAGTATAAAAAGTTTCAAGCAAATCGGTTTATTTTTTTTAAATATTGGTCGACATTTTAAATCCGCCATTCTGAATTTTAAAAATTCCAACTTCAGATTCTTCTTAAGTAACCACAAAAACCTGTGTATAAAGAGTTTTAAGCGAAACTGTAATGTTATTAAAAAATTGGGCGCCATATTGGATCCGATATATTGAAGTAAATACTTTGAACGCTACTCGGCATTCAAAAGTAAATATTTTAAAGTGATTTCGATTTTTTTTTTTTTAATTTAAACCTATACCAATTTAGGAGAGAGGGGTTGCCCGGGTGACAAAGAAACCCTCATGTATATAAAACAAATACATATATTGATGAAAATATTTATTTTAATGATAATACAAAATTTTGATGATAACAAGATACATCCAAACCAAAAGCTGTAAATTTTGTAAATGCGTGTGTTACTTGAGTGCAAAAAAAGTGGTTTTACATTTTAGAGATAAAAGCTTCTGCACAGAAGAATTTAAAACTCTCACTTGTTTTTGCTACGCGATTTATTCAGAAAAGGCTCTGGCGAAGATTTTGATTTTCGTCGAAATATAGTAGTCGAGCGCCCTAGATTTAACCAAGAAAAACATTTACAATGCTCGCAACTTGAGGTTAAAATCGGTTCCGACTAAGCGTGAACTGATTTTGAGCTAAACACAAAGAACACATTTGTTTCATATTTAATTTTTGTGAGTGTTTTAACTTTTGAGGAGCTGACTGTGTTTATATACATTTTCCAGATAAAATGAAGTGCGTGTGTGTATGATGATTTTACATGAACAGTTTTTAAAGAAATAAAAACAGCTGTCAGCAATTTATTAGCTTTGCTCAAATTATAGACACCATTCTCCACACAAAAATATTGAAATTTAAAAAATGCAAAGACCAATGAATAGACTTCAGAGGTGTTGTGGGCTTAAGGTAGGAAATATTTTTCACTTCCCGAAAAATTTCTGAAAATTCATTTATTATGATATTTACGCTTTAGAAATACAATCTTTATTTTTGGGACTGGGACAATGATAAATTGGCATTACCTTATCCCATTGGTGCAATTTCAGGACTAAGATGTCTTAAAAACATTTTACTATGAGTAGTAAAAATTGGCGAAAAAATTTTATTTGTGAAATTGACGAAAAAAAATCTTGTTGAAAAACATGTTGGTGAAAAAAAAAATCTTGGAAAAAAATTTTTGAAAAAAATGTTGATGAAACAAAAAATTTCTTAAAAGAATTAGGGAGAAAAAATTTGGCTTGTCTAGTATTTTTATTTAAATAGTTTATAAAAAAATATTCTGCAGGATTGCTATTGTCAATTAGTTGAATTTTTAGTTCTTAAAAAAAATACAAAATTCAAATTTTATTCGTCTTTGGCTTAAAATTAGTCAAAAGTCTCAAACACTATCTTAAACCTAAAAATTACCTTTTTATAAGTGTAAGGGGTATTGTGTTTGAAATAAAAAAAAATTGACATTTTGAGCTTCGTTAGCTTTCACCTCCTTAAATTTTTCCATATATTTTATTTCCTTCTCACTCAATAAACATTTCTTTATATCATAAATACAATAGACTTTGTGATTTTGTTCAATCTGTTTTTATTTTTTTTTTTTTTGAATTATCGTTTGATTATACGTTTTTTTTATATTCTCGTTCATGAGAAATATAGCAGAGTGTAAAATTGTTTAGCGTATAACTCATACGAGTAAATATAAGAGTAGACTAGAAAATTTTATTTTGTTGTAAAGATTTACAATTTTTTTATCAATTTTTTTTTTATAATTAATTTTTTCATAAATCTTTTCTTTTCTCAATATTTTTTTTACCAAACAAGTTTAAACCATTATTTCAATAACATTGTTTTTATTAAAAATTTTTATATTAAAAATTTATTTTTTCAACAAAACATTTGTTTTTTTTTTTTACAAATATTGTTTAACAAGTCTGAACATCTTTCGATCTACAAATGCTTCATTTGTACAAAAAAAGTGAGAGTGTTTAATGCAAAGGTGTTTTTTTCTTTTTCTTTAACCAAAAAGGTTTGTATCTTGGATACTAATTCACCTGCTGGTGAACAAAATGTAACATAACTATTTTCAATATTTTTTTATCATCAACATTTTTTTATCAATTGTTTATTTTTATATTTTACACTGTGCTACAGTGAAAAAATACTTCTAATGTGATATGGTATAGGTTGTTGGTTTTGTCGAGTAGATCACAAAAATGCCCATTTAACTTGCCAGACACCCTCAAATTTTAGAGTTATTGACAAAAAAAACTTTTTTTGGGACTTTGCTCACTAAACCTTGTGTTATACAGAAAATTTTCAACCGATTTTAAATTTTTTAACTGTTTTGGATAGAAGAAAAATAGGGCTTTCCATGTGTGTGAATTGGTCTACACATATAAGAAAGATATCTAATGATTTTTTCTATAATATCTAATTTTTTGTTATTTTTTGAAAATTTTTCGAGTTTCTCGATTTTTTCTGCTATAGTTCGTTTAACAACCTTTATATTTATAAACATATTTTTAAAGAAAATTTAGTTCTGAATTCTATGAGCTTTATCCTGTAAAAATCAGATAAGAATTGACAGAGTTGTGATAATTTTTCTAAAAAGAAAATTAAGATTTTTCAGAAAATCGCCGCTCAGACAACCCAGGCAAAAAAAATAAATTTATCATAAGAGGTCATGTACAATATTTTTAAAGGTTTTTGGCACGCTGAATCCGAATCTGGTTTTTAAATTGCTCTATCGCGTCAGGTTTTTGAGATATTAAACATAAATTGATATATCAAAAACTTAATAAGATAGCACAATTTCAAGGTCAAATTCCAATTCAAAGAGCCAAAAACCTTAAAAAAATAATGATACGCGACCTCTCAGTATGTTCGTTTATTTTTTTTGTTTTTTTTTTTTGCCTGGGTTGTCCTAACGGCAATTTCATGCAAAATCTTAATTTTATTTTTTATAAAAATTATCACAACTCTGTCAATTGTTATTCGATTTTTTTGACATAAAGTTCATCGTATTCACAATTAAATTTTCTTTAAGAATACGTTTATAAATATAAATATTGTTGAACGAACTATAGCAGAAAAAAATCGATAAACTCAAAAAATTTTCAAAAAATAAAAAAATATTAGATATTGTTGAAAAAATCAATACATATCTTTCTTATATGTATAAACCAATTCACACAACTGAAAAGCCCTATTCTTCTTCTATCCAAAACAGTTAAAAAATTTAAAATCGGTTGAAAAATGTATAAGTTACACGTGGTTAAGTGAGAAAAGTAAAAAAAAAAAGTTTTTTGACAATAACTTTGAAATTTGAGGGCGTCTGGGAAGTTTGATGGGCATTTTTGTGATCTTTTCGACGAGACCTACAACCTTAACTACCTCATTTCAAAAGTATATTCGATTTTGTGTTTTTTGTAGCACAATGTTATTTTTATACCGTCCAACCACAGTATGGGTGTATACTCAATTTGTCATTCCGTGTGTAACGCATCGAAATATCGGCCTAGGACCACATAAAGTATTAATATTTTTTGGTCTATGATCGATTCTATTACATTCTATGAATGTCCGTCCGTCCGTCCGAATGTCCGTCTGTCTGTCGATAACACGATGCAGTCCAAAATAAAAGAACTAGACTCCTGAAGTTTGAAGCACAAAAATGTCTTTGGTCATAGGCAGGCTAAGTTCGTAAATGGGCAAAATCGAACCAGTGGGAAAATGTTCCCCCTTGAAGAATTAAACCAACCTCTAAAAAAACATTTTTTTACATGTTTTTTTGTGTTTTTGTTAAACAAATGAAATATTTTTATGTTAGATGAAGTTTAAAGTTTAACTTAAGCCCAGGAGATTATAAAATGTCATTTTTTACGGTCCCCACCCAAAAACTAAAAAACTGACACCCAAAAAGCCCTCCCCCAAAAAAAAAAACGGACCTGACAAAAATTTTTAATAAATTTTTTTTAAGTTTTTTTTACACATTGGAGGGTATAAAAATTTGGCACAGCCGAATTTAATACTCTCACTTGTTTTTTATACCCTCCACTCTAGTGATAGAGGGTATATATAAGTTTGTCATTCCGTTTGTAACACCTCAAAATATTGGTCTAGGACCCCATAAAGTATATATATTCATGATCCTCGATCGATTTTAAGACGATCTAGCGATGTCCGTCCGTCCGTCCGTTCGTCCGTCCGTCCGTCTGTCCGTCTGTCTGTCTGTCTGTCTGTCTGTCTGTTGAAAACACGCTAACTTTTGAAAGACTTAACGGAGGCTCCTGAAGTTTGGCATATATGTTGGGCATTTACCTGGTCAGGTTGGTATTGCAATCCAGCGAAATCGGTCCAGTGGTTCAAAAGTTATAAGCAAAAGACTGAATTTCGGCAAGGGTTTTTCGTGAATTTTTGAGATAAAAAGCACTATAACTTTCGAGAAGCAACTCTGAGGATGCTGAAGCTTGGCATATTTATTTTGCATTCCTTCAGCCTCGTTCGCATTGAATTTCAGTCAAATCGGTCCAGTGGTTCAAAAGTTATTAGCAAAACCGTGAATTTCAGATTAGCTTCACCTAAAATTCACGTGTTGAAAACCCGTTAAACCTGTTTTAAAAACATTGGTAAGTCACAAAAATATTTTACAACGTATTTTTATACCCTCCACTCTAGTGATAGAGGGTATATATAAGTTTGTCATTCCGTTTGTAACACCTCGAAATATTGGTCTAGGACCCCATAAAGTATATATATTCATGATCCTCGATCGATTTTAAGACGATCTAGCGATGTCCGTCCGTCCGTCCGTCCGTCCGTCCGTCCGTCCGTCTGTCCGTCTGTCTGTCTGTCTGTCTGTCTGTTGAAAACACGCTAACTTTTGAAAGACTTTACGCAGGCTCCTGAAGTTTGGCGTATATGTTGGGCATTTACCTGGTCAGGTTGGTATTGCAATCCAGCAAAATCGGTCCAGTGGTTCAAAAGTTATAAGCAAATGAGTGAATTTTGACAAGGGTTTTTTTGGAATTTACGAGATAAAACACACGGTAACTTTCGAACGGCAATTCTGAGGGTACTGAAGTGTGGCATATATATTTGTCGTTCCTCAGGTCCGGTTCGTTTTCAATTTCAGCCAAATCGGTCCAGTGGTTCAAAAGTTATTAGCAAAATCGTAAATTTCAGATTCGCCTCACCTTAAATTCACGTGTTGAAAACCCGTTAAACATGTTTTAAAAACATTGGTAGTCACAAAAATATTTTACATCGCATTTTTGTCATTCAAAAATATTTTTACACTAAAAGAAAAAAAAAATACACTCGAAAAAAATTTTACACTCAAAAAAAATTTTACACTCAAAAAAAAAATTTAGTAAATTATTTTTTTTTTTTCAAAAATTAGTTAAAAAATTAGTTAGTTTACACTAAAAGAAAAAAAAATACACTCGAAAAAAATTTTACACTCAAAAAAAAATTTAGTAAATTATTTTTTTTTTTCAAAAATTAGTGTTAGTTTTTCACTCTAGAAAATTTACTATAACTTAAAAAGGGCATTGTGGAGGGTATTCATAGATTCGGCCAAGTCGAATTTAATTTTTCTACTTGTTGTCACTCAAAAATATTTTTATACCAAAACAAAAAAAAATACACTTGAAAAAAATTTTACAATCAAAAAATATTTTACACTCAAAAAAAAAATTAGTAAATTATTTTTTTTTTTTTCGAAAATTACTAATTGTGGAGGGTATTCATAGATTCGGCCAAGTCGAATTTAACTTTTCTACTTGTTTTTTTTCATTTATTTTTTTTTTTAATCAAAAACTTTTTTTTATTAAAAAAATTTTTCAACAGAAACTTTTTCTCATCAGAAACACTTTTTTTTATAAAAAAAAAAACCTGTAACATTTTTTATTCGTTAAATAATATTTTTCATCAAAAATTTTTTTCCATCAAAAACTATTTATTTCAAAAAATGTTTTTTCTTATTTTTTTTTACCAAAATGATATTTTTATCAAGTCTTAAATTCTTTCTTCATAAAGATTTTGTCTAACAAAAGTACAAAAAACATTATAAAAAATAAAATAGGAATTACTGTTTTTATTTGGTTAAAACCAAAAAGGTTTGTAACTTAGATAATAATTCATCTACTGGCGAATAAAACTATTTTTCACAAGCTGTTGAATAAAACGTAACATAATTGTTTTTCAAAACAAAAATTTTTTTTCATCAATTTTTATTTTTGATCACATTTTTTTCATCAATTTTTATTTTTGATGTAATTTTTTTCATAAATTTTTTTTTTTCATTAATTCTTTTTTTTCATAATTTTTTTATAAAATTTTTTTCTAATAAATTTTTTTTTTTCATCAAATACTTCTTTTTCATCAAATTTGTTTTGTTATCAATTTTTTTTTTCAACAAATTTTTTATTACATCAATTTTTTTTTTCATCAAACTTTTTTTCATTAACTTTTTTTCATAATTTTTTTATTATTTTTTTTTTGTATTTTTTTTTTTTTCATCAAAAATTTTTTTTATCAATTTTATTCACATCAAAAATTTTTTTTTCATGAAAAAAATTTTTTTTCATTAATTTTTTTTATCAAATTTTTTTTTCTTCAAATTTTAAAAAAAAATTATAAGAATTTTGTTTTCATCAAATTTTTTTTATCAAAAAAAATTTTTTTTACAACAAATTTTGTTTTCATAAAATTTTTTCATAATTTTGTTTTTAATAAAAAAAAAAAATATTTTTTTACCAAGTCCAAACTTATGACATAAAAATTTTCTATTTGTTTATTGTATATTTATACAAACAACAAGTGAGAGTGTTAAATTTTTCGGTGCCGAATCTTTTATACTCTTCAAAATGTAAAGACACTTTTTTGCACTTTAGTAATATACAAATTTAACACACAGACAGATGCATATAGCCAGAATTTCTTAGAAATGGATCAATAATATATAAACTTAATGGGGTCCTTGACTGATATTTCAATTTGTTTTGCATGGAATGGCAAATGAATATAACATTATTTTTTCGAAAAAAACTTTACTTTGGAAAGTATCATGATTTAATGTTTTGATCAATAGTACAAAATGCGCAGGAGTTTTTTCCCGATATTTTGGTCAAACATCGCTGACCATCATCAGGGATTTTAAAAAATAGTTATTTCTGTGAGTTGAAAAAGCTCTGTGAGTTGAACAAGTTTTTTTACATAAAAAAATTTTGATTTTTGTTAAAAACTTCTTTTGTTGCCAAAAAAAAAAAAAATTTCATCAAAACCTTGTTTTTTATCAAACATTTTTTAAATAAAATAATTTTACTTTTATTATGTTTTTTTTTCATTAAAATTTGTTTCTCAATTTTTTTCACCAAATTAACATTTTCGAAATGTCTGACATTAAAATGTTCCATTTGCTTACTAAACGTACAAAAAAAATTATAGTGTTAAATTCGTCTGTGCCAAATATTTCGTACCAAATCTCGGGTTTTAAAACATATTTTTGGCACTCAAAAATATTTTTACACTAAAAAAAAACACACTTGAAAAAATTTTACACTCAAAAAAATGTACACTCAAAAAAAAAATTTTTTTTTTTTGAGAAAGATTATTCTAGCTCAAGGTCATATTTTTTTTATTAATCGTAACGATGATATTGTCAAAGTAACAATTTTCAAGAAACTTTTTATAAAGTTGTTTGTTTTAAATTGATTGGTTTGGTCATTTTGCAAGACTTACTCGACACGTGTTTCGGAATTCGTCAAATTCCATTATCAAGAGTATTTAGCAAATTGACAATCGTTTGTGGCAAAACATAAAGACTTATATTCGTATGTAAATAGTCATAACGAGAAATGTACTAAATACACAACATAATACAGCTCTAAATTTCAAACGAAAAGCCATAACCAAACCATCACTATTTAATTCAAACATACCTTCATATATACAGCTTGTATTACATGCTAGTATATACATTAGGGCGGGTCGATTTGTATGGATCGAAAAAAACTGAAAAATCGTATAGCAAAAACAAAATCTACAAGAAATTCTAAGAAACTTTTCCAAAGAAACCATTGGTCTAAAATCAAACCCTATACCGCGCCTAACGGCATGAAAATCTGTCCGTCCGTCTGTCTTTCTGTCTATGTGAAACACGCTAACTTTCAAATGTTAGCGGAATAATGAAAAATATATACGGCAAGCTGCTGAAGCGTGGCGATTATATTTTTTATACTTCCGGTTAGATTAATACTAAATTTCAGCGAAATCTGTCCAGTGGTTCATAAGTTATTAGCAAAATGGGGAATTTCAGATGGGTTTTAACACGAACTCCCGTGTTAAAAAAAAACGGTAAACACGCTTTGAAAAGGAATGGTAAGCAAAAAAAAATATTTTAGAAACTATTTTTGTCACTCAAAAAAACTAAAAAAATAAATACTACACTCAAAAAAATAAAATTACACTCAACAAAATTTACACTCTAAATTTTTTTTTTTACAAAAATTAAAAAAAAAAAAATGTTCTCGAACACAGCTTTTTTCCTCTCCAATATGCAACTCTCCAATTTCATCCCACAAAAGTATCTATGTGTTTTTTTTTTTGACGAAATATCATTATGATTCTCAATTACATACTTTTATTTACTAAGAAAAATCTGCTGCACCAGCTTCCCTTTGTAATTAACATACAAAGGCTTTGGAGGGAATAGAACCCACAACCCCTGCACTTACTTTCAGAGTATCATGCTACATGTTAATATACTGCAGTCCAATATAAAATAAATAATGGAGTAAAATTATTATGGATTACCGATAAAAGCAGCGATTTATTGTTAAACTTTCTTATTATAATTTTTCGTCTGTGACGTTTTCATTACAAATCAATCTAATTATTTATTTCTCCATTTCAGGGATTATGTCTAATATACTTGCCGGTCATAATCCCAAAAATTGTTCGAATTATATCCAGCGGCAATTAGTAAAACATTGCCGCAGGATATGTTCTTGCATATCGGTATATAAAACTATGTTTTCTTTACATTTTAGGTATAAGGTATGTTCAGCAACTTTGTAGAAAATATTATGGCAAATATTTTTGTAAAACATATTAACCCTCTAACTCTATCTCATAACGGTATTTTTTGGGTCTTTTCTAACAAATCGCAAAAAACACCCCGAAAGAGGGGGAGGGTGGGGATGAAATGTTCTACAAAAATGTTGCCAATAAAATTTTACTATATACCTCAGAGCACACCAAAGCCCAAAAATGAACACAAACACCAAAAAAGAGTCAAGTTCTATGTTTTGCTTATGAAAAAAAGGACGGACGGACAAATCTTCATGTCGTTAGGCGCGGTATAGGGTTTGATTTTAGAAACATGGTTTCTTCGGGAAATGTTCTTAGAATTTCTTGTAGATTATGTTTTTGCTATACGATTTTTGACCAAAAAAATCGACCCGCCCTAATATACATACAGACAGTAGATTTCTTACGCGACTAAGATGTTCACTGCTTTTGTTGTATTCCTTCTTATTCATAATATGAACAGAAGTGAGGCGTGCTATCGTTTTGTTTAAATTCTGTACAACAAAAGCAGTGAACATCTTACTCGCGTAAGAAATCTACTGTCTGTATGTATATACTAGCATGTAATACAAGCTGTATATATGAAGGTATGTTTGAATTAAATAGTGATGGTTTGGTTATGGCTTTTCGTTTGAAATTTAGAGCTGTATTATGTTGTGTATTTAGTACATTTCTCGTTATGACTATTTACATACGAATATAAGTCTTTATGTTTTGCCACAAACGATTGTCAATTTGCTAAATACTCTTGATAATGGAATTTGACGAATTCCGAAACACGTGTCGAGTAAGTCTTGCAAAATGACCAAACCAATCAATTTAAAACAAACAACTTTATAAAAAGTTTCTTGAAAATTGTTACTTTGACAATATCATCGTAACGATTAGTAAAAGAAATATGACCTTGAGCTAGAATAATCTTTCTCAAAAATAGAATTTTAAAGGTCGAATAATAAATAATTTTTATTAATTTAAAAATTAAAACAGAATTTAAAAAAAAAATTTTTTTCAAAAATTAATTTAATAAAAAAAAAAAAATTTTTTTTACACAAATTAAAATATTTCTTATCAAAAATTTCAATTTTTTCACGTTAGAAAATTAACTATCACTTAAAAAGGGCATTGTGGAGGGTATTCATGAATTCGACAAAGTCGAATTTAACTTTTCTACATGTTTTTGTTTTACTTTGCCAAGTACAGTCGTATTTTCAGCCAAACATTATCAGGATTTAATGTTTTGTGCAAAAAAAAAGAATTCTCAGGCATTTTTCACTTTCAACCGACTCTAATGTACATACACAGTAATAAGTTGTACATTATATAAGAAATCTTCTTTTACTCTGTAGTTTATTTACACTTATTTCCCACTTTTATTATTTTTTTTACTAATAAAAAGAACACGTTACCGTGTGAATGATTACTTATGTATGTTCAACATATTGATTTTATATAAAATTTCATTTGTATGTTTTTACACGGATAGAATAAATAAGTTGTCGAAATCGAATTGAGTTGCAATAGAATTATTTGGTAGAAGCAACGCACGATTTAGTACCGACAAACGCACTGAGCTTAAAGGAATTAAAGTTGTTGCAACCAAATATTCATCTGGAAATACTGAATCGCAAATAACTCCGTTGGAATTCAATTCGGTTGCGATGAACAGTTTATTTCTAACAATGTATTCCAGTTTTGTAAATGTGTAATGAAAATCGAGGCATTTTCATAAGCGGTATTCATAGACTTACTCACAATTAGATGCACTAACATTTTGGGAAAACATATCATAACACTTCGAACATCGAAAATGTGACTTGATTAAAATAGTTCTGCTGATCAAAAAACAGGTCTACAAACTTTTTCATCACATCAGGTTTTTAAGAAAACTGACGTCAAAGTAAAAAAAAAATCGCCGTTTTGGGAATTTTTGGAAACTCATAGCGGATGAATCCGATGTGAAATGCAGAAATCATTTGGTTAGTCGTCTTAATCCTTTGGTTACCAATTGTCTTTCTAATTCCCCAGTATCGATAAAATGTTTTTGTGTGAAAAAACATTTGGCGCTCCAACTGTTAAAGCGAATGAGTTATATATATTAAACAGCAATGTTTGAGCTTTACCCTTGACTTTTTTTTTTCAGGACGTCAGCAAATCGGGTTCATCCGTTGGAAGTTGTCAAATATATCCGAAACGCGATTAAAAAGGTTCAGTAGTGCAATTATTTAAAACAAAAAAAAAACTTAAGTAATGTTTAAAAGATTTTTTAAAAATAAACTGATATTTTGAATTTAAAATACAAGGAAATTAAAATTTAGGTGGAGACGCCTTGTTCTGCTACCAGGTCAAAAGAACACTTTCAAAAATTGATAAATACAAACATAATTTAAAGAAACTCTAAAATTCAATATTGTGAACACGGATATTGTATTTTTTATGTTCTTTTTGAATTTATTGTAAAGATTATTTATTTTTTTTTATAATATATAATAATCAAAGCAAATCTTTTTACAAAATAATAAAATGGGGACAAAATTTACATACGAATGAAGTGTTAAAACAACTTCTAAAGAAGTGATTTTGTTTTATTTTCAATAATGATGGGAACACCATAGCGTATGAGTAATGTGTTTTACATAAATTTTAACATGAAATAAAATAACAATCATACGTTACGGTGGCAAAGACATTTGTTACAGAAATTTAAGGCGATGAAAATAATTAAATCAACTCTTTTGCTTTAATATATTTTTATTTTAAGGAATGAAAAACGAATCTGAGAATTTTTCTATGCGAAAAATGTTTTGGAATCTGAGAAGTTTTCTAAACGCAAAATGTCACGGAATCTGCGAATTTTTCTATACGAAAAATATTTTAGAATCTAAGAATTTATTATACAAAAAATGTTTCAGAGAGAATTTTTCTTTATGAAAACTGTCTCAGAATCTGAGAAGTTCTAGAAATGCAAAAAAAGTTCTCGAAATCTAAGAATTTTTCTATACGAAAAATGGTTTAGAACCTGATAATTTTTCTATAGAATCTACGAGTTTTTCTATACAAAAAATGTCTCAGAATCTGAGACTCTTTCTATACAAAAAATAAGACATTTTTTCTATGCGAAAAATGTCTCAGAATCTGAACATAAGAATTTGAAAATTTTTTCTATACGAAAAATGTTTGAGAATCTGTGAATTTTTGCGAAAAATTTATCAGAATCTGAAAATTTTTCTAAACGAAAATTGTTTCAGAATCTGAAAATTTTTCTATACGAAAAATGTTTTAGAATCTTAGAAATTAACGAAATATACGAAAAATGACTCTGACAATTTTTATAACCTACACCACTCTGTGGTACAGGGTATAATGAATTTGTGCTGATGTTTATAACTACCCGAAATATTGGTCCTAGACCTACCTTCAAGTATACCGATCGACTCAGAATTACGTTTTGAGTCGATTTAGTGATGTCCGTCCGTCCGTCTGTTCGTCCGTCCGTCTGTCCATCTATCGGTTTAAGCACGTTACAGGTCGCAATTTTCAATCAATTGACCTGAAATTTGAAATTTGGTCCATGTTTAGACCTAGCCCTCATACAAACGCCCCCTTTGGATTCAGCTCTTATAACCGTGTTATAGTAGATATCGCTTCGAAATTTAGCAGGAAATCAAATTTTGTATCCACAAACCACCATCCAAATTTCAAGGGAATCGGGCCAGTCCTTCTGGTAGTCCCTATACAAACTGCCCTCCCGATATTCACATAATTCCCTCAAAATTCATAAAAATGGAAATATTTGATAAAAAATTTATTTTAAGGTGTTAAACGTGTACTTTAGTAACACTGCACAACACAAAAAAAAATTAAAAGGTCAGACCAAAAAATTTTGAAAGAAGAGACAAAAAAAAAAATACACGTGTATCGGCGTTTTGAAAGTTTACATCTGGGTTTCATTTTAGGGGGAGGTAAAGTTTCCCCCAAATGCAAATGTTGTATTGTCATTCGTCATGGAATATCGAGTAAAGCTTACGTTTAAAGTATATGATGTGTTCAGCAAATTTATATAAAATGTTACGGAGAACATTTTCGTAGAATATGTTAACCCTCTAACTCCTTAAGATAAGGGTCTTTTTTAACCATATTTTCAAAGAGAGCAAAAAACACCATTAAAACAGGGATTTAAGGGGATTAAATGTTCCGTAAAATTTTACTATAAGTCCTTGAATACACCAAAACGGAAAACTCAACCAGAAAGTAAAATATCCGCCGTGAAATTTTACTATAAGTCCCTGAATACACCAAAACGGAAAACTAAACAAGAAAGTCAGAAATAAGACACAACAAAAGAGAGCTTAGGGTTAATTTCGTATTTATTAAGAAACTCGAGTAAAGCTTACGTTTAAAGTAAATGGTATGTTTAGCAATTTTATGTAAAATATTACGGAGAACATTTTTGTAGAATATGTTAACCCTCTTACTCCTCAAGGTAAGGGTCTTTTTTGTCCTTCTTTTAAAAAAGAGCAGAACACACCATTAAAACAGCTATTTAATGGGTTAAAATGTTCCGCAAAAATATTTGCCGTGAAAACGACTTATAGTAAAATTTCAAGGCGAACATTTTTGCAGAACATTTTCACCACTTAAATCCCTGTTTTAGTGGTGTATTTTGCTTTTTTTGTTTTTAAAGAAGGACAAAAAAGACCCTTATCTTGAGGAGTTAGAGGGTTAACATCTTCTACGAAAATGTTCTCCATAACATTTTACATAAATTTGCTAAACACACAATATACTTTAAACGTAAGCTTTACTCGATTTTCTTAATAAATGCGAAATTAACTCTAAGCTCTCTTATGTTGTGTCTTATTTCTGACTTTCTTGTTGAGTTTTCCGTTTTGGTGTATTCGGGACTTATAGTAAAATTTCACGGCGGATATTTTTGCGGAACATTGTAACCCCTGTTTTAATGGTGTTTTTTGCTCTATTTGAAAAGAAGGACAAAAAAGACCCTTATATTGAGGAGTTAGAGGGTTAACATATTCTACAAAAATGTTCTCCATAACATTTTACGTAAATTTGCTGAACACACCATATACTTTAAACTTAAGCTTTACTCGATTTTCTTAATAAATGCGAAATTAACCCTAAGCTGTCTTTTGTTGTGTCTTATTTCTGACTTTCTGGTTGAGTTATCCATTTTGGTGTATTCAAGGACTTATAGTAAAATTTTACGGTGAATATTTTTTTGGAACATTTAAATCCCTTAAATCCCTGTTTTAATGGTGTTTTTTGCTCAATTTGAAAAGAAGGACAAAAAAGAACCTTATCTTGAGGAGCTAGAGGGTTAATATATTCCACAAAAATGTTCTCCGTAACATTTTATATAAATTCGCTGAACACACCATATACTTTAAATGTACGCTTCACTCGATATTCAATGAAGATTGACAATACAACATTTGCATTTGGGGGAAACTTTACCTCCCCCTAAAATGAAATCCAGATGTAAACTTTCAAAACGCCGATACACGAGTATTTTTCTTTGTCTCTTCTATCAACATTTTTTGGTCTGATCTTGTAATTTTGGAAAAAATTTGATTTTGTTGTACAGTGTAGCCTAATTAAATCGGAATATAATTTGACTATTTTTGGACTAGACAAAAAATAAACTAAGTTCTCTAAAATTTGATCTGAGTGTGTTTTCTACGCTAAAAAAAGATCTAACAAAACACAGATCCAATCGGTCCATGTTTGGACCTGGGACCCATTTATCGGAAAAGACTGGTATAGGGCACCATATAGTCGGTCTTGACCGACTATAACTTTCTTACTTGTTCTATATAAAAAAATGTTTGAGAATCTGTAAACTTTATTATACAAAAAATGTCTCAGTATTTAATACTATGTTTAGACCAAACAAAAACCAACTTGTTGTTGGCAAAAAAGCATTTTGGAAAACCAAACTGTTTACACCAAATAAAAAGAGTTTTTGTTTGTCAAATCAAATTAATTATTTTCTAAATCCACTAAAAAACACAAAATTGCAATAGCCACACGTTATTAAAAAAATTAAATTACACATTTATTTACTTTTTTAAATGATTTGAATATTAATTTCACAAAAAAAACAAATATTTTTATTTTGACATTCGTTTTTACCAAAAGAAAATTGAAAAAAACATTCACACTGAATTAATAGTAGCATTGACCAGAACCTAAATTCTAGTTTTTGTCCAGTTTTAGTTGGCAACGCAGTTTTTAAATTGTATGGAAAATTTATGTGGTTTTTGCCAAAAACCAAAAAAATATTCAAAAACAAGTTGTTTTCGTTGGTGTAAATACCGTATAAGAAATTTTTTTATACAAAATATTTTTGTATACGCAAAATCTGAACTTTTTCTACATACAAAAAAACTATGTCAGAATATGAGAATACTATATTTCTATACAAAAAAATGTCGCCGAATCTCAGACTCTTTCTGTACGAAAAATAAGACATTTTTTTATACGAAGAAAGTTACTGAATCTGAAAATTTTTCTTTACAAAAAATGCTTAGGATTTCTAAGAATCTGAGAATTTTTCATACGAAAAATGTCTCAGAATTCTCAATATGAGACTTTTTCTATACAATAAATTTCTCAGAATCTGCGAATTTTTCTATGCGAAAATTTCTCAGAATCTAAGAATTTTTCTACACAAACAATATGAGAATTTTTCTATACGAAAAATGTTTCAGAATCTAAGAACTTATCAATACAAAAATTGTCTTAAAATTTAATATTTTTTTTTTTATTTATTGTAATTTACAATTATCTCGGAAATTTTAGCGTTTGACCGATAAAATTGTTAATTTATTACCTAGTTAACTACAACAACTATTTTGCTACAACAAGTCTCCTGTTAACTTGCAAAAAGTTAGCATAGCGACAAATTGATTTTAACTTTTTTTCTTTAATACTGTTTAGCCTTAACTTTACCCGATCAAAGTTCATTTGCCACATCATCAAGTTTCATCCTATCCAGAATCTGTAAAATACCATTGCGCTGTTTGAAAATACCACGGTGAAAAACATCAATCACAAAGTACACAAGAGAAACATTTTTAATGAGAAACCAAAGCATCAATTGATTATGTGGGAGAGAAACTGTTCAAAGGCAGACATCGAGCTAACTTAATATCATGTGTGTTGCAATTGATACTTTTTGCAGACCGTCCATTAAAGGTATTTTTAAAATGACCCAGCGAAATCTTACACAATGCATAGACAAAAAATAAATGAAAAATTGTTCCCAACTACACATAGAAAACAGTTTAGTTGTGCCATCCGAAGTAAGAGTCAACTGCATGGTATAATAACAAGAACCGAAATTTTCCGTTGCGATAACCGAAATTTTTTTATAACAACATAACGTCTGTTGGCTCTGTTAAACCATGCAGTTGACTCAAAATTCGGCTGGCACAATTAAACTGTTTTCTCTGTGTATACATTACCATGCATTTTATGAGACATCAAGGCGAAATTAAAAGTACTCAAAAAAAAGTCTCGTAATCCCTTTTACCAATATTTGACAGTTTCCTTAATTTTTTTACGAAATTTTTTTTATTTTGGTCGATTACAAATTTACGTTTTTTTTGTAATTTTTATTTTTTTTCGTAATGTCGAAATTTCCAAGGTAATTTAAGAAAAAAAAAGTCTAATGAAGTTACGAGAATTTCTTGTTGGTTTTATCGCAACAAAAAGATTTAAATTAACAATTTTATTAGTAAAAAGATTGTAGAATTACAAAAAAGCTTGTAAAATTTTGTAAAATTACAAAAAAAAATCATAATTTTTACTAGAAATTCTCGTAAAATTATTGGTATCAAAAAAAAAATTTAAATTTTTCTTGTCATTTTACAAGTTTTTTTTTTTTTTTGTTAAAAGTGTTAATATATTTCATTGGAAATTTCCAAATTGCGCACTTTAATAGTATGTTACCCATATCCATTTTTTTTGCTGGGAAATTTCAGTTGCAATGTAACATTCAATATATTGTCAACTGAAACAAAGTAATATTGCTGGTAAATCAGTGTACCACAACCAATCCTTTATTTAGTACGAATCTCCAATGTCACAATGAAGAAAATGTTTTCTTTGTGATTCAATATTGTTTTCCATTATTAATTAATAGATGAAATATGAAAATATTGCAATGTAGATATTTGCGTTACTCATGTTGTTGATTATATTGTTGTCCTTTAAAATGTTGCCTATGCTGATAAATCAATTTGTGTATGGCTACTAGAGTGGCTCTTAAAAAAGTTGAATTGAAAAATTAATACTTAAGGTCGCATCGGGCTCTAGAAGTTCGGAACCTGGAGAAAAATAGATGTTTGATAAAAACAATATTTAATAAAAAAAATAATTAATTATAAAAATAGTTTTCTTTGATCTTCAATTGACCCTAAGTATTTAATAAAAAAGCTTGCGAATTTTGTACTCTTGCCCAAAATATTAAATCATGATGTTTTGCGGAAGAAATGGGTGTACTTGCCAAAGCAAAGTTTTTTTAGAAAAAGTGATGTTATATAACTTTGCTATTCCATGCAAAACGAATTAAAATATCAGTCGAGGACCCTATTAAAAATTCAAAAGAGCTGTACATTTCGTAAGTGAGTGCAAAAATAAATGCAAAAAAGTGTTTTTACATTTTGGAGAGTATAAAATATTCGGCACCAAAGAATATAACTCTCTGACTTGTTTTATGTACATTTGATAACAAATGGAAAATTTTTATGCGAAAAGCTTAGACTTGGTGAAAAAGTAGTTTTGGTAAATATAAATGATTTTTTTTTCACGAAAAACAAAATTATGTTAAAACAAGTAGAAAAGTTAAACTCGACTTTGCCGAATCTATGAATACCCTCCACAATGCATTTTTTTAAAGGGTAGTACATTTTTTAACGTGAAAAAATTAACAATTTTGATTAGAAATATTTTATTTTGAGTAAAAAACCCTTTTTTTGTCATTTTTTTTTTTTTTTAAGAAAAATTACAATTTTTTTTTTTTGAGTGTAAAATTTTTTTCGAGTGTAATGTTTTTTTATTGTAAAAATATTTCTGAGTGAATGCACGTACGTATGTACACAAAGTATTGTAATTTTTTTAAAATACTAAATTTTTTTTGTATAAATTTTTTTTAAGTGTAAAATTTTTTTTCAGTGTAAAATTTTTTTTGAGTGTAAAATTTTTTCGAGTGTTTTTTTTAAGTTACCAATGCTTTTAAAACTAAACAAGTTTAAAAAGCATTGCTTTAAAATTAAACAAGTTTGAAAAGCATTGTTTAGTTACCACCAATGCTTTTAAAACTTGTATAAAACATGGCATTTTAGATGAAACTAATCTGAAATTCAGGGTTTTTCTTATAACTTTTGAACCACTCGGCCGATTGAGCTGAAATTTAATACCAAACAGACCCGGGAAACGGCAAAGATACATGCTAAGCTTCAGTAGTCTCATTATTGTCTTTCGAAAGTTATAGTGTTTTTTATCTCGTAAATTCGCGAAACACCCTTGCCGAAATTTACTCTTTTGCTCATAACTTTTGAACCACTGGACCGATTTGGCTGTATTGCAATACCAACCTGATCAGGTATATGACAAATATATATGCCAAACTTCAGTAGCCTCTGTGAAGTCTTTCAAAAGTTAGCGTGTTTTCTACGGACGGACAGACAGACGGACAGAGGGACGGACGGACGGACGGACGGACATCGCTAGATCGACTTAAAATCGATCGAGGATCATAAATTTATGGGGTCCTAGACCAATATTTCGAGGTGATACAAACGAAATGACAAACTTATATATACCCTCTATCACTAGAGTGGAGGGTATAAAAAAATTAATGAACCCAAAATTTTTGGTGAAAAAAATTTTGATGAAAAAAAGTTTTTGATGAATTTTTTTGATGAAAAGAAAAAATTTTTGCTATAAAAAAAATAAAAAAAAAAAATTTTTGGTGAGAAAAAAATTGATAATGAAAAATTTGATGAAAAAATTTGATGAAAAAAAATTGATGAAAAAAAAAAAAAAATTGATGAAAAAAAATTTTTTTGATGAAAAAAAAAAATTTATTGAAAAAAAAAAATTTATGAAAAAAAAATTTTGATGGAAAAAAAATTTTTGATGAAAAAAAAATGATGAAAAAAAAATTAATGAAAAAAAAAAAAAATTGATGAAAAAAAAATTTCATAAAAAAAATATGGATAAAAAAAAATTTGATAAAAAAAAAAATTTATACAAAAAAAAAAAAGTTTGATGAAAAAAAAAAATTTATGAAAAAAAAGTTTGACGAAAAAAAGTTTGATGAAAAAAAATTTGATTGAAAAAAAATTGATGAAAAAAATAAATTTGATGAAAAAAAATTTTTTTTGTTGAAAAATAATTATGTTACATCTTATTCACCAGCTGGTGAAAAACGGTTTTAGTCACCACGAGGTAAATTATTATCCAAGTTACAAACCCAAGTTGTTAAAATTTTTGGTTTTAAGAAATTGAAAATAGTAATTCTTGTTTTCTTTTTCGTTAATTGTTAGCTTATATAGTCAAACTGAGGTGGCGTCCTGCAACTTTTTTAAAATTAGACACCAGCCTAAAATCATTATTATGGTAAAATAAAAATCGGGCCCCACAAAATAAATTCCTGCGTTCGTGCCTGCTTAAAAGCACAAATTATCACCGAATGAAAAACTGTAAATACAGCTTTAATCTAGGTGGTCTCTGGTTTTACTCCTATAAGGTCTTGTCCGCATCTTAAATGTAGGTTTTACGGTCTCTTCAGTAAAATCAGACTACACTCAGAAAATTATGTAAATTACTACATGTTAGTTGTTTGAATATTTTACAGTAGTTAGTTGTTTTCAACTACAAATTCAGTTGTTTTTGCATGAAAAAAAACAACTATTTCTCTTAGTTATTTTAAGTAGTTTTTTTTTTTGAACAACTAACAAAAAAGTACTGTGATGTAGTAGCAGTTATTTAAAATAGTTAATTTTATTTTTTTATCTCTGAAAAATTTTCAAAGTTTTTTTCCAAAAAAGAAAAATACATTTTTTTTATATTTCACAACTTAAAAAAAAAAAAAACTTGGAAAAAATTTGGTCTTTAATTTTTTTCTTAAAAATTAAAAAAAAAAAAAACAAAATTATATGTATATTGATTATTTTATTTTTCCTACATTTAAGTTGTTTTGACTACAAATGTAAGTAGTTTTTACTATAAAGTAGTTGATAGTAGTTGACCCCAAAACAACTTACAAAGTAGTTATTTTAACTGAAATTTTCAGTTGACTTTACCGACATAATTTTTTGAGTGTACAAAAATAAGTCAATTTCGCCCAAGTTTGGTTTGTGTATGTCTTTTTCACTAATTAAAAATCTAACAAAAGATAAACCCAAATGGTCTATGTTCGAAGTAGGGACCTATTTTCCGGAAAACACTATTGTGGGATATTTTATAGTCGTAGTTGACTGATTGTAATTTTCTTACTTGTTTTTTCTTCTATTAAAGTTTATAGTTTAATTAAATTTTGTTATTCTTTTTAAATAATCCTTGTGTTTGACATTTTCAAATTTAAAAGGAGTTTAAGTTGTGTTTGTTATATTCTGATAAATAAGAATTCATTTCATATTAAATCACATGTGTTATTAAAATATTTGTATTTCAAAAACATAAAGTGTTAGCATTTGACATTCTAAAACTGCCAAAAGAGTTAAGGCTTGACTTTTGGGTCTTAAAGTCTGTGTGAGTGTGTGAGTGTGTGTGTGTGTGTATTAGTGTATGCGTGTGTGTATTTGAAAAAATGCAGCATGTATTTAATATCTTTTAACGTTTCCTTTACAAAACCATATGATGAATGTAGATACAAATGTATGAACATGTAAAAATATGTATATAAAGAATACTTATAACTTGACTTACACACTGTGTCATACACAGGGCAACATATTTTGAAAGATTTTTTTTTTATATTACAAATTTAATTTAAATTTTTAACAACTTTATATTAGTATTGTATAGAAACCTTTTAACAGTGTTAATCAAGTATTAGGTGTATTCGATCTAGCTGTGTTATGTGTATTTTAAAAGCAAACTTTTATTGTTGATGCACATGCATACCAAAAATATGTAAATACAAACATTCATTCATGCATTCAACCAACCATTCATACCGTCAGTCATTCAGTCAGTCAGTCATTCATCCATTCTTCCTTTCCACTTTCCTACATTCGACATATTCTCAACTACACTTTACTAATAGTATGACCATATGTTTTGTATTTCCATCATTTCAATTTCTTCATTTTCCTACATGTGTGTGTAAGTCTGTGTGTGTATTTTTGGGGTATTTTTGTCATTTGGTAACCACGACATTTTCTTATACAAACATATGGTGCTGCATACATATTGTAGTGGTGTTTTCTGGCTCTATACACACACAAATAGTACATTTGTAAATACCGGAAATATCTCAATTTGCTGGCATTACGTGAAGTGATTTTCAATTTTTCAACATTCTGATGGAGTCATTTGTACAAGAGCAGTATTCAAAAATTGAAAAAATAAAAATCATTGAAAAAAAAAATCGTATACAATTCTGTCGCATTTGTTTCCAAAACAAAAATGATAGAAAAATTTACATAAATTCATGCAATTTTTATTTTGTAATTTTTACCTTACGGCTGGGATTTCTATTTTTTTTTCAGTTTTTGTTTTTTCAGTCAACCAAAAATGGCAAATATGTAGTTGTGGCATTGAATACAAACATTTGAGGATCTAAATTTTGGTAGACAATATTTTTTTAACCAATTTTAACATTAACAAAGATACCAACAAACTAGCGTTAATATAAACTTTTGCAAAGAAAATTTAAAAAGTTATCGATAACACAAAATTGTTTATATGAAACAGTAATGTTATCGATGTATAGATAACACAAAATTTTCTGTAGAAAAAAAATTTCTATTGAAAATTTGTATACCCGAGTAAAAAAATTGATATGACACAATATATAATTTAATATGGGTTCGTGTCTATTTTGATATAATCTTATACGAAAAATGGTTTCATAAGATTTGATCGAATAATATCTAATAATATCTGTTTAGGGACAAACCTTTTAAGTTCTTTTTGGGTCCAATAAAATTAAACTTTTTATTTTTAGTTTTAATTTGGTTTTATTTGTAAAGTTTTTTGTAATGTAAATGTTTTCTAATTTTATTTAATGTAAGTACAATGGTTTATGTTTTATTTGTTTCTCTGTATGTTTTGTATGTTAAATTCTTTGTTTGTTGTTGTTTGTAGATTTTGTTCTTCGTTGGTACTGCTTTTCTTCACGTCACAAACTTGAGTGCCCGATGCTAATGTTGAGTTGAGTATTGATGCTTCGATTGATATGCAATTCCAATTAGCAACAATAACAATCATGTAAAATTATGACTAGGGATGAGATTTCCATGCAAATGCATGTTTTTTGTCGATAGTCTAAAATGATATCGAACAATTATCTTTCCGAATGAAGAAATTTGCGTTAAAATGGCATCGATTTGTTTTTGCATATTTTTGCATATTTTTGGGAAAATGCATATTTTTGCATATTTTGGTTTAAAATGCATATTTTGTGCATATTTCCTACTTTTAAGTGCATATTTTTGCATATTTTGGCATAAATTATCAAAAACACAAATTGAAATATTTTTGTTACAAAATCTGTTATAAATTTTAAAAAATAATTTTCAAAGTAAGAATAATTATTTTTTCTTTTTAATTTTTTTTTATAGATTGTCTTAATTTCTAACAAACATCTTTCTTATTTAAAGTTTCAAATGTTACTATAAACCCGGCATTATTTTTTGATTTTTAAGAAGTTTTTCCTATGAAAACAAGATTTTTATTGCACCCTTTTTACTTTTTAGTGCATATTTTTAGGTTTTTTAGTGCATATTTTGAATTTTTTAGCGCATATTTTAAGCGCATATTTTCGATTTTTTAGTGCATGAAAATCTCATCCCTAATTATGACAAACAAACGGATTAGCAAAGAGGAATAAAAAACAGTACAGCAACGATCATTTGCATATGGGTACAGTGCGTGTCATTATTTTAGGGGCACAGTGAGGGTCATTAGTTTAGAGCCATCTCTAAACAATATCAGTTTATATAACTTTATATCGACTTTGATACGAGTTTTGGTCTAATCCAATGATATAAAATTATATCCAATTATATTAAAATTTATACAATTTTAGAAATCGGATGTTTTTTTTTTAGTTTTTAATAAAAAGTTGAAAAATTAAAATAATAAAAATAAGTTGTTCTTTGAAAAAAACTTAGAAAAATTTCAAAAAATGGAGTCATGTTAAAATTTTATATAAAACACTTAGAAAATATTTTCAAAAAAATTTGTCCTTGGAAAAAACTTAGAAAAATTTGAAAAAATGGAGTTACATAAAATTTTATATAAAACACTTAGAAAATATTTTCGATAAAAAAATGTTCCTTGAAAAAACTTAGAAAAAAATTAAAAGATGGAGTCATATAAAATTTTATATAAAACACTTAGAAAATATTCGTGATAAAAAAGTGGTGCTTGGAAAAATCTTAGAAAAATAAAAAAATATGAAGTCATATGAAATTTTATATAAAACACTTTGAAAATATTAAAAAATAATGGAGGCATATAAAATTTTATATAAAATACTTAGAAATTTAAAATGATGCATGGGACCAGATGTTGCAACATATAGTTATGTATGGCGATATCTTAATAAAATCCCACATCAAAATTTATTATATAAATTTATCTTGCAGTACATAATGTCACACATGATCATATATCAAATAATATGACTATATAAAAGTATATAAGATCATATTACTTTATTTTTACTCGGGTATTTATCAATATATCAATAATACAAAATTTCTTATCGAACATTTGCATAGTTATCGACACACCGATAACACAAAATGTTATCGATAATAGAAAATAGTAATATTAACGAAGTGTCGATAACACAAAATTTTCTATGGATAATTGTAATGTTATCGCTCTATAAATACACGAAAATTTCTATAGAAAATTTTAATGTTATCGATAACACAAAATTTTCTACGAAGATGTGTCAATAACACAAAATTTTCTATAGAAAATTGTAACGTCTTCGATATACACAAAATTTTCCATAGAAATTTTGTAAATTTGTCGACGTATCGATAACACAAAATTTTCCATTGAAAATTGTAATGTATCGATACATTGATAACATTACAACTTTCTATAGAAAATTTTGTGTTATCGATACATCGATAACACTACATCTATCTATAGAAAATTTTGTGTTATCGTTACATCGATAACATTACAATTTTCAATAGAAAATTTTGTGTTATCGATACATCGATAACATTACAATTTAATATAGAAAATTTTGTGTTATCGATACATCGATAACATTACAATTTTCTATAGAAAATTTTGTGTTATCGATACATCAATAACAGTACAATTTTCTACAGAAAATTTTGTGTATCGATACATCGATAACTGTACAATTGTCTATAGAAAGTTTTCTGTTATCGATACATCGATAACAGTACAATTGTCTATAGAAAGTTTTCTGTTATCGATACATCGATAACAGTACAATTTTCTATAGAAAATTTTGTGTTATCGATACATTAATAAAAGTACAATTTTCTATAGAAAATTTTGTGTTATCGATACATCGATAACATTACAATTTTCTATAGAAAATTTTGTGTTATAGATACATCGATAACATTACAATTTTCTATTATCGATACATCAATAACAGTACAATTTTCTATACAAAATTTTGTGTTATCGATACATCGATAACATTACAGTTTTCTATAAAAAATTTTGTTTTATCCGCACATCGATAACATTGCAATTTTCTATAAAAAATTTTGTGTTATCGATACATCGATAACACTACAATTTTCTATAGAAAATTTTGTGTTATCGATACATCGATAACATTACGATTTTCTATAGAAAATTTTGTGTTATCGATACATCGATAACATTACGATTTTCTATAGAAAATTTTGTGTTATCGATACACCAATAACATTACAATTTTCTATAGAAAACTTTGTGTTATCGATACATCGATAACATTACAATTTTTTATAGAAAATTTTGTGTTATCGATACATCGATAACATTACAATTTTCTATAGAAAATTTTGTGTTATCGATACATCGATAACATTACAATTTCCTATGGAAAATTTTGTGTTATCGATAACATTACAATTTTCTATAGAAAATTTTGTGTTATCGATAACATTACAATTTTCTATAGAAAATTTTGTGTTTTCGATACATCGATAACATTACAATTTTCTATAGAAAATTTTGCGTTATCGATACATCGATAACATTACAATTTTCTATAGAAAATTTTGTGTTATCGATTTCTATATCGATGTATCGATAAAATTACAATTTTCCATAAAAAATTTTGTGTTATCGATACATCGATTACATTACAATTTTCTATAGAAAATTTTGTGTTATCGATACATCGATAACATTACAATTTTCTATAGAATATTTTGTGTTATCGATACATCGATAACATTACAATTTTCTGTAGAAAATTTTGTGTTATCGATACATCGATAACATTACATTGAAGAAAATTTTGTGTTGTCGATATTCTATAGAAACTGTAATGTTATCGATGTATCGATAACACAAAATTTTCTATAGAAAATTGCAATGTTATCGATGTGTTGATAAACAAAGTTTTTTATAGAAAACTGTAATGTTATCGATGTATCGATAACACAAAATTTTGTATAGAAAATTGTAATGTTATTGATGTATCGATATAATAACATAAAATTTTCTTGAGAAATAATGTTACATGTTATCGATAACAAAAAGTTTTCTATAGAAAATTGTAATGTTATCGATGTCAAAACATTTTCTATAAAAAATTGTAATGTTATCGATGTAACGATAACAAATAATTTTCTATAGAAAATTGTAATGTTATCGATGTATCGATAACACAACATTTTCTTAGAAAATTGTAATTTTATCGATGTAAAGATAACACAACATTTTTTAATGAAATTGTAATGTTGTCTATGTATCTTTAACACAAAACTTTCTATAGAAAATTGTAATGTTATCGATGTATTGATAACACAAAATTTTCTATAGAAAATTGTAATGTTATCGATGTATCGATAACACAAAATTTTCTATAGAAAATTGTAATGTTATCGATGTATCGATAACACAAAATTTTCTATAGAAAATTGTAATGTTATCGATGTATCGATAACACAAAATTTTCTATAGAAAATTGTAATGTTATCGATGTATCGATAACACAAAATTTTCTATAGAAAATTATAATGTTATCGATGTATCGATAACATAGAAAATTATAATGTTATCGATGTATCGATAACACAAAATTTTCTATAGAAAATTATAATGTTATCGATAACACAAAATTTTCAATAGAAAATTATAAAGTTATCGATGTATCGATAACACAGAATTTTCAATAGAAAATTATAAAGTTATCGATGTATCGATAACACAAAATTTTCTATAGAAAATTATAATGTTATCGATGAATCGATAACACAAAATTTTATTATAATGTTATCGATGCATCGATAACAAAAATTTTTATTATAATGTTATCGATGTATCGATAACACAAAATTATGTATGTTTTAATAGTTGACCTTTTTGATAGGTTATTCTTAGTTGTTATTGTTTGGCTGCAGGTCGTCGTAAATAAAATAAAAAACAGGTGATTTTTATTTTAAAAATTATTATTAATAATAATAATTTATTATCTTCAACACGAATGTTCCTCGGTTCAAGGCCAACAATATTGCTTTTGGAACTTTTTTCATAGCGGCAATATTTACCGAGATATACACAAAAAGCTATTTTCGCGTTGCCAACTACCGGAAAGTACTTTTTTGAAAAATATCCGAAGATAATGGTCGTAGAGCCTCGGGTCCAAAGGCGAACTGTTAGTGTGGACCCTGACCTTTCTTTTTTGTTTCAGGTCCCGAGATTTTTCACCCATTATTTTCGGAGTTACGGGGGTTCAACGAGGGTTCAACGCGATTTTAAACGGTTTTTTTTTTGGATAACTCGAAAACTAACGACCGGAAAGCGTTCGGGTCTTCGGCACGAATGTTTCTCGGTTCAAGGCCAACAATATTGGTATTGGAACTTTTTTTATAGCGGCAATATTTACCGAGATATAAGCTATTTGCGCGTTGCCAACTAAAGGAAAGTACTTTTTTGAAAAATATCCGAAGATAATGATCGTAGAGCCTCAGGTCCAAAGGCGAACTTTTAGTGTGGGCCTTGACCTATCTTTTTCGTTTCGGGTCCCGAGATTTTTCACCCATTATTTTCGGAGTTACGTGGGTTCAACGAGGGTTCAACGCGATTTTAAACGGTTTTTAATTTTACACAAAAAAGTTATTATTAATAATAATAATTTATTAACTTCGACACGAATGTTCCTCGGTTCAAGGCCAACAATATTGCTTTTCGAACTTTTTTCATAGCGGCAATATTTACCGAGATATACGCAAAAAGCTATTTTCGCGTTGCCAACTACCGGAACGTACTTTTTTGAAAAATCCGAAGATAATGGTCGTAGAGCCTCGGGTCCAAAGGCGAACTTTTAGTGTATGACCTATATTTTTCGTTTCGGGTCCCGAGATTTTTCACCCATTATTTTCAGAGTAACGAGGGTTCAACGCGATTTTAAACGGCTCGAAAACTAACGACCGGAAAGCGTTCGGGTCTTCGGCACGAATGTTCCTCGGTTCAAGGCCAACAATATTGGAATTTGAACTTCAGCCCGAATGTTCCTCGGTTCAAGGCCAACAATATTGGAATTTGAACTTTTTTCATAGCGGCAATATTTACCGAGATATACGCAAAAAGCTATTTTCGCGTTGCCAACTACCGGAAAGTACTTTTTTGAAAAATATCCGAAGATAATGGTCGTAGAGCCTCGGGTCCAAAGGCAAACTTTTAGTGTGGACCTTGACCTAAGTAAACAGTGGCCGAAAATACGGAGGGTCAAAATTTCCCCCAAAATCTCCAAGTCGCGACACTTTGCACCTTAAAAACTTAATATCGTTAGTTCTATTATAGATAGAAAGTCCATTTTTGGTTTGTTTTAAAGCTCATAATATGCTCTACAACCTCTACCATAACCAAAAAATTTTCGAAAAAAATAAGGGTTACCTCCCTTATTTTAAGGTCTTGATATAGGGAGGAGAAAATGGGAAGGATGGTATCCCCTGATATATTCTAAAATTTTTATGTTGGGTTCGCTCAAAATCAAAATTTTTCACAATTTCTCCCATTACCAACAAATTTTCCAAAAAAAAGGAAGGGGTGCCCCCCTTATTTAAAGGTCGTGGCAAAGGGTGGAGGAAATGGGAGGAAAGTACCCCCGATTTTGGTTTTACTTAGTATTCTTAAAAAGCAAATCCTAATGAACATATCTTACAATTTTTTTGTTGGGACAACAATGGGATCGACCATAATCAAAATTTTTCAAAATGTTCCCCCAAAATCAACAAATTGCGACCATGAATGTGTCCTTAACCCTAGGAGGTTCAACCAGGTCTGAGCAGACCTTTTGCATTATAAACTGTGAATAAATCTGTTGTTTTTCGTTTTAGAGACGAATCCGTTTATGACTTCCTAGAAGCAGGTCTTGAGAACAAACTTAGCTAAACATCAGACAGCTTATATGTTTCTATAAGGTTTTATTCGTGTTTAGAAAAAAATAGTCATAAACGTACAAACTATGTCTGTGCAGACCTATGAATTTGAATGAATGATAAGGCATGTTATTGAAATTAGTTTTGTCTTTTGTACTCGTAAAATATGTAAGGGGACAGTGCAAACACATTGAAATTCAATTTTATGAAATTCGCGTACGTTTTCACTTACTTGGCTAGGTTCAAATTTTGGTCCAAAACCAAACCAAAAAATATAGTTCTGCGCAGACATAGTTTTCATGCTTGCCAAGGTCTAGTCAGACCTAAAAGTTATTTGAATGGTGTGGCATGCGATTGAACTTTTTTTTGAGTTTTTTGTGCTAAAAATGTGTATGCAGAACGTACAAACATATTTACACAGACTTTTAGGATTTCTGCTTATGTAAACCCCTACAAATCACAATAGGTCTGCGCAGACCTAGTTGTTACATTTGTGACTTTTTTTCCCTGAACATCCTAGGGTTAATAATTATAAAAGGACCAAAGGCAAGATATTTTTAAAAAAAATTTTTAAAAAATTTTTTTAACTTGAAAAAAATGCAATTTTTTGCAAATATTAAATAGCGATATCTCGAAAACCGTTCGACCGATTTAAGTTTTGATATTCGCATTAAAAATTAATAAATATGATGTGTCACAAGACATACATATTTGTTTTTTTGTTTTTTTTAGAAATTTTCAAAAATCCAGTTTGACTCAAATTTGTAGTATATAACTTTAAGGTAACTTGGCAAATTCAAAAGTCGAAACAAAAGTGTCCCTCTAATGTTGGTACTTCACTAATTGTGCATTTATTATGCCCTGAAAAATTCAAAAATATACATTAAGTATCTAATTTATTGGTAAATATGTGTGTGTTGGTCCATGACTAAAAGCAAAACAAAAACGTCATTAGCAAATGACACCACAACAATAAATATAAGGAAATCTTAAGCTGTCACTAATTACTGCAGTCTCCTCTAGACCATACTGATTCTATATGAAATAAAAGAAGAAGAAGATATTAACAAAATTAAAAAGAACTTTAAAGTATGGAGTATGCAACCAATTAATTTCACAAAAAGGAACACTTTACATACAGACTTCAAATAAATTTCATACACAAAAAAAAACAGGTACGAACAAATACTGCTTTGAGAAAATTTATTTACAAAGTAAAAAAAAAAAACTTTTTTAAATATTACACACACTTTGGATATGTGTATGGGAAAAGGAGTAAAAGCAATATTAATTAAATTATTAAGATCTTTGAGGTTAGAAAGTAATTAAATACCTTCTTCTTTTTTTTTTTGTCCTCTGAGCATCCTTTCTATCAAAGTAAACACCAAGCATATTTGTTGTTAGCAGCAACTAAGCCAAAACAATTTAAGCTTTTTATAAAAAAAAAAAAAGTTTACGGTTTGATGGGAAAAGTACAAAAAAAGACAAATGTTGTGGTGTGTGTTACACTTAATAACATTGACAAGTGACAGACATGGTATTTTGTAAAGAAAAAAAACTTTTGAATACAAAAAAAAAGTTAAGGGAACAGAAAAAGCATCCAAATACAAAACAAAATTGTATATGTATTAGTTTTAAAGCACACAGAGAAAAAATAGTTGGGACTCGGTCCAAACTACCTAATTTTTTAAATTATCCCAAGTTTAAAAAGTTATATGATACACTCGTTGCTCGTGCACAGAAAGTAATATCGTATATTTCATTTTAATTAAAATTGTATTTTTTTTTAATTTAATATAAATTAAATTTTTAATTAAAAATATTAATTATTTAATCAAATTTTTAACTTTGTTTTAATTAACATTTTAATTGTTTTTTAGTTTAATATTAATTAAATATTTAATTAACATAATTAATTGTTTGATTAAATTTTTAGCTTTACTTATTTTTTGTTTTGTTTTCCGTGTGTGCGAGTATGTGTTTATCTCTATATTTCTCATATAGATTTTTGAATTCTCATTTTGTTTATAGTTTTATGTGTATGTATATAAAAGGTTTATACTAGAGATGGGCACGTGAGTGATTTTTGACTCACACTCACTCACGCTCACTCACACTCACGTTGACTCACAATCACGAAACTCTTATTTATACAAAAAAATAAAAAACTAAAATTTCAAAAATCTTCCAAAATTTTCAGCAAAATTTAAAGTTTTGCGAAATTTTACATTTTTTTTTGGTTTTTTTGGGAAGAAAAGCCAAATTTTACATCTTCTTTGTTGCTTTTTTTGGTATGAAAGGAAATATGAAGAGGAAATAAATCACGCAAGCTCACGCAAAAAAATCGACTCACGCACACTCACTCACGCAAAAATCTTACTCACGCACACTCACTCACGCATTTTTTTTCCACTAACACTCACTCACAATCACGTGAGTAAAATTGAATTCAGTCATACTCACGCGTGATCACGCGTGAATCCTGTGAATCACGCTCTAATCTGTTCATGTGCCCATCTCTAGTTTATACCTAACTTAATAAAATTGTCTCACTGACTTTATGGCATAAATATATTTGGTAAAGTTTGAAAAAATATTTTTTTAAACCTTTTTATTTAAAAAAATGTTTTATAATTAAATTTTTAAGTTATATAATTAAAATTTTAATAAGTTTTTTTTTTTATTTTGAGGATGTTTATTCTGGCTCGAGGTCATTATTTTCTTTACTTATTAAAACCATGATATTCTCATAGTCCAATGGACTATCGTATGTAAAAATGTTTTAAATATTTTTGTTGGTTATTGACAATCGTTGCCTTACTAGTATAGTACAATTTCTTCGTCTTTCTAATTCAGATTGTAGATAGAGTCGAATATGTATTAAAACCTTAGTTTGTGCACAAACGATTTGTCATTAGCCTCGTTTGCTACTTTGTAGTAAATCGTTTATATTTTTGTTAAATAATCTTGACAATGGAATCTTGACAAATTCCGAAACACGTGTCGATTAAGTCTTGCAAAAATGACCAACATAAATAAATTTAAAACAAAAAAAAAAAAAAAATAATTTTCTTGAAAATTATGCTATGAGAATATCATGGTTTTAATAAGTAAAGAAAATAATGACCTCGAGCCAGAATAAACATCCTCAAAATATAATATTTTAAAGGTCGAATAAAACAATTTTTATTTTTTAATAAAAATTAATCAGAGTTTTTTTTAATTTTAATTTAATTTTTTAATTTATAGTATTAAGTTTTTAATTAACTAAATATCCATTTATTTTAAATTATCGACAAACAAATATTTTTAATTTATATGCGCATTTTTGATATTGGTCCGGATTTAATTAATTTTTTTATTAAATCTACGAATTTTTTAAATTATTTTTTTTTTTTTTTTGTGTGAACTATTTAATATATCTGAAGAATTTTGTAGACCTTATTTAACCTTCGCACTACCAAAGATTTTTGTTTACGTATAAAATGTATATCAAAGAAACCCACCCGGGGGGGTTTTGGTAGTGCGAAGGTTAAATGCTTATTAAAATCCGATTTCAAATTTTGTGTTTTAAAAAAATGGATCCATACAATTTTTCGACATGAGATATTTTTACTTATTGACACATATAGCATGTAGTTAAATAAATATTAATCATACGCCCAATATGTTAATAAATAAACTAAATAAATATTAATCATACGTACCATTCTGATTTTTGATCAAGTATACTGATCAAAAAATGCCTGAGAGCTTTATACTCTTGCCCAAAACATTAAATCATGATTAAGTTTATATATTATTGATCCATTTCTAAGGCACTCAAGCTACATACATCCGTTCATCTGTCTGTGAAAAGCAAGATGCAGTCCAAACCAAAAGAGCTGTAATTTTGGTAAATGTATGTATTGCTTAAGTGCAAAAAATTGTTTTTACATTTTAGAGAGTATAAAAGATTCGGCACCGAAGAATTAAACACTCTAACTTGTTTTTTGTACATTTGTTAAACAAATGGAACAATTGTATGTCAAAAGTTAAGACTTGGTGCAAAAGTGGTTTTGGGAAAAAAAGTGAAAAATTAAAAATTTGTTTAACATGATAATGTTTTTAGGCTGCTGTCTAATTTTAAAAAAGTTGCAGGACGCCACCTCAGTTTGACTTTATAAGCTAACGATTAACAAAAAAAAAAACAGAATTACTGTTTTTCTTAAAACCAAAAATTTTAGTAACCTGGGTTTGTAACTTGGATAATAATTCACCTCGTGGTGATTACAAAAAAATGTTAATCGGCTGGTGAATAAAACTTAACATAATTATTTTTCATTAATTTTTTTTTATCAATATTTTTAATAAAACTTTTCTTGTGTTCTTTAAAGCTTTTGTGTTTTTTAATCAATATTTCTCTCTTATCATTTTTTTTTTTGTGTTTTTTTTTTAATCAATATTTCTGTCTTATCTATTTTTTATTTTTTTGCATCAATATTTTTATTTTTTATCAATATTTTTTTATTCGTCAATATTTTTTCATTAATATTTTTTTTCTCAATATTTTTCTTCAACAATTTTTTTATTAACTTAATTTTTTTCCATCAATATTTTTTTTACCAATATTTTTGTTTAAGCAATAATTTTTTTTAATCAATATTATTTTTCATCCATAATTTCTTTTATCAATATTTTTTTCATAATTTTTTTTTTTCATCAGTAATTTTTTTCATCAATATTTTTTTTTTCATCAACATTTTTTTTCATCCATATTTGTTTTCATCAATATTTTTTTATTCAATAAATTTTTTCTTGTGTTCATTAAAATTTTTGCATTTTTTTTAACAATATTTTTGTCTCATTAATATTTTTTTTCATCCATATTTTTTTTGTTATCCATATATCGTCCATTCCACCAGACATTTGGTGATTTTAGGCATTTTTTGACCGAGTGTCTTCAGAATTTTGTTATTTTTTCATACAGATACTCTGTGGAGCCAATTTCAAATTTCATCCATCAGCTCGAAAATATTCGAAAAAGTCGCGATTTTATTCACGATTTTCGATTTTAAAAAGTCCCAAAAATGCAAAATCTGTTTAACTTTGAGCAGCTGTAGTTCCTAAACTACCCAAGCAGAAATTGACGACGGTTATAAAAAAAATCGTTCTGAAAGCACTGTTACAAAAAAAGAGCATTCTCAAAACGCTATTTTCAAACGCTTTGCGAGCGTTTTTGAAAAGTGTTCTCAAAGCTCTATAACAAAAATAAAGCAATCTCACAACGTTTTTTGGAACGCTTTGCGAGCGTATACGAAAAGCGTTTTAAGAGTTCTTAAGATTTTTTTAATTTTTAAGTTCCGAAACTATCTTTGAATAACAATTTTTGTCAATTTTTTTTTGTTTTTTGTTTAAAATCATCAAAAATGTTTTTAGATTTTTTTTTTAAATTCTAAGTTTCGAAAATTTTTTTGAAAAATTTTCTAAGTTTTTTGGAGTACAATTTTTTTTTTGGATTTCGTTTTGTATCAAACAAATTATTATAACCGAACTAAAACAGAAATTCTTTACTTTGGGGTTTTAAAGCGCTTTGATGACTTTAAAAAACGTTCTCAAAGCACTTTTTACATCGCTTTTGAAACGCTTTAAACCTAGCGTAGATCGATGTTATCATTCGGATCATCTGGAGGCGTTTTGAACGCTTTTGAACGCTTTCACAACGCTTTTGCGATTGTATTTTCCTGACTGGGTAGTTATCACATGTTAACAATCTATAGCGCTTACGAATGGTATGTAAGGCTTTTTGATATCTAATAAACTAAAAATATATTCGTGGTTTAAATGTGCATTTTATATGCAAATGCAGTTTTGATGTGCATTTTGCGAAATTTTTACCCCTTTTAATTTATTTTTAATTAGCATATTTGGAAAATTCAGGATTTTTCCTACAAAAATGTGTTCAGTACAACGGACCGAGAATGTGTGCTATTTTTAATATTTTTTTTTAAACATACTTCCTTAAGTTTCCCTAATACAAATTTTTATTTTTTAAATTAGACTGAAATCATGAAAAAAACATGTTTTCAAACAGTTATATTTTCAAAAGTAATAATCGTATCTCATTGTTTATTAAAAATAGCATATATTCTTGGTCCATTGTAATGAAAATATTTTTTTGTAGCAAAAATCCTAAATTTTCCAAATATGCTAATTAAAAAAAAATTAAAGGGGTAAAAGTTCCGCAAAATGCACTTCAAAACTCCATTTGCATATAAAATGCACTTTTAAACCACCGATATTTTTCAGTTTATAAGATATAAAAATAGACCATTCGTATGCGCAATAGATTGTTAAAAGTTTCACAGATTTTGCATTTTTTTTTTACTTTTTTAAAAAACGAAAATCGTGAATAAAATAGCAAGTTTTTCAAATATTTTCGATCTGATGGATGAAATTTGAAATTGGCTCCATAGTAGGGTATTCAATCGATTAACCGTTAATCGGTTAACCGATTAATTTTGGTCGATTAACTGTTCGAATAATTTAAAATTGTCAATTTTCAAATAACAAATAAACCGATTAATTTGTGTCGATTAACCGATTAACCGAAATTTATTTTTTAAGTACTTTTGGTTATTTTTTGCTGTTTAAATTCCTGCAAATTACGGTTTTGCTTCAAGAAGTTTAGGTAAAAAAAGATAATCAAACTCTCTTTTATCAGTGTGTAAAATTTTCGTCAAGAAAGTATTTTATCAAGGCCCTACAAATTTATTTCGGCTTAAAAAATATTTGTTATACATTTCCACCACAATAGATTTTTCTAATAGTTTTTCATGCGCTTAATCTGAATCTGGCCTTAAAACTGATCTATCTCATCTTGAGATATTTAGGATTTCGATTAACAATACTACACTCTAAAAAAGTGAGTCCAGTTTCCAACTACAAATTGGTAAATTTATACAAATTCAAATAATTTACTACTATAAATTGTGTAAGTTTTCAATAATTTTAAGAAAGAATTACGCAATTTGTGTAAATTTACCCAATTTATAGTAGGAAACTGAAATCATTTTAATAAGAGTGTGAATAAACTCAGATTTTCGCAATGTTCGGGACTCTACAAAACTACGAAATATTTTTAGATGTGAAAATAGTTTAGCACATCTGGAAAAAAAAATCTTTTGGCATCTTTCAGATATATTTTCTAATCACGAAGATATTGATCAATGAAATTATTGTAATTTTAGCACTAAAAAATAAAAAAAAATAAAAAATTTTTTTAAATATTTTTAGGCAAATTTTTCTTTTTTATAAATATATCTTTATTTTTTCACATTGAATTGGGGCCAAATTTGACATTTAATTATGAGGCGATATTTTTCACATTGGGATTGGGGTCATTTTTCAGGATGCCATACAAAAATTCTTTACTTGGGCTGAGATTCTTGGGGGTATTTAAAGCTTTGCCATAGCGGATATAAATTTATTACTTGTTTATAATAAGATTTTTAAAAGTACATACAATTCGTGGTTTTATATTCAACTTAAATTTTAAATTAATTTTATTCGGTTAATCGAATAATTCAAATTTAACCGCTTACACAGTGCAACACCCAAAATCGGAATGGGATGAAACCAAAAGCAAATGAAAGTTGACATATTCCATAACAAACCCCTCAAGGCTTTTTTCTAGTTGAAGTTTTGAAGTTAGTGCACTTTTATTATAATTACAATAATAAATGCTTGAAAACTGTATTAGTGGCGAATGATTAATATTGTAATTGCCTTTAAATAACAATCATACGCAACGGTGTCCAGTGATTTATATTAATAATTGTCCAGTGATTTATATTAATCATACGCAACGGTGTACATGGTTTATTTTAATAATTTGGCTATTCAGTAAATAGGTACTGGACCGATTGCAGCAAAATTCATACCAGTCATAGCTGAAGTAATTTTGAGCTTAAGTTTGGAGACTGGACCCTACATGTCCAATAAGGGCACCACCAGGGGTCTTTAAAGTTGGACACGTTTAGTACACGAAAATTTTAAATGCTTTAAAATCACCAACTTTAAATGCGTGTAAAATAAAATCTAGCTCGGACCTAAAAAAAAGGCCTTGAGGGTTTTGTTATGGAAAACGTCAGCTTTCATTTGCTTTTGGTTTCATCCCATTCCGATTCCGAAAGTTCGATTTTGTATCACTGTGTTATTAACCGATTAAATCTCAATCCCGATTAATTATTTGCTCGATTAACCGATTAAACAATAACCTCGATTAATTGAATACCCTACTCCATAGAGAATCTGTGTGAAAAATATAACGAGAATCGGAATACCCTTGGTCAAATTTTTTAAAATGACTCATGGAATGGACGATATTTTTTTTTTTCATCTATATTTTTTATCAATTTTTTTCATCAATATTTTTTTTCATCAAATTTTTTTTTCATCAACATTTATTTTCCTCAATATTTTTTTTCAACAATTTTTTTTCATCAATATTTTTTCCCATCAATATTTTTTTCTATAAATTTTTTCTAATCAATAATTTTTTTTTAATCAATAATTTTTTTTAATCAATATCTTTTTTTCATCAATATATTTTTATCAATATTTTTTTCATCATTTTTTTTTCATCAATATTTTTTTTCATCAATATAGTTTTTCATACATATTTTTTTCTTCATCAATATTTTCATCAAAAATTTTCTTATCAACATTTTTATTATCAAATATATCAAAAATCTTTTTTCATTAAAAAACTTTTTTTCATCAAAAACTCTTTTTACCGACCGATTTTTCAATGTTTTTTGCTTGGAATGACAAACTAATATTTTTTTTCATCAATTTCAGTATTTTTTTTTTTTTAAAAAATTTTTCAATATTTTTTTGTATACATATTTTTTTCATATTTTGTTAAATTTTTTTTTGTTTTTTTCATCAAAAATTTTCTTATAGACGTTTTTTTTTTTCATCAAATATATCCACAATCTTTTTCATCAAAAACTTTTATTCATCAAAAACTTTTTTATCGACAAATACAGACAAACAGATAGAAGGATATCACCACAATGTCTTAGAAACCTTCACGGATCAATAATAAATCAACATAATGGGGTCGCCGCCGATTTTTCTATGTTTTTTGCTTGGAATGACAAACTAATATAGCGTTATTTTTTCTAGAAAAAATTTGCCTATTTATGTAGCAAAACATTATCATGATTCAATGATGTGGGCAAGACATTCGCTGACATTTTTTTTAAATAATTCAACTCCTTTTTTATATTTAATTTAAGATAAAAGTTTTGTTTCAAAAAATGTAAAAAAATGTAGGCGAAAAAACGAAAAAAATTGTATTCCTGATTACGTGCCTGCTCAGAAAATAATTTCGTATATTTTATTTTAATTAAAATTTTAATTGTTTTTTAATTGCTTTTTTAATTTTATATTAATTAAATTTTTAATTAATATAATTAATTGTTTAATTAAATTTTGAATTTATTTTAACTAACATTTTAATCGTTTTTTAATTTAAAATTAATTAAATATTTAATTAATATAACTAATTGTTTAATTAAATTTTTAGCTTCACTTAGTTTAGTTTTGTTTTTTGTGTTTTGTTTTCCGTGTATGCACGAGTGTGTATTTTTTTCTTGCATTGTATTACATACAAAAAAAAAATACGCAAGTATAAACAATTTGCTGAAAGTTTTTTTTTTATTTCTCATAAAGTTTTTTGGAATTCTCATTTTGTTTATAGTTTTATGTGTATGTTTATAAAAGGTTTAAAATCATTTTTACAAAATTGTCTTATTGTTAGTGACTTTGTCTTTACGGTATAAATATATTTTTTAAAGTTTGAAGAAACATTTTTTATACTATTTTATTTAAAAAAATTGTTTTTTTTTAATTATTTATTTTTAAAAAAATGTATTGTTTTTAATTTTTTTTTATTTACAGAATTAAAAATGTTAATTGTTTTTAAAAATTTTATTTAAATTTTTAATTTATATAATTAAAACTTTATTTATGGTTTTGAATTGAGAAAAGTGTGAAAGAAAAATTTTAATTTTTCTAAAAATTTAGACATTCTGGTTTGTTTCTCACTAGTTTCATATTATCCAGTTATAATAATCTTCAGAAAAACTTTTAATGTCAAATTTATTTAGTTAATAGTCAATAAAACTCTATATGTGAAAATTATTTACAGATCGCAGCAGACAAGGATTGAACTCATCATCATCTGTAATACTTTGCTATTAACTGCTTGTAACGTACAATCACTCTAGACCGATACGCCAAGTAGGCTGTTAAGTAAGTATCAACTAAATCTGATTTTTTCAATTCGAGTTTGGTTGTTGCTTATTTATTTATTTTTTAATTTTAATTAAATTTTTTAATTTATAGTATTAAGTTTTTAATTAAATAAATATTCATTTATTTTTAATTAATGGCATACAAATATATTTGATTTATGTGCGCATTTTAGTGATTGGTCCGGATTTAATAAATTTTTTAATTAAATCTACGAATTTTTTAATTAATTTTTTTTTTCTGTGTGGCTAAATATTTTAACACAAATTTTTACGTTAAAAAAATTTTTACGTTAAAAAATTTACAATCACTAAAAAATATTTTTTTGCACTTAAATTTATTTTCAAATGAGCTGTAGACAATCTTCATTGATTCGGCCAATTCGAATTTTAGTCTTTTACTTGTTTTCCTTAAAACAGCAAAACTTTAACAACATAAAAAATCAAATATTTTTAAAACTTTTCTTCAATTTGTTTTCTTACTAATTTGTTTAACGATTTAAACTGACAGTATTGAAGACGAAAAAAAAAACTTTTTAAATATCTTTCAATAATTACCAAAACAAGATTATATATACGACAAAACTTCCTCTCAATTTAAACTGCAAGCAAAAAAAAAACTAAAACTTAGCACTAAAAAAAGCTAAATCAAAAGTGGGTTGAAAAAATAAAAAAATCATTTAATGGAATTCTACCACAAAGTTGCTGCAGTAGTATGACAGCAAAAAACAAGAAAATAACAAGAAAATTGTAAAATAGCTGCAGTAGCAGCAAATAAATAAAAACAGCTGTTGCTTTCATACGGAAACACTGTACACAATCAGACACACTAACCAACACAGAAAACTACAGACAATAAGACAACACAAATTGTAGTTTATAACGCGGAAGCCAAAGGCAACAAAAAACAAGTAGAAAAATTAAGTTCGACTTGGCCGAATACATAAATACCCTCCCTTTAAAAAAAAGATTATTGCAAAAAATGTGGCATTGAAATGAACTTTTAAAAAGACTTTTTTTGAAAAAAAAAAAATTCCGCAAAAAAAAAATCCGTGAATAAATTGGTAAAAGAAACTAATTTAAAAAAAAATTGGTGAAAAAAATTTTCGCGGGAATTTTTTTGCTGAAAAAAAAATTGAAAAAAAATAAATTTGGTAAAAAAAAAATTTCATGAAAAAATTGGTAAAAGAAATTTGTTTTGAGAAAAAAAAATTTCACGGAAAAATTTTTAGCTGAAAAAATCCGCAAAAAAAATTGTGTGGTAAACAAATATGTTTTAACTTGTTTAAATAACTTTAGGTATACCAATAAGTTTATATACCAACAGCCGAGTTCAATCATTTTGTATTTTTAGGTTATATCAAATGTTTCAAAATTTTCGAGGTCTCTTTAAATATTCGATCATAATTTTTATACAGCTAAAGCGATATTGCTCAAGTGCTATACCTAACTTCTCTAAGCAACAAATAATTTTGTTAGGTAGTATTTTGGCCGTGATCGCCAATAATTCAGACAGACGGACAGACATCGCTAGAATGTCTTAGAAGCGATCACTGATCAATAATATATACACTTCTTGGGTACCCAGATGGATATTTCGATGAGTTGCAAACGGATTGACAAACTTATATTTACCCTCTACTACTACAAAACCCAACATAATAAAGTTTGGCTGTATCTTTTCAATGTATCAACAGGAAGTCATAAGAGAGTACAACTTTTAATATATGACTACGTACATATATGGCTATGTTACACTTTTTTGTTTTTCTTTTTAAATCGGTAAGTAAAAATATAATATTATTATATACTTCACTTTTTGATTGAGTCAGCATAAGATTGTCTTTCTGTTTGCAACAGATTGAAATATACGTTTGGAGATCTAGCAGGTAGAAACCTTTTGATACACTCCAGTTAAAATACTACACTGATAGAAAAACGCTTCATATCACTAATGAATGGAATTCATTAACGTTGTTTCATTACAACAATGAAATATTTCATATGCTTCATGAAATTTCATACATATTGTGCCAGATTTTCATTAATTTTGATTCATTAGATTTTGTTGTTTCATTAAAAAAATTCATTAAGTTTTGTCTACAAAATTTTCTGATTTTTGACACCTGTCGTGTCGCGTCTATTTAGTCTGTTTACGCGCGCAAAAAACAGCTGATCAGAGCGTGATTTTTTTTTTTTTTAGAATTTTTATACGAAATTTAAAATGAAATGTTGATTAATTATAAGTATTTATTAAACTCGCGTTGTTTTATATTATTTCGTGGTTTTACTAATATATTAAAAGTAAATGTTATAGTAAAATTTTGTGTGAGAAAACTGAGTGAAATGTATAGCTAAAATAAAAAATAGGTGAAATTGTTTCTTTAACTTTTGTGATTTTTCAGACTTTTTTTATGAAATTCGAAATAAAAAGTAAATTATAAATTTTTTATTTACTAAATTCGTGCTGTTTTATATTAGTTCGTGGTTTTAATTATGTATTACAATTTAAGGTTGGAGTACAATTTTGTGCGAGAAAACTAAGTGAAAACCATTTTTTTATTATTTTTAATTCTATAAAAATATCTTTACAAATTTCATACAAATATTTAATTGTATGATTTTTGAAATAAAATGAAAGTATTTTATTTCAAAAATAAAAAGTAGGGTTTATTCAATGAAAGTATTTCATAAGAATGAAATACTTTTTAAAGTAATGAAAAATGTTCATAAAATATTATTTATATTTTGTATGAACAATTTTCATTAATTTAATGAAACTTGTTCTTGCAATTACATTTTATGATACCTATTTCATTAATTCAATAAAACCCTACATAGGTTCCTTTTTAACGTCATTTTTCATAACATTAATGTAGATTTTCATTATTCTCATGTACAAATTTCTATCAGTGTAGTTTACAGAGATTTTGATTTATCATTGTTTTTTTATTTATTTTTCATGTAAAATCTAGCGCTATATAAGAAGATAAGGTTCAAAAGTACAAAAGCAGGACAATTTTCGAGGCTCTATGAAATAAGGCCCCAATGAAATAAGGCCCCAAATCAAAAATGAAATAAGGCCCCACAAATTTTTACTAAAAAAAATTGGGGTGTTATTTCATTATTTGGAGCTTTATTTCATTTTTTGTTTTGGGGCTTTATTTCATTATGAAATAAGTCCCCAAATTTTAGGAATGAAATAAGGCCCCAAATAATATTTTGGGGTGTTATTTCATTTTCTCTGAAATCTGCGGAAGCCAACGACGCAATGAAAAAGACTGCTAATGAAATAATTTTCACAGAAGTAAGTCCAAAATGAAATGAAATTACTACAGAAGCTACAAAAAATGAACTTAAAAAGATTAGTGTAATTGCTAACGCGCCTACTGAATCTGCGATAAGTATTTTATAAATTTCGCTGTATGATCGGATGAGAAACATCTTACGAATATGAATTTAAATCTCTATATTAATTTAAAATTTTTCTCTCAGAACTTAATCAATAATAAATTTTGTCTTTAATATATTTACAAACCTCGAAAAGGAATTAAAACTGGTTATATCCTTGGGCATTTCTAGGATTCTATTTAATTACTGATGAAATAATATGATGCTTGTTTTAAAAATATTTAAATGCATGTGGTGATGAAGGAAGCGCCGCAGGCGAAAAATTTTTACAACAGATTTTAACAAAAAATTAAAAAAAAATCGCGCGATTTTTTTTTAATTTTTTGTTAAAATCTGTTGTAAAAATTTTTCGCCTGCGGCGCTTCCTTCATCACCACATGCATTTAAATATTTTTAAAACAAGCATCATATTATAATGTTATGAAAGATATATTAACGACGACGGTAGGTTGTACAAAATCGAAGAAAATTTCGCCAAGTCCATTGTGCTAACACCTTAAACAATCTAATGTGCCACGCCCTGTTCAATGAAAGCAGTTATTTAGACGTATTCGGAATTTTTTGTTCACTCGCGGCGTGCATTTCGGTTTGTAGTAGATTTAATATATTTTGGATTTAAATTGAGTCCTTTGTATGTATGTGTAAATATTTTAATTTACCAAAAATTTTGGAGTAATTTTTTAATGAAATAGTAGATAAGCTTATCGAACGGACTTAATATTTTTTTTGTTTTTAAATTGGGGCCTTATTTTATTTTCAAAATGGGGCTTAATTTCATTATGAAATCAGGCCCCAAAAATGGGGCGTTATTTCATTTTATCTTTGGGGTTTTGTTTCATTTCATTGGGGCCTTATTTCATTTATTTTTTGGGGTGTTGTTTCATAATGAAATAAAGCCCCAAAAAATGGGGCGTTATTTCATTTCTGGTTTGGGGTCTTATTTCATTGGGGCCTTATTTCATAGAGCCAATTTTCGAGTTATCGCTATTTTTGAAAGTTAAAAATTTAAAATTAAAAAAAAAGTGGGTTTACTTCAATATCGGTTAAGGACCCCATAAAATTTGTATATCATTGATCCATGATAGTTTTTAAGACATTCTAGCGATATTCATCCGTGCTTTTTTGTTGAAAGCAAGTTGCAGTCCAAACCAAAAGAGCTTTTACATTTATTTAGGAGTATTTCTTTCGAGGTAAATAGTCAATTTATGAATTTGGGAATTTTATTTTAGTTTTTCCCCATAGTTTAACAAAATTTCTAAATGTACAAACTAAATTTTGTCTGTAGTTATACTTTTCATTCATTTTCTTATAAATAAGAATAAAGTGCTTGATAATTTTTTTCAAACTTCAGCTTTTCTGCATTTTCATTACTTTTGTTGATAATTTATTCAATTTCTCCAGAAAAATGTTAACTGTTTTGTTTGCCTAAATAGTTTTTTTTTTTATAAAATTTCTTGTATGAAACCTCTAATATATTTAAAGCTCGACTATTTTTAACATAATTATAACAAAAATATGTCCAGAATACGACCCTGTTTAATTATAAAACACATACATGAGGCATTCCACACCAAATGTCTCGCTACAGAAAACCATGTGTCCCGCGAATTTCTGAATAGGTTGTATGAATAGCCCTATATGGAACTAAGAAAATTGGTTTTTGGTTTTTCGATTTTTTAAAAACTTGGCTTAGGCGGCGTAGTCAAATATTGGAAAAATGCTCAAATTTGTGTCGAATGCTTTGCTTAAATATTTATCAAATTAAAACGGTATGCACCACAATCCCAAAAATTTACGTTTTTGTATAGTTTTTGTATGGGCTATCGACTAAATTTTTTTTGTTTTTTTTTTTTGGGAAATTTTCAGAACCTGTTCTGAAATTTTTAATTTTTTAAAAACACTCAATTTATCAAAAATCCGACCACTTTTTTTCTTTTTTAAATTTTTTTTTTTTTAGTTTAAATGTTTGTCTATACACAAAAAAATCAGACATGTATTTTCGTTTTTTTCGAGAAAATCGCATTTAAATATTAAATTTCATAACAATTTTGTAATTTGCTTGTATCTTCTTATTTCAACATGGCGAATGAGTATTAAATATTTGCATAAATGTTACTCATACGCTATGTTGAAACAAGAAAATACAAGAAAATTACTAAATTGTTATGAAATTCAAATTCAAATTTTTCAAAAAAACCAAAAAACATAAGTCAACATTTTTTTGTGTGGGTTGACAAACTTCTAAGCTTTCAAAATTTTTTTTTAAAAAATAGTGCCTGGATTTGTGATAAATTGACTTTTTTTATTATTTTTTTTAATAATTTTTTTCTTCATCAAAAACTTTTTTTCATCAAACATTTTTTTTCTCCAAACGAATTTTTTTTATCATAATTTTGTTTTTCGTGAAAAAAAATATTTTTTTTTATATTTTTACCAAAATTACTTTTTCCAAGTCAGAACTTTTGACATAAAAGAGTGCCATTTGTTTAACACATGTACACAAAGCACTTGAGACTGGTACCTTCTTCGGAGCTGAATCTTTTGTGCTCTCCAAAATGTAAAAACACTTTTTTGCAATTATACACTCATTTACCAAATTTACAGCTCTTTTTGTTTGGACTGCATCTTGCTTTCCACAGACAGATGGACGAATGTATATAGCTTGAGTGTCTTAGAAATGGATCATAATAATATATAAAACTTAATGGGGTCCTCGACCCATATTTTAGTTCATTTTGCTTGAAATTGCAAATGAATATAAAATTATTTTTTCTAAAAAGAACTTTGCTTTGGCAAGTACTCCCAAATCCTCAGCAAACCATTATCATGATGTACTGTTTTGGGCATGAGTTAAAAATCGTAGGCATTTTTATTATTCTAGGCTTAAAATTTATGTGTTACAAATTTGAGTCCAATCGGATTCAATTAACCCGCGAATGGATTTTTGAAAAATAAAAAGAAAAAAAAAACATTTATCAATCCCCTGGGACCAAAGGCATGAATTTTATCTTCCTCAAGCATAAAAATGTTTCATTAGTTTAAAAAATTACAAAAATAAAAACTGTTAAAAATTGTCTTTTTTCAGATGCTGGTTTAGGTCTCCAAGGTAGAACTATTTCCCCTGGTCCAAATTTGACTGTTTGCGACCTTAAACTACCTGTGAGCATAACACATATTGGTGTCAAGTTTCAGGGGTCTAGCTCTTTTATTTTGGACTACATCGTGTCTTATGTAGACGGACGGACATACAGACATAAGTCATAGAATACACAGCTCAACAAGAAAATGCGTATTGGATTCTGGTTAGTGATTTGGATGGTGTCTGTTGCGCTGATTCCAAATCCGGAGCCCAAATTTGTCTATCACATCAGGATTTTGAGTAATTCGCGGTTAAAGGGCCGAAAAAGGGCATTTTTGACCCTTTTTAAAAGCTTATAAAATTATATCCTGACATGCAAATGACTTGGTATCAAGCTCATTCGAAAGCCTGTAATTTTCTCTTAAAGATAAGATAAAATGTTCTAAAAATTTAATTTTCTAAAATGGTAAAAAAATCATTAGCAAAAAACCTTCCATTTTTTCAATATTTAGTTTATTTACACAGTGTTTTTTAACAAATTTCCATACAAATTCATACGTAAATTTTAGATTTATAGCACTTGTGGCTAATGATTTTATTACCATTTTAGAAAATTAAATTCCAAGAAGATTTGATCTTGTCTAAACGAGAAAATTACACACTTTCGAATGAGCTAGATACCAAGTCATTTGCATGTCAGGATCTTATTGTATAGGCGTTCAAAAATGGTCAAAATGGGCATTTTTTGACACTTTAACCGCGATTTTCTCAAAATTGTGACGTGATAGAAAAATTTGAGTGACCGTTTTGGAATCGGGGCACCAAACTCTATCAACTTTTTTTGGTTTCATCCAAAACGCAGCGACAAACCTCAGATTTGTAGAGCGGTGATATCTTTGATTCGTTCAAGGATCAATAATATATACTTTATGGGATTCTAGACACATATATCGATGTGTTACAAACGGAATGACAAAGTGAGTATACCCCCAACTGTAGTTGGAAGGTATGATAGGTAAGGAAAAAATTTAGTATCGATTGAACGTTTTTCGAGACATCGTTCTTTGAAAATTGCAAAAAATTACTGTTTTTGCCTACATCAAAAAAATTGTTTAAAATACCCTTTCATAGAGCTTGAGACAGTTTTTTATTTAAACTTAACTTGATGCGATTACTTTAACCCATGGAGCCCTCAATATCAAAGCTTTGGATTTTTGAAAAACTTTCACAAAAATTTAAAATTTTTAAAAATTAAAAATCATCATTTGAAATTTGTTAAAAAAATTTTTCAAGAACGTAGGTTTTTCCAACGCACAAGAAATTAAAAAAATAAATGTATATAAAAATTTTTTCCATTGACTATTTAATAGAGATTTTGACAAAATTTCATTTAAACTTAATTCAAGCCAAATCAGACCATTTTAACATATGGCGCCATTCGATCAAAGTTTAGAGTTTAGTTAAAAATTTTCCAAAAAACAAAAACTTTAAACAAAAGTTTGTCTTAAACGCTATGAAAGGGTCAATGAAACGGAATTTAGCTTTTTTTTATTAAATTTCTTGACTGTAGGAAAAAACTGACATTTCTTGCAAGATTAAATTATCGATATCTCTAAGCCCGTTTTGATCACCCGGCGCCACGGGTTAATTTATTCCGATTAGCCTTAAATTTGTATTTAATAATTTAAAAATTTGCCCAGGCACTTGGGAAAATCAAAAGTTAAGGAAATAATGCCACTCTAATGTGTATAGTATAATTTAAACAAAAATGTAACAAGTTATACTAGATTTAAGATATTTTAGATTTTACTCTTGTGGAATGTGGCTATGACATATTTTTTTGGTTTTATGTTGCATTTTTGATAAAAATGTACGTTAAGGTGGGGCAAATTTATATTTTTTTTTTTCTAATTTAATAAACATCGGGGTCGGAAAATTTACACTTCAGAGTCAATATTAACACAAAAAAATATTGGACTTGTTGGGCAATGTCTTTAAAAAAAAAAATTGTAAGGATCATAAAACATTTTTCTCGGAATCTAAAAATTTTGCTGTCGAAAAATTTCCAGTATTATATAGTTCTGAAGAATTATGAATTTTATTATATATGGGGCATTCCAAGCCAAATCACTCACTTTTAGACCCGACCCCTTTCGATTTATTTTATTTTTGGATATGATTTAGTACTTATAAAATGCAACTCGGACACAAATTTTCAGCCTTTTATTCCAAGGTGGTGTTGAGTAATCAATTTTTCAAAATGGCGATTTTTTCAAAAAAATTAAAATTTTCAATTAATTTTTACCTGTTAAAAATATAGATATCTTAAAAAAAGTTGGACAACGTTTTGTTGGTATTTAAATGTAGTTTTAGAAAAAAAATATGAAAAAATTATTCGAAGTAATTATCACTTATTTTTTTGACGTTTAAAAATTAAAATCGACTTTTTGGAAAAGTCCGAAACCTTCGATTTTTTGTAAAAAACTATAAAAACTCTACTCTAAATTACGCAACTTTTAAGCTATAATTCGAGATGTGATCACAATTCTTTCTATTTTTTTTTTTTTAATTTTTAAAATTGCACCTTTTATTTTTTGGCTCTGATTTATTTTATATGATGCTCCAAAAAAAATAATTTGGTAGATATTGACCCTAACTTACCCTAGATATATTCATTTCGAGGTAAAAATACGTCTCACAAAAATTTAGGACGATCGGAAATGGGTAAGGCGTTTAGCATGGTTCTTGAAGTTTAAAAAACGGATTACAAGGAAAAATATAAATTTTTTTTTGTTTTCGCAATTTTTTGTTATTTTAAGTTAAGTTTTAATTCAAGTGATTACAGAATTATAATGTGGAGTAAAATACCTTTCTAATAAGGTACTAAAAGCTAAAATCGGTTGGAAATCAGCCAAGTTATTACAACTTCCCCAGGCATCTAATGTGTGTCATACCACTTGATTAAAGAATACGAGTCCCTTTTTTTAAGTTTATTGAAATGTTCTACTGTAATAACATTTTTTCATTATTCATGTTTCAGTGTAATATTTTTTTGGTTTTTCCAAATTTTAAAACAAAAAAAAGAATTTTTTTTTAAAATAGAGATTTCAAAAGGGTGTTGAAAATGCAGGCATTTTTAGCACTAATTTAAAAAATGTTAGCAAAACACAATATGAAAAATACTTGTCATCTAATTACATTTGAACTTGAAGAATAAAAAAATGTTATTACAGTAGAAAATTTCAATGAATTTCCAAAATCGTATTATATTGCTTAATCAAGTGTTCTGCCATACGTTAGATGCCTGGGGAAGTTGTAATAACTTGGCTGATTTTAAACCGATTTCAGTCTTTGGTACCTTATTAGAGAGGCATTTTACTCCGTATTATAATTCTGTAACCAATTGAATTAAAACTAAACTTAAAATAACAAAAAAATTTGGAAAACAGAAAAAAATTCATACTTTTCCATGTACTTCGTTGTCTAAACTTTAAGGCCCATGCGGAACGCCTTACCCATGTCCGATCGTTCTTAATTTTTGTGAGGCGTATTTTTACCTCGAAATAAATATATCTAGGGTAAGTGAGGGTCAGTATCTACCAATTTAATTTTTTTGGAGCACCATATAAAATAAATCAGAGTCAAAAAATAAAAGGTGCAATTTTCAAAATTTAAAAAAAATAGAACAAATTGCGATCACATCTCCAATTATGGCTTAAAAGTTGCGTAATTTAGAGTAGAACTTTTAGACGTTTAAAAAAAAAAAGTCGAAGGTTTCGGACTTTTTCAAAAAGTCGATTTTAATTTTTAAACGTCAAAAAATAAGTGATAATTACTTCGAATAATTTTTTTAATATTTTTTTCTAAAACTACATTTAAATACCAACAAAACGTTGGCCAACTTTTTTTAAGATATCTATATTTTTAACTGGTCAACATTAATTGAAAATTTTAATTTTTTAATTTTTTTGAAAAAATCGCCATTTTGAAAAATTGATTACTCAACACCATCTTGGAATAAAAGGCTGAAAATTGATGTCCAGGTTGCATTTAATAAGTTCTAAAACATATCCAAAAATAAAATAAATCGAAAGGGGTCGGGTCTAAAAGTGAGTGATTTGGCCTGGAATGCCCCATATATTTTTTCTGAAGATTACTTTGGTAAAATGCCCACTGTTTGGCAGCTATGGGCCAAAAATTGTGAAAAAATATAGAAAAATTAAAAGTTTTCGATATTTTAGCAATTTTAAGGCACTAGATTTATTTTTTTCGGTTTAGTTTGTTGTACACTTTTTCTTCTAGACTGTGCTACAATTGTGTCGAATGGGTTTCCGAGAAACAGTTGTAAAAAAATTGTGTGTTCTTCGAAAAATCAAGTTTTATCCGAAATATTCATGAGGCCTAAATATCCGTACAGCAGCTAAACCATTTTTTTTTTTTTTTGCTATTTTCGATAAGTATTTCGAGAAATTCTACACTAGAAGGAATTTGTATTTAATATGTTGACTGAGATATCTACCACACAACTTTTTTGTCCTTAAAAACAGAAAAAAATCATACCCCTAATATTAAAATGTTTTGCATTTGTCAGAATGCAAGCAAATGTGTTAATATTACAATTGTTGAAATTTTTCCAAAAAAAATATATTATATATTTCTATGTAGTTTTCTTTTATACATATTTCTTGTACATACTTGTATTAGCACAAGAATATTTGTTATATTTCTTATTATAAATGTATAGAGTTGTAAATGCCATGTATGTATGTAAAACTTTAATTCTGGGATTATCATTTCTGGTCCCAGTTGAACATTTTCTTGTTGATTTCTTTTGTCATTTTTGTAGAATTATTACTTTATTTATGATATTATTACTCGTATGTAGTTTTGGTTAAATCATACAAAACTTGCAAAAGATTGTTTGTGCAAAAAGAGCTGATGGGATTGAATTTATATTTTCTTTTCTCTAGAATATGAGATTTTAATGTAAACATATGTTGGTTTAAATATAATAACTTTTGATAACTGAATGAATTTAAAAAAAAAAAAAAAAAACTTTTTGGATTTATCCCAATCAACTGCTGGGATTTTTTTTTTAAATGATAATGGTTTAGGGCTGGTTTTTAATTTTAACAAGTAAAAAAGTTAAATTCGGCCTTGCCGAATGTAGTGATACCCTCCACACTTTCAAAAAGATTATTGCAAAAAACTTTATTTAAAAGGAAATTACTTTTGAAAAAAAAAAATTTTTTTTGAAAAAAAATTTTGGTAAAAAAATCCGCGATTTTTTTCTTTTTTTGTCAAAAATATGTTCGTTTTTGTTTAAATACCATTTGGTGCTCATTTATGTTCATATATGCCAACCAGAAGCCGAATTAAAGCATTTTGTATTTTTAGGTTATGTTGAATGTACTGAAATTTTTGAGGTGTGCTTACATTTTCGTTCATAACTTTTGAACCGCTGAACCGATATCGCTCAAATGCAATACCAAACTTCTCGGGAGAACTTCCAATAAATATGTTTAGTTTCAGTCATCTCTGTGCAATATTTTGTCCGCGACAGCATTTTCCACAGACAGACAGACGGAAATCGCTAGAATGTCTTAAAATCGATCGGGCATCATGAATATATATACTTTATGGGGTCCCAGATCGATATTTCGGTGAGTTACAAATAGAATGACAAACTTATATATACCCTCTATCACTAAGTGGAGGGTATAAAAATTATGTAGGACGCCACATCAGTTTGACTACACTCATAGAAATCCTACAGTATTCCTTACTAAAAAGTCTGTTATTAATGCTGACACGTTAGTATTAAAGGGCCCTACAACGCGTTAGTCAAATTTTACTAACGCGGTTATAAAAAAATGGTAAAGTTAGAATAACTGAAAAAATTAGAAAATTTTCAGTTTTACAGTAAAATTGTTAGTATTGTGGTGAAATAAATTTCCAAATGAAATTTAAAATAAATAAAAATTTTATTTTATAAATAAATGAATAAATATATTAAATTGAACACAAAATTCACTTAAAGAACACAATCAGTTTAAAATTAATAATTTTGAGATGTGTGTTTTTTTATTGTTGAGTTCTTCAATTATTTAGACACCGCTTGCATCTGAAAAACAAATTGAAAAAAATGTACATATAAAATGTGTATACGTGGGTAAGAAAATGCAAAAAACTTACGCTTGCTAAAGAAAAAATGCACACATGATGACGCCATTTAAAAGGTTTTATGATTGTGTTGCGCTGTTGTTGTAAATTTAAAATATATTTCCAGATTTTTTACCTAATGTTATAAATGAAAAAATATATATTTTTCGTGTTACAAATATAGCAGTATTTAAAGAACTTTGTGTATTACCTGATGTTACATCAGTGCTGTATTCGAATTTGTTTATTTATAATAAAAGTATTGGTATTTTCACGATTATTTTTCTTCTTTTTTTGTATTTGAAAAAAAAAAAAAAATTCCGCTTCACGTTTATATGATTGAAGATTTTTTTTGTAACTAAATAAAGAGAGCCTTGAGAATAACAATGTTACCAATTTGTTGTTTTTCCGCAAAAAATAACGATTTTTTTTACAGTAATCACAATAAAGGCTTTGGCTTTAAATTGTTTAACAAGGAAACGGTGATTCATGAAATTGAGTCAATTACCAAAAAAACTCGAATTTTTTATGATAGAGATCAATACCGGCACGGGATGTGTTCCTAAGGGACATGTCCCTAGTGATGTATGCGGGGCTGAAACATTCCTAAACAAAAGTGATACTTATTGTTATATGAAAGGTTCGAATTTGTAATATGTTATTTGGGTCCGGGTAATATGTCACGTGACCTACCACGTACTTATCATTTTTCCTGCTGGTTCATATAGCAAACACATTCACATTTTTTTAATTGTCAAATAACAGTATTTCAAATGTTATACATAATATTTTTTAACGCAGGTAATTTTAAAAACATGCACTTTTTGCAGTACCTTAACTGGAGTGTATAACTCTAAATACCGATATTGCTTATACATGTGCAAATTTTAATTCTTTCAGAAAATCGAAAAGTTTTCAAAACTTCAAACAGTTTAAAAAACAGGTGTATATGTCGGATCAGATGTCTTTAAAATATAAAAATATTTTTAGATCTTTCTTGTTTTGAAATTTCGGTTTTTATGATGAATTTTGTCGTTGGTCATTCTTTATATGTGACATAAAATTAACTTTTCAACGTTACTTTTACTAAATATAATTAAAACACCTTTTGTCGTCATTTGTATATTATTGTATACCTATCTAAAAAATAATTACGTTTTATGTTAATTAATAGGGATGAGATTTTCATGCACTAAAAAATCGAAAATATGCGCTTAAAATATGCACTAAAAAATTCAAAATATGCACTAAAAAACCTAAAAATATGCCCTAAAAAAAAAAATGCGTGCAATAAAAATTGTTTCATTCGAAAAACTTCTTAAAAAAGCAAAAAACAAAACCGGGCTTAAATAGTAACATTTAAAACTTTATTTAAGCAGGGTTTTTTTAAAAAATATGACAATCTATAAAAAAAATTGAAAAGAAAAAAAATTATTTTTCTTATTTTCAAAATAAATTTTTAAAATTTAAAATAGTTTTTGAAACAAATAAATTTCAATTTGTGTTTTAGCTAATTTATATCAAAATATGCAAAAATATGCACTTAAAAGTTGGAAATATGCACAATATATGCACTTAAAACCAAAATATGCAAAAATATGCATTTTAACCAAAATATGCAAAAATATGCAAAAACAAATCGATGCCATTTTAACGCAAATTTCTTGATTTGGAAAGATAATTGGTCAAAATCGTTATTAGACTATCGACAAAAACCATGCATTTGCATGGAAATCTCATCCCTATTAATTAAATATAATACCCAATTTTTTAACTTGCAAAAAATCGACTTGGAAATATTTTTGAAAAATGCTTTAAAAACTGTCTATAAATAATTTCATTTTCCAGATCGACCCTCGTAGCACCTTTATTATTTACTCAATTTAGACGCCATTAAGCTTAAATTAAAGCTTAATAAATTACCTACACAACATTTTTTAAAGTAATACTCATTTGATAATAATAACGTTTAGTATTGTTAACTTTGTTTTTAACAAATTGCATCTACTATAAAAAAGTTTCCAATGTATTGTCGCCCACTGTACGTCTGAATGTAGAGATCAAATGGAGTAAAACTGCATTTACAGTTTTTCATTTCGGGATCCTATTTTCTTTCAAAAAGACTTCAAAGTTTTAAAGGATTACATTTTGTAAAATATTTTTTAAATATTTATACTTGTCTTATAATAGGACTATTGATGGCATATGAATAAGGAGAATCTTCGTTATTTTTAGATTTTTTTATATTTGCCAGATCAGGAAAAACGATGTCCTTTCAAAACTTTATTAAAATATTTTGTTAAACATTTTAAATAATATTGAAGGATAAAGCTTTGAAAGGGCATTACTCATACCTTATTTTATGAAAAAAATAATAACATGGGAGATCTTTGATATCATAGAACAAGTACAAATATTTAAAAAATATTTAACTAAAATTTAATCCTCTAAAACTTGGAATTAGCTTTTAAAGGAAACAGGATTACGAAATGAAAAACTGTAAATACAGTTTACTCTTTAAGTCTGTATGGTTTTAATACATTTAATCTCTAGTTTCAAACGTATGTATATTATTCAGATCGCGTTTAAATACTTTTTTTTTATTTTTATCGGTCGAGAAATATTCTACGAATGCATTTTGTAATGCGAAAATTAAAATGGTTTCCTGTAGATAAAAACCGCTGTATTGCTTGCTACATACGTAACTAAAATCGCTACTTTTAGCAAAAAAACTCTTTGTTGACAACAGTCTTTAAAAATGTGTTCTCAACATAAATACTCTTCTTCTCTCTCTTTTTCTCCTTTTTTTGATTTAAAAAACGGAAAATCCAAATTCTCAAACACATGTATTTTACAACACAAGGATATTTTATGATCGTAATATTTTATTGTTATACAAATAGTCTTTCTATGATGATGTAGATTCTACATTGTAGAATAACAATATTATATTAAAGAAAACATTTTAAGGTCTCGTTTTAATTAAAAAAAAAAAAATAATGCAATTTTAAAGAAATTGATAAAAATTCTTGTATGGTTGAAAAAAAAATAAAATTATGGTATCAACCTAAGCTTTTTATAATCCAAATTTTTTAAAATGTTTTCATTTTTTGATAAATTTTGTGCCAAAATGGTATTTTCTTAGATTTTTAAACAAAATTGTATATATATTTTTTTCCCAATTTTTAATAACAAAAAATTAAACTGTAAATTAGTAAAAATGTAGTAAATTTAAAGTTATAACACATTTACTGTATTTTTTACTGTAGGATTTCTATGAGTGTATATAAACTACCGACTAAAAACAAAGAAAATAAGAATTACACTTTTAACTTTCTTAAAACCAAAAATGTAACTTTGATTTGTAACTAGGATAATAATTCACCTGCTGATTAATAAAACTGTTTTTCACCAGCCCACACTGGTCGATCCCATTGGCCAAAAATAAAATAATCAAAGTCGAAAGTTTGGCACCAAATGTGTCATCTCTATTTCTAATAAAAACAAGGTTTTAAAATTGAGCTGTTAAGTTCCAACTGTACTCTTAAGAAAGGATTCAAAAGAGATGGCAAGTTAACAGTTGGTTTTTGCAGTGTGAAAAAGTTGAAAATTAGGTTCAACTTTCGATTGATTAAAACCATATAAAAAAAATTATTGAAAAAATCAAAATGAATATTGAATTAGATGGTATTAACTAAATTTTAAAATTATTAGATTGTTCTGGAGTTTTTATAAAATTATTATCTCTCCAGTGTCATTGTTGGTGTTTGTTCGCCAATATATTGAAATTTCAAATAGAGTTTAAGTTGTGTTCCCCCCTGAAATCTCCAATCGGATTTTTTTTGGTTTATTAGTTAATATTTCAAGATTCTAAAATTTGTAATATCAGCTGCATATTTTTGCACGTCTTTGAGTTATCTCCCACAGATCAAAACGGCCTCGTTGTTTTGGATGTCAAACTTTGAATTTTTTTGTGGTATTTTGTTAACTTATTTTCGCGTTGCTCTGGTATTGTTATGAATGTAAAGATATATGATTGTTTATTTTCTTTTTCACGGACTTTTTAATTTTTAATTTTTTCTTAATTTTATCCTTATTAAGGGTAGATTAGACCAGCAGACTTGTAAAACGACCTATCAAAAATGTCTGCACAAAACACTTGTTTTGACAGCTTTAACACGGCCAAAATAAACAAATTTTTGTAATGTGACAAACGGATGGTTCTCCTCATCTTTTGAATTTATTCAAAAAATGATTTGACAAGCGGATCAAAATTAAACATACTCCGAAAAGACAAATCTTACCGAAAATACGTATCGTCTAAACAGCTCTTAAAGAGTTTTTGCAATAGGCACATGTTATAATTGCAAACTTTTGCGCTCACATATTTTTGATATTTGGTGCTTAGAAAGAGGTGCAAATGCTGAAAAAGCTCGAAAAGTAAAGGATATCGTAAAAATTTGTACTAAAAATAAGGGCAACACATTTGAAGAAAGTCAATTAGAAACACACTTAAAATATAATTTCAAAAAAATTTTTAATTTTGGAAAATATGCTATCGTATAAAAACAAGAGTTCGAAATACATATTCTGATTACCTTGCCAAAAAGTAGTCGATTTCATTAAAATCACACACTTAACTTGAATCAAGTTCAAGGACGTCCTAGATTAAGTTTCGGAGAGTGTTTAAGCAGTACAAAGCGACGACGTATAGCAGAAATTGATGTTTCCGCTGCTGATGATTTGCGATTTGATACAATAAAAAAGAATTCATCAATTATGCAAGCAAATGTGAGTAAAGTTATACCGTTTAGAACTGAAGCAGGTTTAACAAAACATCATTTTTTCTAGTACTAATCGTGACAGTTTTTAAAAAAATTTGTTTTTGTTGAAGTTAGGCTAATGTAAACTGAAAAAATTTTTCTTTTTTTCATTAACTAAAAAAAATATCAGATCAAAATAATAAAATATGGGCACGATAGGTACTAGAGGATTAAATAATCTACAAAGAAAAAAAAAATTCATCAAAATCAGATTAGTAGTTTTTGCTGAACAACTACAGCCAATTTTATCCTTTAAAAAAAGAATCCCACAATTGGGTGGCAACCCTGGCAATTCTTTTGACCAAAATTTGATTTGTAAAAACTTTTTAAAATATAACGATTTTTGTCTTTCATATAAAAAAACAGAATTAAAATTTATTGTGCATTTATTTTTTATAGCTGTTTAAATACACTGCGTGACAAAAGTGACCACTATTTTAGAAAACAAGAGGTACGACCATCATTTCTATATATTTCGGACATGCTGAATCGAATGGCATACTCCGTTTTTCGATGTATGGTACAGTTTTCTTGCAAAATGTCGTTAAAGATTTGCTGATTTCGAGCCAGTTTTTCAACAAAAAAATTTGCAAAGTTAATGATTTATAAATTTTATGGCATGGAAAACAAAGATATGACTTGTAGCAATATTTCTTATGCAAATTTGGTTCAAAGCTTGTTATCTTAAGCCCTCAAATTCGCGAATTTCTTCATTTTTTAGGGTTTTCGCGAAATTAACAGCCAAAATTGTCTTTGATAAAAAACTTGCTTTTAGTGTATCAAAAAGGCATTCCTAACAATACGAATAGTGGACAAATAACAACTATGTTGTATGGACCATCATGATGAAAATCGCGAAAAACCGTTTTTTTGTATATGCCAGCACCACTTTTCGAGATGATTTAAGACTCCATCTTTTAGTATATAATGTGGGATTCTTAAACAATTAACTGACCAAAAATTTGGCCAAAAAAGTTTTCATTTGCAAAAGTTATCTTAACAAAAACTATTATTTCAGTGTTAATCCTACAATAATTATAGTTTTTGTTAAGATAACTTTTGCAAATGAAAACTTTTTTGGCCAAATTTTTGGTCAGTTAATTGTTTAAGAATCCCACATTATATACTAAAAGATGGAGTCTTAAATCATCTCGTAAAGTGATGCTGGCATATACAAAAAAACGGTTTTTCGCGATTTTCATCATGATGGTCCATATAACATAGCTGTTTTTTGTCCACTATTCGTATTGTTAGGGATGCCTTTTTGATTCACTAAAAGCAAGTTTTTTATCAAAGACAATTTTGGCTGTTAATTTCGCGAAAACCCTAAAAAATGAAGAAATTCGCGAATTTAAGGGCTTAAGATAACAAGCTTTGAACCAAATTTGCATAAGAAATATTGCTACAAGTCATATCTTTGTTTTCCATGCCATAAAATTTATAAATCATTAACTTTGCAAATTTTTTTGTTGAAAAACTGGCTCGAAATCAGCAAATCTTTAACGACATTTTGCAAGAAAACTGTACCATACATCGAAAAACGGAGTACGCCATTTGATTCAGCATGTCCGAAATATATAGAAATGATGGTCGTAACTCTTGTTTATTTTTTAGTGTTCCGCAGTGATATTGTCAACATTATGGCTGTTTTTTAGTAACAACCCCCCTTAACCTTTTTATAATATTTTATTACATATTATTTCATATTTAATAAGTCAATATTTTTAATTTTTTAAACTTATCTTGCAAAGAAGTTATGAATTAAAAACAAAGTTTAGTTTTTCTTACGTGGCGAGAATGTGGGTGCTTGGGTACGGTAGGTGGTGGGGGTGGTTATGAGTAATCAACCACTCCCATTTTATCATTAAATAGTTCTGACATGTTTAAAAAGCCGTGACCGACGTTTCACGATGATACCTATACTGGAAGTATTTTTGGCCGCCTTCTCCATACAGCTCCGACCACTGTGCAGCCGATGAATAAAACGTAACAAATTTTTTTTCAACAAAAATTTAACAATTTTTTTTTCTTTTTGTTAAATCAAATTTTTTTTTCATTAATTTTTGTTATCAAATTTTTTATTACATCAATTTTTTTTTTTCATCACCAACTTCTTTTTTCTTAAAAAACTTTTTTTTTAATTTTTTTTTTCATCAATTTTTTTTCATCAAATTTTCTTTTTTTTAGATAATTTTTTTTATCCATTTTTTTTCATAATTTTTTTTTTAACGAATTTTTTTTTCATCAATTTTTTTTATTCATCAATTTTTTTCATGATTTAATGTTTTGGGCAAGGGTACAAAATTCGCAGGCATTTTTCATCATTTTTTTTATTTCATGAAAAAATTTTTTTTTGTCTTCCCCTCCCCTTGTGAAGGGCAGACTTGTGAAATTTTTCCAAAAAAATATCTTTTTCTTCAGTAACAGACCAATCCTTAATAAAAAAAAGTTTAATTACACTGTGCTACAGTGAAAAAATACTTCTGATGTGACATAGTATAGGTTGTTGGTCTTGTCGAGTAGATCACAAAAATGCATATTAAACTTGCCAGACACCCTCAAATTTTAGAGTTATTGTCAAAAAACGTTTTTTTGGGACTTTTCTCACTAAACCTTTTGTAATTCAGAAAATTTTCAACCGATTTTAAATTTTTTAACTGTTTTTGATAGAAGAAGAATGGGGCTTTCCATGTGTGTGAAGTGGTCCATACATATAAGAAAGATATTTATTGATTTTTTCTATAAAATCTAAATTTTTTGTTATTTTTGAAAATTTTTCGAGTTTATCGATTTTTTTCTGCTATAGTTCGTTTAACAACCTTTATACTTATAAAAGTATTTTGAAAGAAAATTCGATTCTGAATACGATAAGCTTTATTCTGAAGAAATCGGATGAAAATTAACAGAGTTGAGATAATTTTTCTAAAAAATAAAATTTAGATTTTGCAGAAAATCGCCGTTCAGATATCCCAGACAAAAAAAATAATTTTATCATGAGAAGTCATGTACAATATTTTTAAAGGTTTTTGGCGCTCTGAGTCCGAATCTGGCCTTCAAATTGCTCTATCTCGTCAGGTTTTTGAGATATTTAACATAAATTGATATATCAAAACTTAATACGATAGCGCAATTTCAAGGTCAAAATCGAATTCAGGAGGCCAAAAACCTTTAAAATAATGATACGCGACCTCTTAGTATGTTCGTTTATTTTTTATACCCTCCACTCTAGTGATAGAGGGTATATATAAGTTTGTTATTCCGTTTGTAACACATCGAAATATTGGTCTAGGACCCCATAAAGTATATATATTTATGATCCTCGATAGATTTTAAGTCGATCTAGCGATGTCCGTCCGTCCGTCCGTCCGACTGTCTGTCTGTCTGTCCGTCCGTAGAAAACACGCTAACTTTTGAAAGACTTTACAGAGGCTACTAAAGTTTGGCATATATGTTTGTCATTTACCTGGTCAGGTTGGTATTGCAATCCAGCCAAATTGGTCCAGTGGTTCAAAAGTTATGAGCAAAAGAGTAAATTTCGGCAAGGGTGTTTCACGAATTTACGAGATAAAACACACGATAACTTTCGAAAGACAATAATGAGACTACTGAAGCTTGGCATATAACTTTGCCGTTCCCCGGGTCTGTTTTATTTTAAATTTCAGCTCAATCGGTCCAGTGGTTCAAAAGTTATAAGCGAAACCCTGAATTTCAGATTAGTTTCATCTAAAATGCCACGAGTTTTAACAAGTTTTAAAAGCATTGGTGGTAACTAAACAATGCTTTTCAAACTTGTTTAATTTTAAAACAATGCTTTTTAAACTTGTTTAGTTTTAAAAGCATTGGTAACTTAAAAATTACTCTCGAAAAAAATTTTACACTCAAAAAAAATATTACACTCAAAAAAAATTTTACACTCAAAAAAAAATTTATACAAAAAAATTTATACAAAAAAAATTTTTTTTTTTTTTTTTACTAAAATGACAATATTTTGTGTACATACTTACGTGCATTCACTCAGAAATATTTTTACAGTAAAAAAACATTACACTCGAAAAAAAATTTACACTCAAAAAAAAATTTAGTAATTTTATTTTTTTTTTTTTTTTTAAATGACAAAAAAAAAGTTTTTTACTCAAAATAAAATATTTCTAATCAAAATTGTTAATTTTTTCACGTTAAAAAATGTACTACCCTTTAAAAAAATGCATTGTGGAGGGTATTCATAGATTCGGCAAAGTCGAATTTAACTTTTCTACTTGTTTATTTTTTGCCTTGGTTATCCGAACGGCAATTTCAAGCAAAATCTTAATTTTCTTTTTTAGAAAAATTATCACAACTCTGTCAATTATTATCCGATTTTTTCGGCATAAAGCTCATCGTATTCACAATTAAATTTTCTTTAAGAATACGTTTATAAATATTAATGTCGTTGAACGAACTATAACAGAAAAAACTTGATAAACTCCAAAAATTTTAAAAAAATAACAAAAAAATTAGGTATTGTTGAAAAAATCAATACATATCTTTTTTATATGTATAACCCAATTCACACACATGAAAAGCCCTATCCTTCTTCTATCCAAAACAGTTGAAAAATTAAAAATCGGTTGAAAACTTCTTAAGTTGCACGTGGTTTAGTGAGAAAAGTCCCATAAAATCGTTTTTTGACAATAACTTTAAAATTTGAGGGTGTCTGGCAAGTTTGATGGACATTTTTGTGATCTTTTCGACGAGACCTACAACCTTAACTACCTCATTTTAAAAGTATATTTGATTTTGTGTTTTTTGCAGCACAGTGTTATTTTATTAAAATGTTTCCGTGTTATGTATTTTCTTAAAAAAAAATTATAATCTTGTTTTCAAACACACCCTGGTAAAAAATGGGTTAAAAGTATCTAATCTAAATTAGTTCAATTATAATTTCCACCAGTTATAAACTGTTTAAATTGTTTGTTTATTTACATACATATGTATTTGACACTAGTTAGCCTAAAAATATACCACAAATAATTCGTTATCCCAAAACACGAATTAAGTATATAAAAGCTCTTCTTGCACACTTAACTCACGTAGCTATCATTGTTTTGGTTTTTGCGGTTTCTATAGCGTGGTTTTTCAGTTGCGGTTATTTTTTATGTGGCTTTTATTATATAAAATATTTATTAAATAAGTTGTATGTATTAAATATGAGTTTGTGTACATATACGTATGTTAATAGGTGACACAAAATGGTGCCAAAGGATTTTTTTTTTTTTTTTTGGAGTGGAACTTGCACTCATATTGTTTAATTAAATAAAGAACTATACAACTTAATATAGCAAATATTTTGTGTTTTTTTTTTTATCTTTGGAAAGGGACTTTCACTCATATTGTCTAATAAAAATAAAAAAACAAGCAGACAAGTAAAATTCGACTTGGCTGAATCTATGAATACCCTTTTTAAGAGATAGTAAATTGTAACGTAAAAAAATAACTCTTTTTATTAGAAATATTTTATTTCGTGTAAAAAAACTTTTTTTTTGGATTTTTTGAAAAAAAAAAAAAAAAATACTAAATTAATTTTTGAGTGTAAAATTTTTGTTGAGTATAAAACTATTTACCCTTTTTAGGTGATAGCAAATTTTTTAACGTGAAAAAATAACAATTTGGATTAGAATTATTTTATTTTGTTTAAAAAACTTTTATTTAGTAATTTAAAAAAAAAAAATACTTTTTTTTTAGTGTAAATTTTTTTTGAGTGTAAATTTTTTTTGAGTTGGTTTTTTTTTTTTGAATTTTAGTGTAAAAATATTTTTGAGTAACAAAAATAAGTTGTAAAATTTTTTGTGACTTACCAATACTTTTAAGACTTGTTAAACGTTTTTTATCATATGACTTTAAGGTGAAACTAATCTGAAATTCACGGTTTCCATAATAACTTTTGAAGTACTGGACCGATTTTGCCGAAGTTCAATACCAATCAGACCAGGCACGGATCTAGGCATTTCATTTGGGGGGGAGATTTTTTTTTACCCAAAAAAGTTTTATGCAGTCGGAAGCAAAAAAAGTTTTGTTGGAAGGGGGGGGGGGGGGGGGGGTGTGGCTGTGTGTTTTTTATTGTTAATATTAACAAACTGAAAACCGAAAAAAAAACGATTTTTTTTTTAATGTATGCAAAAAAAATACATAAAAACTTCAAAAGAATTTAGAATAAAGTTCTTCAATTCTCAGATCGTAGTTTCTGTAGAAAAACTCTCAAATTCAAAACTTTGAATCTATGATTTCTTAGACTCTTTTCTATAGAAATAACACAGGCAACAAATTTTTAACGCACAAACCAAAGTATACTTTTCTAAGCATTTGACTTTTTAGACTCCATATCAGGTTTTATAAATAAAGGTGTATTCGTGCACTTACGGTCAAAAATAAAACATTGGAAAATTATAAGAAAAGTTTGTAACTTTTTTTTTTCTACATCCTATTTGACAAGAATTCCTTGTTATTTTACAAACTTTTTACCAATAGTTTTGTAATTTTACAAGCTTTTTACCAAAAAATAGTAAATTTAAAATTTTTTCGACGCGATAAAACTAACAAGGAGGTTTTCGTGATTTTACATATTTTTTTTGTTACCTCCTATTTTACGAGAATTTCTTGTAAAAATTATGAACTTTTTGTAATTTTACAAGATTTTTACCAATAAAATTGAAAATTTACAACTTTTTTGACATAATAAAACTTATAAGAAATTCTCGTAAATTTACTAGATTTTTTTAATAAAAAATCTTGGAAATTTGTAAAATTACAAGAAAAACTGTAAAAAAAAATTAAATTTCGATCGAAAATTATTTGTTAAAAAACAAGGAAAACTGTCAAATATTGGTAAAATGGGATTCAAGACTTTTTCTAGTAATGTTTTTTTTTTTGAGCGTATAACGTCTTGAATATGGCGAAAACAGGGGTTTTTTTTAACTTTAAGCGAAAATGTCTCAAAAACCTGATGTGATGGAAAAATTCTGAGTACATATTCGGATTCAGCGCAACTGAAAAGCGTACTTTTTTTTCGGTGTTCCGCCTTTTTCAAATTTTGTCGGCCTGTGTAATCTGAAATTCTGAGACATTATTTCTATAAATTATTTTCCAAATTCTGATATGCTTTTCTTATAAAAAATCTCTAATATAATTCTCATATTTTAAAATATTTCTCAGATTCTCAGATTCTAAGAACTTTTTCTTATACAAAAATCCTCAGATCCAGAAACATGTTTCGGAAAAGAAAACCATCAGATTCTTTTAAATTATCAGTTTCTGGAACATTTTATTAAGAAATTTTTATACACTTTTCTAAAAATAAAATTTTAAATTTTATAGTAGTGCCATTTTTCGATAGAAAAATTTTTCAGTTTCTTAGATTCTGAAACATTTTTCATATAGAAAAATTATTAGGTTCTAGACATTTTTCAAAGGAAAATCCTTAGTCACTATTTAAAATAATATTCAGAGACACATTTCCTATAGAATTCTTAGTTGCTGCGGGATTTTTTCTATAGAATTTAATTTGAGGTATTTTTTTAATAAAAAAATTCTTATCTGAATTCAAAAAGTATCAAAATATTTTCTTAAGATAATGTCTGGAATTCTGAGAAACTTTTCTATAAAAAATATTTGAGATAATACCTTTGTATAAGAAAATGATAAGGAAAGTTATTTGGTTTCATATGCAATTTCTTTAATTCTGAAACATTTAATCCTAAGGATGTTACAAAATTCCTTAGGATAAAGGCTATGTGTGCTGACGTAAATCATCATTAAGCTCACATACATTTCTCCTCACAATTTGTTGCATTCCGGTCATTTTCATTCTTTCTTTGTTCCTTTCCCTTCTTTTTTCCTTTCTTTTTTCCTTTTCTTTTCTTTTCTTTCCTTTCTTTTTTTTTTATTTTTGAAATCATTTTGGGGGGGGGGAGAAATCCCATTCTCCCCCCCCCCTGGATCCGCGCCTGAATCAGACAAGGGAAACGAAAAATATAAATGCCTAGGCTCAGCAACCTTAGAATTGTCTATTGAAACTACTCGTGTTTTTAATCTCTAAAAACCTTTGCCGAAATTCACTCATTTGCTTATAACCACTGGACCGATTTCGCTAAATTGCAATACCAACCCGACCAGGTAAATGTTAAACATAGCCAAACTTCAGCAGCCTCAGTAAATTCTTTCAAAAGTTAACGTGTTTTCAACAGACGGACGAAAGGACGGACATCGCTAGATCTTCTTAAAATCGATCGAATATCATGAATATATATACTTTATGGGCTCCTAGACCGATATTTCGATGTGTTACATATGAAAATAATAAATTTATATATACCCTCTATCACTAGAGTGGAGGGTATAAAAAATTATACGAATCAATTGTGCTAGTGATAAATCGATAACTAACAATTTTCTAAAAAAATTTGGTTTTACCGATATATCGATAAGTATAGAATTTTCTATAGAAAATGTTGTGTTATCGGTATATCAATAACTATACAATTTTCTAAAGAAAACTTTGTGTTATCGAAAGCTATACAATTTTCTATAGAAAATTTTATTTTATCGATACATCGATAACTATATATTTTTCTATGGAAATTTTGAGTTATCTCTATAGCAAAACTATAACAAAAGAAAATTTGGTGTTACCGATATATCGATAATTATAGAATTTTTTATAGAAAATGTTGTGTTATCCATATATCAATAAATATAAAATTTTTTTTAGAAAATTTCGAGGTATCAATATATCAGTAACTATACAATTTTCTACAGAAAATTTTGTGCAATTGATATATCGATAATTAAACAATTTTCTATAGGAAATGTTGTATTATCGATATATCGATAACTATTCAATTTTATATAGAAAATGTTGTATTACCAATAACTATACAACTTTCTATGGAAAATTTTTTGAAATATTTTTCCGATAGAAAAATTCTTATATCCTCTGACATTTTTTGTATAGAAAAAGTGTCAGATTCTGAGACATTTTTTCTATAGAAAAAGTCTCAGATTCTGAGACATCTATAGAAAAAGTCTCAGATTCTGAGACATTTTTTTCTATAGAAAAAGTCTCAAATTATGAGACATTTTTTCTGTAGAAAAAGTCTGACATTCTTAGACATTTTTTCTATAGAAAAAGTCTCAGATTCTGAGACATTTTTTCAATAGAAAAAGTCTCAGATTCTGAGACATTTTTTCTATAGAAAAAGTCTCAGATTCTGAGACATTTTTTCTATAGAAAAGGTCTCAGATTCTGAAACATTTTTTCTATAGAAAAAGTCTCAGATTCTGAGACATTTTTTCTATAGAAAAAGTCTCAGATTCTGAGACATTTTTTCTATAGAAAAAGTCTCTTTTGATGTGACATATTATAGGTTGTTGGTATTGTCAAGTAGATCACAAAAATTATTGGGCATTTTGCCAGACACCCTCAAATCTTAGAGTTATTGTCAAAAAACGTTTTTTTTACTTTTCTTTTTTTTTTTGTGTAATTCAGCAAATTTTCAACCGATTTAAAATTTTTAAACTGTTTTGGATAGCAAAAGGACAGGGCTTTCCATGTGTGTGAATTGGTCAATACGTAAAAGAAAGATATCTATTGTTTTTTTCTACAAAATCTATTTTTTTTTTTTTGTTATTTTTTGAAAGTTTTTCGAGTTTATCGATTTTTTTCTGCTATAGTTCGTGTAACAACCTTTATATATATGAGCGTTTTTTTAAGATAATTTAATTCTTAGTACGATAAGCTTTATCCTGAAAAAATCGGATAATAATTGACAGAGTTGTGATAATTTTTCTAAAAAAGAAAATAAAGATTTTGAAGGAAATCGCCGCTCAGATAACCCGGGCAAAAAAAAAAAAAATTATCATAAATGGTCGTGTACAATATTTTTTAAGGTTTTTGGCGCGCTGAATCCGAATCTGTCCTTTAAATTGCTCTATCTCGTCATGTTTTTGAGATATTTAACATAAATTTATATATCAAAAACTTAGTAAGATAGCGCAATTTTCAGGTCAAATTCGAATTCAGGATGTCAAAAACCTTTAAAATAATGATACGCGACCTCTCAGTATGTTCGTTTATTTTTTTATTTTCTTTGTCTGTGGAAAACACAGGCAATTTCATACAAAATCTTAATTTTCTTTTTTAGAAAAATTATCACAGCCCCGTCAATTGTTATCCGATTTTTTTTTTGAATAAAGCTCATCGTATTCACAACTAAATTTTCTTTAGGAATAGGTTTATTAATATGACTGTTGTTGAAAAAACTATGGCAGAAAAAATTCGATAAAAAATAATAAAAAAAATTAGATATTGTTGAAAAAATCAATACATATCTTTCTTATATGTATTTTTTCACACACATGAAAAGCCCTATCCTTCTTCTATCCAAAACAGTTGAAAAATTTAAAATCGGTTGAAAAATGTTTGAGTTACACGTGGTTTAGTGAGAAAAGTCCCAAAAAAACGTTTTTTGACAATAACTTTAAAATTTGAGAGTGTCTGGTAAGCTTGATGGGCATTTTTGTGATCTTTTCGACGAGACCAATAACCTTAACTACCTCATTTTAAAAGTATATTCGATTTTGTGTTTTTTGCAGCACAGTGCTATTAATGCATTAAAAATATTAAAAAGACACTTTATTTATTATACCTTTCTTATTTTCTTTTTATCGTCCTTTGTTTTATTTTTCAATCCAATTGCAAAATTTATTACAATATCTTCACTTTAAATATCATTTATTATTTGCCTCTAAATTGTCCACAATGTAATCAAATTAAGTACGAACATGATAAATATCTTATTGCCAAAGGATAAATAAATATTGAATAACATTACTGTGTCTTTCAATAACTCTCCCTGACACGTACTTTTAAAATCTACTAAAGAATATATATAAAAAAAAAAGTAAAATCCTGTTTGAAGTGTAAAAAAAAAAAGCCAAATGCTATCATATATCCGCTTTTTTATTTAATTTCAACACATCGTATTATATGCCTTTTTCATCTCTAGAATGACATACTTGAAAATATTTTAGTCCTTTTTTTTTTTGTAAACCAAAACAGAGAAATCCTTATATGATGATGACCTTTTTTTTCATTCCTTGGTTGCTCTTACTAACTACTGCTATCTAGTTTTTGTACCCTACACTTACAAGGGAGGTCTTTTAGAGGGCACTAGCTGATTGTCATGAGACTTGCATATGGGGAAGAGGGAAGGAAAATATGGGTACCTGTTTTTTTCTTAGCTGACCAGTTTCACCTTTAGCGCGTCAAATGGGTGAAGGAAAACGTCTTTTTAGTTTTTTGAGTTTCTTCTTCAAAAGAAACTATGTGAACATTTTATACAGATCGAAAGGTTTTTTGAAGGCCTATCAAATGGCGTTTCGGTCGTGTCCAAATTAGGCAAAAATTATTTCTTTAACAGTTTTTTTTTTGTACAAAAAGCTCACGAAAGCTCATTTTAACAAAATAAGCTTTGAGCTACAAAAATACTTTAATTTAGTTATTTTCCTTAAAATTATTTCTTTAACAAAAAAAAAATATTTTTTTCTTTCAAAAAATTTTTTTTTTCCTTTAAAACTTTATATTTCAAACTTGCAGAAAAAGATGTATGTATTTTTCACTTAAATTAAATTACGACTCATAATGTGTTGTACATTGTTTAGGGTATTGTTAAATTCATCAAAGCCGAATATATGTTTTCATTTTTTTATTTTGCCTTGCTATGTTTTCACATGCTTGACAAACCAAAAAATTCAGTTTAAATTTCATGAATAAAATATTTATAAAGTTCAAATATTCAACCTTAACTAGAATGTTGTTGTTGAAATGAAAACCTTGTAAAGGATAGAAAAAAAAATATGTGCACATATAATCATGTTTAGTGTTTGGTCTATAGAATTTAGATTTTGTATTTCAAAATTAGAACATGTATAAAAAAAACAACTTCAACTTAAATTCCACAAAACAGTAAAATACTTGACCGAGAAATCTGTTTAAAACTCAATGTAACAATCATTAGGAAAAAAATAGATTGTTCTGAAAGAACCAAAAAAAAAAATAAATCAGGAAATTTAATTTTTAACAATTTGAGTAAATTTAAATTCGACTTGGCAAAATCAATGAATCGACACCCAGAAGGAAAAAAGATGGGTTCATGATAGGTCACGTGACATATCACCTGGATATATCACAAGTTACACATCACTGGACATTAGAGGTGTCCTTAAAAACGAAAATCATCTTTTTACACCTGGTAGGGTCCTAAATTGTTCTTTAGTATCTAAAAATGAGTGAGCCAAAATTTGGGGACAATCGGCTAAAAATAACTCGTGCCGAAAATGGATTGAAGTTTTGGGGCATTCTAATATGAAAGAAAAACCCTTTTTTTGTAGTTTTTGGTAAAATGTTGGTATTTGTTATTTTTTGTTAATTTTTTTGTGAAATAATACGAAAATGGTACTAAATTACCTTTCCAAAAAGACTAATAAAATTAAATTCGGATAAAAAACAAGCATTTTACGCATACATGCCCCAGACCATTGTATGGGTTTTAAAGCCAGAATTTCAAAATTTTCAAAATTTTTAGGCAAAAAAATAAAAAAAAAAATATTTTTACTTTATGATCATATTGAAAACATGTTTACGATTAAAAATAGCAGATATGGTAGTCAAGATTTTTTTTTATTTTTCGCCGGTAGTGATAAAATTTCCGCGGATTCCAAATAAAATGCGTTTTTTCACAATAATTTAGCAAACATGGGGAAATTTTTTCTTTATTGTACGGAACGAAGCGTAAAATGTAAATTCTATAACTTTTGAGAAACCGGATATATGCAGATATCTTGTTTTATATAAATATGTAATGTCCGAAATTTGTCATTTCACCTCGATGAAAAGGGGTTAAAGATGCCCTTTTTCTCTAAAAATTTACAGAATTTATGTTTTACACTTGGTATAGTACAATACAAAACATTTTTTTCCATATTTGCTAAATTACCATAGAAAAACACATTTTCTTTGAAATCCGCGGAAGTTATATCACTACCCACGCAAAATTAAAAAAAAAAGCTAGACTACTATATTTGTTAGTTTTTATCTATAACATGTATTTAATAACATTATAAAGTAAAATTTAATTTTTTTTATTTTTTTGCCTAGAAATTTTGAACATTTTCAAATTTTGGCTTTAAAAACCATGCAATGGTCTGGGGCACGTATGCATAAAATGCTTATTTTTTATCCGATTTGAATTTTTTTAAACTTTTTGGAAAGGTAATTTAGTACCATTTTCATATTATTTAACAAAAAAATTAATAAAAAATAACATATACCAATAATTTTGAAAAAACTAGAAAAAACGTGTTTTTTTTATCACATAAGAGTGTCCCAAAATTTCAATCCATTTTCGGCACGAGTTATTTTTATCCGATTGTCCCCAAATTTTGGCTCACTCATTTTTAGATACTTAACTACAATTTAGGACCCTACCACGTATTCAAAAGTGATTTTTAAAAATTACCTTAGTCTTAACCCATTACTGGCCATTGTACTCGCACAGGTACAGAAAAACACTCATATTTGAAATGCCATAAATCTACTAAGGAATGATTTTTTTCAGTGTTTGTTTTGATTTTGTTTTATGTGTACTCTGCTTAAGAAAAGCACATTGAAAAAGCAGCGGCAGAAAATAACGGTACTTCGAATTTTGCTTTGTTTTGTTTGGCCTTTTCTAGATTTGAGCATTTTGGGTAGGTCAGTGATCATTTGACTCGGTCAAAAGTGTGTCGCATATCAATTAAAAGTGTTTGCACTTGATTTACAAATAAAAAGCCTTGTGTTTTTCTAATTTGAAAAAAAAAGTTAAAAAAAAAGTGATTTTCCAAGCAAAAGGTAAGTTTGAAAAACAGTGTACTCGCTTGGGTACAATGGCTGATAACGTATGTATTTTGATTAGATTTTTATACCCTCCACTCTAGTGATAGAGGGTATATATAAGTTTGTCATTCCGTTTGTAACACCTCGAAATATTGGTCTAGGACCCCATAAAGTATATATATTCATGATCCTCGATCGATTTTAAGACGATCTAGCGATGTCCGTCCGTCCGTCCGTCCGTCTGTCCGTCTGTCTGTCTGTCTGTTGAAAACACGCTAACTTTTGAAAGACTTTACGGAGGCTACTGAAGTTTGGCATATATGTTGGGCATTTACCTGGTCAGGTTGGTATTGCAATCCAGCGAAATCGGCCTAGTGGTTCAAAAGTTATAAGCAAATGAGTGAATTTCGGCAAGGGTTTACGAGATAAAACACACGATAACTTTCGAACGGGAATTCTGAGGGTGCTGAAGTGTGGCATATATATTTGCCGTTTCTCTATTCTGGTTCATTTTAAATTTCAGCCAAATCGGTCCAGTGGTTCAAAAGTTATTAGTAAAACCGTAAATTTCAGATTCGCCTCACCTTAAATTCACGTGTTGAAACCCCGTTAAACAGGTTTTAAAAACATTGGTAAATCACAAAAATATTTTACAACGCATTTTTGTCACTCAAAAATATTTTTACACTAAAAGAAAAAAAAAATACACTCGAAAAAAATTTTACACTCAAAAAAAATTTTACACTCAAAAAAAAAATTTTGTAAATTATTTTTTCAAAAATTAGCTAAAAAAAAAGTTTTTTTTAAACAAAATAAAATATTTCTAATCAAAAATGTTTTTTTTCACTCTAGAAAATTTACTATATTTTTATATTTATATTAATATTTTTATATAAATATTTTTGAGTGACAAAAATACGTTGTAAAATATTTTTGTGACTTACCAAAAAAAAAAAAAAATACACTCAAAAAAAATATTACACATAAAAAAAAGTTTACACTCAAAAAAAAAATTAGTAAATTATTTTTTTTTTTCTAAATTAGAAAAAAAAGTTCTTTTACACAAAATAAAATATTTCTAATCAAAAATGTTATTTTTTCACGTTAGAAAATTAACTATCACTTAAAAAAGGCATTGTGGAGGGTATTCATAGATTCGGCCAAGTCGAATTTAGCTTTTCTACTTGTTTATATTATATTTTTCTAGATTTTTTTTTTTCGAATTGGCATGGCTTTTGAAAGCATCAACCCATCAATCTTTTATGGCAGAAGATTTAATAATCTCGACAGCGCATTGGATTTTGTGGAAGGGGCTTCTCATCATGATGTTTTTGATGTTGCGTATATTCCACCAGATGCAGATATAAATACAGATGAGGAGGAAGGTGATGCTGGGGATCTTATCGCTAACATCATGCCGCAAGATATTCCGGGTGATATAGAGGTTTTTTTCAGCAGCGATAGCGAAGACGATGTACCCCTTCAAGAGCTGCGTCGCAGAATCCAGCATTCAAAACCAGCTCAAAACTCTCCCAAATGGTCAAAAAGAGAATGTTCCATTGAAATGTCAAATACAACTTTTTTTATGCACAACAAGAACGAAATGATATCAAAGTTAGGAGGAATGTCGGAGCTTGAAGTGTTCGAAACTTTGTTTGATTCTGAATTTTCATACAAAAAAATAAACACATATGAATACATGCATTGAGCCATTGTACCTGCTTGGGTACAGCTTCAAAAACCTTCAAAATACAATTTTTTTTTTATTTTTTCATATTTTTTAAGTTCTTTATGTTCCTTTCATTTAAACTAAATAAACAAAATGAATTATTTTTAATTTTAAAGACTGTTGGCTTTTAATGGGTTAAGGACACCTTTACTGGACATGTACCTAAGGAACACAACCAGTACCGGTTTAATAGTGACATGTCATAGAACACGTCTCTACTCACCATTTGCCAAAAAAAGATCTTAAAAGCATTTTAAATCAATTTTTACTCCGAAATGCAAAAAAATTACAAAACTTTTCGAAACTTAGAAAGTTTTTTTCTTTTTTTGCTTTAAAATCTTGCAAAAAAATCGAGGCAATATCACCTAATTATCACATATTATTCGAAAACGACATTGTTTTCGTTCTTAATGTTCCTTTTCTTATGATATCATTTTCGTAAAAATATGATATTGTTTTCGCTATCCATAATTCCAATCATAACGATAGTAAAATCGACATTTGCCAGAATTTATCGAAAAACTATCGTTATTCCAGGTGATAACGATATGGTTTCGGTAAGAAAATGTGATATCGTTTTCGCTATCGAAATTTTCTGGAATGACGATAGCAAAATCGTCTAAAATCCGAAAATGGTATCAACATTTTAATTTAAGATGATACGGTAATCGGTATCATACAGAAGATACTATTTTCGCTATCACATATCGTTATTTGGTTTATAGGGTTACTCAAACTTTTTTTTGCTCATAACTTCAAAAATACCAAATTCCATTTTGAACTTTTTTTTTTAATTAAAAAAAAAACCTTAAGGGTAATGTTCTAAAAAAATGTTTGGACTAAAAAAATATTGTGGGTTTGTCCATAGAGTAAAGAATAATATCAGAGATTTTGATAGGCCCCAAAACAATATGTCACTTTATATAAATCGGTTCTCTTAATGTTTAAGAGAGTTTTTACATGCAGTAGCATAGGCAACACTAAGAGAACCAAATTTTTGAGAGAAGAAATTAAATGGTAGCCAACCAACCTGATACCCACTGGGTTTGTCATACATTTGACTGCTCTAAAAAAATCGCACTTTTTGGGCAAATAGAGCGGTTGGATTAAATTTTAAAAAATGTAATTTTGTAAGGGAGCACTATAAGCAATTGAAGAGAGAGCGTTAATTTGTTCGAAAATATGTTAAGGGGTAAAAATTAATGGTGTCAGTCTTTTCATTGACACCTCTAAGACGCATTGCTCCAGCATTAACCATGATTTAAAGATTGGAAAACTAAAATTAAAAATTAAAAAAACCAAAAATATAATAAAACAAGTAGAAAAGTTAAATTCGACTTTGCCGAATCTATGAATACCCTCCACAATGCATTTTTTTAAAGGGTAGTACTTTTGTTAACGTGAAAAAATTTACAATTTTGATTTAAAATATTTTATTTTGAGTAAAAAACTATTTTTTTGTCATTTAAAAAAAAAAAATTACTAATTTTTTTTTTTGAGTGTAAAATTTTTTTCGAGTGTAATGTTTTTTTACTGTAAAAATATTTCTGAGTGAAAGCACGTAAGTATGTACACAAAATATTGTCATTTTTGTAAAAAAAAACTAAATTTTTTTTGTGTAAATTTTTTTTTGAGTGTAAATTTTTTTTGGAGTGTAAAAATTTTTTTGAGTGTAAAATTTTTTTCGAGTGTAATTTTTAAGTTACCAATGCTTTTTAAACTAAACAAGTTTAAAAAGCATTGCTTTAAAATTAAACAAGTTTGAAAAGCATTGTTTAGTTACCACCAATGCTGTTAAAACTTGTTAAAACACGTGGCATTTTAGATGAACCTAATCTGAAATTCAGGGTTTGCTTATAACTTTTGAACCACTGGACCGATTGAGCTGAAATTTAATACCAAACAGACCCGGGGAACGGCAAAGATACATGCCAAGCTTCAGTAGTATCATTATTGTTTTTCGAAAGTTATCGTGTTTTTTACCTCGTAAATTCGCGAAACACCCTTGCCGAAATTTACTCTTTTGCTCATAACTTTTGAACCACTGGACCGATTTGGCTTGATTGCAATACCAACCTGACCAGGTAAATGACAAACATATATGCCAAACTTCAGTAGCCTCTGTAAAGTGTTTCAAAAGTTAGCGTGTTTTCTACGGACAGACAGACAGACAGACGGACGGACGGACGGACGGACATCGCTAGATCGACTTAAAATCGATCGAGGATCATAAATATATATACTTTATGGGGTCCTAGACCAATATTTCGAGGTGTTACAAACGGAATGACAAACTTATATATACCCTCTGTCACTAGAGTGGAGGGTATAAAAAATGTAATTGAAAAAAATTTAATTGAACGAAAATTACGATGTTTTTTCTCTGAATACGTCCAAGGACGAAGTCTATCGAAATTGAAAAAAGAACGCATCGTTCCAGCATTAACCCTGATTTAAAGATTGGAATACTAAAACAAAATTCAAAACACCAAAATTATAATACAAAAAATTTAATTGAAAAAAATTTATATGGTTTCTAAAAATTTAAGACATCCTGGTTTGTTTCTTACTAGTTTCATATTATCCAGTTATAATAATCTTCAGAAAAACTTTTAATGTCAAATTTATTTAGTTAATAGTCAATAGAACTCTATATGTGAAAATTATTTACAGATCGCAGCCGCCGAGGATTGAACTCATCATCATCTGTAATACTTTGCTATTAACTGCTTGTAACGTACAATCACTCTAGACCGATACGCCACGAAGGCTGTTAAGCAAGTATCAACTAAATCTGATTTTTTCAATTCGAGTGGTGTTGTTGCTGTAGTTTTTTTCTTACAGAAGTGTTGTTATTGCTATTTAATGTAAATAGATTTTTATTTTTAGTAATCATTATTCTTCTTCCTCTCCTTCATCAATTCTGATCTAAGTACTTATTTTTGCAAACGTTGCCAGACATGGTCTATATTTTAGACACAAATGTTAGGTGTTGCCAATTTTCCAAAGATACTGATATTGCCACTTAGGGCGACTTATAGTCGTTATTTTTAAATTATTGTTGAAAAAAATTTAATTGAACAAAAATTACAATGCTTTTTTCTCTGTATACGTCCAATGAAGCCTATTGAAATTGAAAAAAATCGGTACAAAAATTGTTACAGTTGGTGCAAATTTTATAAAAATGTAATTTTGGATGGAAGCCTACTTAGGGAGTGGAGATAGGGCGTAGGTGTGTTTTAAAAAAAATGTTGAAGGGTAAAAATAAATGGGGCCGGTCTCACTTATGACCCCTCTCGGACGCATTATTGGACCGGTAGAAGCTGATTACAAAAAACAAATTTACAAAAAATAAAAAAAATTGAATGGGGACCGCCTTAAGAATTAAAGATAGAGGGTAGGTGTGTTCAGAGAAAATGTTTGGACTAAAAAAAATTGTGGGTCGGTCATACATTTGATTGCTCTTAGGGCACTCTTAGGGCAGTTAGAGCGGTTGGAGCAAATTTTAAAAAATGTTGTTTTGTGTGGGAGCCCCCTTAGAATTTGGCCCCCAAAGTTTGTTCCAAAGAAATGTTAAGACATAAAAATTAATGGGGGTCCGTCTTGGAAATGACTGCTCTATAACGCACCTTTGGAGCAGTAGAAATGATTTTAAGATTGGAAAATTAGAATAAAATTTTTCCAAAAAATTTAAAAAAATAGTAATAATCGTTATCCCACGATACAACTGGGCAAAAAAATTGTTGAATCGATAGAAGTTTTACACAAAAAATTTTCCAAAAAACTCGAAGAGACTTAAATTTTAAAACTTATAAATCGCATACTATAGCGCTTTTAAGATTTTTTTATTTTTTTTTTATTTTAAAAAAGTTGAAGGACGCCACCTCAGTTTGACTATATAAGCTAACAATTAACGAAAAAGAAAACAAGAATTACTATTTTCATTTTCTTAAAACCAAAAATTTTAATAACTTGAGTTTGTAATTTGAAAAATAATTCACCTCGTGGTGAATAAAACCGTTTTTTACCAGCTGGTGAATAAAAAGTAACATAATTATTTTTTAACAAAAAAAAATTTTTTTTTCATAATTTTTTTTTTCATCACATTTTTTTTTTATCAAATTTTTTTGTTCCATCAATTTTTTTTTTTCATCAATTTTTTTTTTATCAAACTTTTTTTTTTATCAATTTTTTTTTTTATATTTTTTTTTTTGTTTTATCAAACTTTTTTTCATCAAATTTTTTTTTTATCAAATTTTTGTTTTCATCAAATTTTTTTTTATCAAATTTTTTTTTTTTTCATCAAATTTTTTTTTTCATACATTTTTTTTTTTCATTAATTTTTTTTTTTTTTTTTCATCAAAATTTTTTTTTCATAAATTTTTTTGTATCATGTTTTTTCATCAAATTTTTTATTAAATTTTTTATTATCAATTTTTTTCTCACCAAAAAATTTTTTTTTTTTAATTTTTTTTCATCAATTTTTTTTTACATCAAAAAATGTTTCTTTTCATCAAAAAAAATTTTGGTTCATTAATTTTTTTTAACATAATTTTGGTTTTCGTGAAAAAAAATCATTTTTTTTTTTTTACAAAAACTACTTTTTCACCAAGTCTAAACTTTTCGCATAAAAATGTTCCATTTGTTTATCAAATGTACATAAACCAAGTGAGAGTGGTATATTCTTTGGTGCCGAATCTTTTATACTCTAAAAAATGTAAAAACATTTTTTTGCACTTATTTTTACACTCACTTACGAAATGTACAGCTCTTTTGTTTTCTTAATGGGGTACTCGACTGATATTTCAAGTCGTTTTGGATGGAAGAGCAAAGTAATTTAACATTACTTTTTCTAAAAAAAAAAACTTTGCTTTGGCAAGTACCCCCAAATCTTCCGCAAAACATTATCATGATTTAATGTTTTGGGCAAGAGTACAAAATTCGCAGGCATTTTTCTCTGTATACGTCCAAGGATGAAGCCTATCGAAATTGAAAAAAAGAACGCATCGTTTCAACATTAACCCTGATTTAAAGATTGGAATACTAAAAACAAAATTCAAAAAACCAAAAATATAATACAAAAAACTTAATTTAAAAAAAAATTAATTAAACGAAAATTACGATGTTTTTTCTCTGTGTACGTCCAAAGACAAAGCCTATTGCAGTTGGAAAAAATTGGTAAATGTTTAGATATAGCCCTGTACAACGTCCACTTAAAATTTTGCTTAAATTCCCCAAATAACCGTAAAGAAGTAATATTTATTTTATATTCTTTAATGATCATTTTTAATTTCCACGCGATCGGACAACTTTTACTGATAGTCCCAATACAAACCCTCCCGATATTCATATAACTCTCTCGAAATATTTGGAAATAGGAGATATTTGAAAAAAAATCGTTTTTGAAGATATTAAACGTGTACTTGAGTACCTTTATTAAATGTAATTATAATCAGGTCATTCTTGGTCTCTATTAAAATATTAAAATTTAAATTTCGCCCATCTATTAAAATTTAGCCCATCTTGACTATAATTTTCTAACTTGTTTTTTTTAACTCTGATTCTAAAAAGTTTTTCCTATAGAAAAATTTTAAATTTTCTTATATGAAAAATGTAAGAAATTATTTCTTAGTAATAGAAACAACTCAGATTCTAAGATATTTTTTCAAGATTCTGACATATTTTTCCTAAAGAACTTATTTTCTGAAAGCATTTCGTAGAATGACATGGATCCCAGGCAAAACCATACGATTTTCATGATTTTAAATCTCGTATTTTTGGAATGAAGTAAAACCGTAACTTTTATGCTTATCACATCATGTCATATCTTTCGCTCTAATTGCATCGATCTAGCTCTTTTCGATTAATTGTTATTGTGATTGCCACTAAAATCTGTGTTGTACATTCATTTAAAGAAAATGGCAAGTATTATACAAGAATTTTGTATGAAGCATCAAAACAAATTTTTTTTAGGGTAAATATCTTTACAATTTTTTCCGAAACCGATTTGCTGGTCTATGAGCAACGTTGGCAAGTATTTTTTCTTTGTCCCCAAAAATATAACAAAATATCCACAATAACAATAAAAAAATCACATTTTTTTAATCACATAAAAAATGTCTTCAGTTTAAAAAAAAAAAATAAAAATGGTGATTAAATAATTTTATTGTAGATTTAGTAATAAAAAATTCTAAAAATCCTCAAACTCGTTTTTGGCAATGATAATATACATTTTACACCCGATAAATGCATATTTTACTAAATTTCCTTCGTAATCTTGTACAAAAAAGGGATATTTTAAATTTATCTTGTGGTATTAAATAGATACAATTTTAAATATATCCAAAAAAGACCCCAATATAATTTTTGAAATCCCCTCAAAAATCGTCAATCACCAAATGCGATATCTGGCACCCCTGCCATTTTGCGTAAACGGCAAAATATGTATTTACCCATTAGAGCGTATGATTAATATTAAATATCACTAATATTGCTTATACGCCTAAACTCTATCATAATTAAATTAAAATTAAATTTAAGCCAATTAAATTTTTAAACTAACAGCAAAATTAATATCAACATTTAAAAATAAAAAAACAAATTTCGCATATTTGTTTTGTCAACAATAAATTTAAAAAAAAAAATATTTTTATATAATATTAACAACATTAATCGCATGTTTATAAAATAATTAATTTGTTTTTAATTCCACATTGTACATATTAGTTTAGTTGTTTGTTTTTATGTATTGTTAAACAAACGGGGAAAAAAAGCATTATTTTCATTGTTCATTTGAAATATTTGCAAACTATGAATAACACTGGAAAACAGAAGTTTTGGTCTTCACAATGAACAAAACAATTCAAATATTTCTTAATGATTTAAAAATAAGTAAAAAAGTTAAATTCGACCTTGCCAAATGTAGTTTTACCCTCCACAATTTCAAAAAGATTATTGCAAAAAACTTTATTTAAAAGTAAATTACTTTAAAAAAATTTTTTGAAATTTTTTTTTTTTTTAAATATCCGGGATTTTTTTTTTTTTGTTAAAAAATGTGTTCGTACTTGTTTAATTGGTGTTCAATTATGTTCACATAGGCGCCCCAGTAGGCTAGTTGGTAGCGTGCTAGCCTATGAGTCTGGGGGTCGTGGGTTCGATTCCCACCAGAGGCCTTGGTCTGTTTCGCTACAACGAGACGAAGGTCATTATTACCAGTTCTCGGTTAGGTAAAATTAGTACATGATTTGTAATTATATGTTAATTCTTAATAAAATAAAAAAAAATAAAAAAAATAAAAAAAATATGTTCACATATGTCAACCAGCAGCCAAATTAAAGCATTTTGAATTTTTAGGTTATGTTGAATGTACTATAATTTTTGAGGTGTCCTTACATTTTCGTTCATAACTTTTGAACCAAACTTCTCGGGAGAATTTCCAACAAAAATGTTAAGTTTCAGTCATCTCCGTGTAAAATTTTGGCAGTGATCACCATTTCCACACACCGACAGACGGACATCGCTAGAATGTCTAAAATCGATCGGAGATATTTCGACCGATATTTCGATGAGTTACAAACGGAATGACAAACTTATATTTATCCTCTATCACTAAGTGGAGGGTATAAAAATTATAAAAGTTGTGATTGGAAAAATTTTAATTTTATAAAAAAAAAACAGTTTTACGAACCGATTCACAGTTATGACTGGTTATGACTAATTTTATTATTTTTAAACTTCATATTCCTTGTTTTTGTTGTAAACACAATCATAAAAAATCTCAAAATTTAAAATTATTTGTCAATTTTGAGACCTCCTGGGTAGCAGGTGTTATTTTTTTGAAATTTTCAAACAAAATTTGAATTTTTTTAAGATTGTTTACAACAACCACATGGAAAAAATTGACTTATGATTAAGTTATGACTATTTTCCTTGGTCATATTTGAAAATTTTAAAATTTGAGTGTAAATTTTTTTAGTGTAAAATTTTTTTGTGTGACAAAAACAAAACATGTTGTGTCGCAATTTTCAAAACGAGCTAAGCGTGTTTTTAAAAATGTGCGATTGTGCATATAATTTCTTTAACCATGGACAAAAATTCTACACCAACCCTTCAGAAGAACACATCCCCATATTGGGGATTTAGGGGTTCGAAAAATGGGTAAACAAAATTGAGAAAAAATATTTTTTTGTAGCCATTTCTTCTTAAGAAACTTCATGATGTTTTCATTTGGGAAGAAAGGTTTTTGTAATCCAACGGTGGTAAAACCTTGCTACAATTCGGCTTTGTTAAATATATTTTTCACGACAATGCACTATAGGGAATTTTCTGGTATTTTCTGGCCAAAACTCCTAAAGTTGGGATATTGCCTCAAAATTTGGCAAGTTTATTTGGCGGTAAGTTTTAAGGCTCTGTATAAAAAATTGGCATGATCTGGCCTAATAAATCGTGTTTTTAATGCAATTTTGTAATATAATTTTGTCAATAATTTTTACATCCACGCCCACAAAAGGGGGCGGGCAAAAAAATAATTTTACTAGTGCCTTTGGTCCAAGTGCAGGGCTTTGAACTTCTTGTGGCATATTTTTTTTTTTAATTTTTAAGCAAATGTACAAAAAAAATGTAAAATATGGGATTTTGCGTAGCTAGACTAAGTTATTTAAGGGGGAGCTTTTTTTCACATGTTCCAATTTTGCTCATTTACGAACTTGAACATCGTGAGACTATAAGACATATTCGTGCCAAACATCAGGTGGCTAGCTCTTTTGGTTTGGACAGCATCGCGCATTCCCCAGACAGTCAGACCGACAGACGGTCGGACGGACATCACTAAATTTTTTTTCCCCATGGAGCCGCATGGCTTAGCGGATGAATACATCTTACTCACAAAGAGTTTCCCAATATCTCATAGAGATATGGGAGTATGCAATTATATGCAAAAAAAGTAGCAGTCCACAAATAAATTTAGTTTAAAAAGAAAAAAAATAATTAAATAGAAAAATTAAAAAAATATATAAATCAACATTTTAAACCTGTACTTTGTACAAAATATATTTACTTGCTCTATTGATAATTGAAATTAATTTCAAAAGATTTTAATACAGGATTTAAAGTACGTTAATTTTGTAATAAGTTATGTTCTCCAAAATTAAAAAAAAAAATAATAAAAAATTAAATTTTGTTTTTGACGCCTCCGTACTAGCGGTAAAAGAGTTTGGTGTACAAAAATATGTGTGCTTGCTTACTTTAATATAGTTTACTGTATAATGGCATCCGAAAAAAGTTTTTTTGAACACATCAAAAATGGACTTTTGGCCAACAATTCCTTATAAATTCCCTATAGTGCAATGTGTAAATTTTTGGGGGTATCTATGTGATGACATCGACCTACGACACGGCCTATTATAGAATATGAGCCTGAGAAGTTTTCTATTCAAATCATGCCTATAAACTTTGAGATTTTTCTCTACGATTAATTTTTCTATATATTATAATTTTTTGGATGAGAAAACGTTTCAGTATCCGAAAATTTTTATACTTGAAAGTTCAAGTTCAAGTTTCACAAATGCTAAAAGCTTTTCTATTGGCAAAATGACTCAGAACTTCTAAATTTTTCTATTGGGAAAATATTACAGAATCTTTAAAAATTCAGCAAATGTCTCAGAAAACTTACTGGACGAAATATCCCTCAAATTTGATATTATTTCTTTTGGAAAATATTTCAGAATTTCGGACTTTTATTTTTTAAGTAAGAAACATATTTTCCAATCCCTCCCACCCCCAACAGTTTTTCATTATTTATCGCTTGGGGCCTTTTTTCATCCAAATAAATCTATACAAAACTGTTGTTTGGTGTAATTATTAAAAAATGTTTGAAAAAAATTTAAAAAAATAAGTAACAAAAATCAACAGACATTTTGTCGTTGTTTTATATTTTTGTATGAATATAAATTAATAGATTTAAAATTTATTTATTTATGATTAACACAATAAAATCGTTATGTACACAAATTAGTTTGCTACATTCAAAAAAAAACAAGTAAGAAAATTATAGTCGGTCAAGACCGACCATATAATAGCCTACACCACAGTTTCCCGGAAAATGGGTCCCAAGTTCAAACATGGACTGATTAGATCTATATTTTGTCAAATCTTTAATAAGTGTAAAAATCACTCACTAATCAAATTTGAGTGGAATAGGCTTCTTTTTGTTGACAATAAATTGCTTAAACTGAATATCGGGAGAAATTTTCTACATGGTACCTAAGTCCAATAATGGTCCGATGATGATCAGATTTGATAAGGTTATTAAAGTACGTGTTTAACATACACAAATAGAATTTTAATTAAATATTTTCTTTTTTCATGAATTTTGAGAGATTTATGTGAAAATCGGGAAGGTGGTTTGTATGGGGGCTACAAGAAGAACTGGTCCGATTTCTATAAAATTAATGGTGATTTGCGTGGATAAAACATGATTACCTGCCAAATTCGAAAAGATACCTATAAAAATGCGGCTATTAGAGTCATTTGAGCCAAAACTAAAGAGGACCTTTGTATGGGGCTAGGTCTAAATATCGACCGATTTTTTTCAATTTCAATAGGCTTCGTCCTTGGGCCAAAATAGGCTTAATTTTTAAATTTCAAGTCAATTAATTAAGAATCGTGTTTATACCGTTTAGACGGACGGACGGACATCGCTAAATCGACTCAAAAAGTGATTTTAAAAAAGTGATTCTAAGTCGATCGGTATACTTAAAAGTGGGTCTAGGACCAATATTTTGGGTAGTTACAAACATCAGCACAAACTCATTATACCCTGTACCACAGTTTGGTGTAGGGTATAAAAAGTAAGAAAATAATCGGTCAATACCGACTGCATTATTTCCTATACCACACTCAAAAGAAAACCTTTATCAAAAAATCTGTAAAATGACTTTCAATTTAAAATAACAAATTTTTGGCAGATTTTTCTGCTAAAGTGAATATTTTAACAGAATTCTCTGCCATTCAGTTTCTAAAAACAACAAAAGTTTGAAAGAGCTTTTACTTATTCGGTTTGCTAAGTTTGACAAAGTTTTTGTGCAGAATTTCAGGTTAGAGGAGATTTGAAAAAAAGTCTTTTTTTGTATGGGATACCACTTCGGAATTGAATATGGAGTAAGTTTGTAAAGAAAAGCATTTTTTACATTTTAGTTTTAGAAGATGTTCTGAGTACTTTGATCCATCGGATTAGAAAAGTTTTTTTTCTTGCCCAGCTCATTTTGTGGACGTTAATATAAGCAAATGTTAAAAATAATTGTAAATTGTATTAATTGGATTAAAAAATCGTAGTTAATGACTTCTTCAAGATATATGGAGAGAGAGTTGGTGTTTTTGACCAGTCCTTTCAGACCCCCGAAAACCCCCTTTTTCATTTTTATTTTTTACATTTTGGAAATAATATTGAAAAAAATTTCCCATTGAATTTTATTATTCAATTATTCAAATCGTATTATAGTTTGCAATTTATGAAAAATTAAGTTTGTTGTAATCAGTGCAGTAAAGTTATCCAGCTTTTCTCTAAATAATTTATTTAAATTAAAATCTGAATTTACTCATCTTTAAATATTTGCACAGTCTTATGTACATAAATACGCAATATATGTATATTATGTGTACACAAAAATTTATGTAAATTTTTTTTTTAATATTTTTTTGATTGCAAATGATTGATTTTATAATTATGTATGCTTGATGGTGTGGAAAACAATTATCATAATATCAAATTCCATACGAAACAAATAAAATTTTATAATCGAGTAAAATTTTTATATAATAAAAATAACAATATGAATACAGCAAATTATAACAAACAATTGAGAAAATTAAAATTAACATAAAATATACTAACTTAATATTATACATACATACGTACGTACTTAATTTATACATTTATATAAATTGCAAGCAAATTAACTCACAAATTAATACAAAAATAATAATTTCTTAAAATGCATTAATAAAAATAAATTGATATAAAATATGTCTTAATTATATTTTGTATTAATAAAAGCTTCATTCCAGCAAACAGCAGTTTTATTATATTACAATTTAAATTTTATCCAAAATTTAAAGTGTTGAGAATTTGTCTGTTCTCAAAATGCTTAAGATTCAGAGAAATTTTCACTGCGAAATATGTCTCAAAATGTGAGAAAATTACCGTACGAAAGCAAAAATGTCTCCGAATCTTAGACTTTTTCTGTAGAATTTCTCAGAATCTGTGACATTTTCTGTAGAAATAATGTCTCAGAATCAAAACATTTTCTATAGGAAAAATGCCCAAGAATCTTAAATTTTTTCTTTAGGAAAAATGTTTTCGATTTTGAGACAAATGTCCCAGAATTTGATACTTTTTCTATACAAAAAATGTATCGGAATCTGAGACTTTTCTATAGAAAAAATGTTACAGAATCTGATACCTTTTTATACGAAAAATGTCTCAAAATCTGAGACTTTCTTTATCAAAAATGTCTCAGAATCTAAATTTTTTTTTAAACGAAAAATGTCTGCGACATTTTCTATACGAAAAATGTTTAAGAATCTGAGATTTTTTTCTATATAAAAAATGTCTTAGACTCTGACACTATTTTTATACGAAAAATGTCTCAGAATCTGACACTAAGACTGAGACTACTATATATCTATGCGAAAAATGTCTTAGAATCTGAGAATTTTTTTCCAAAATCTGATACTTTTCTATAAAAAAATAACAAAACATATGCAAATTTTTCATTCGTGTGTATCGTTTGCCTTCTGTTGACTGGCACTAAGACTTTTTCTATAGGAAAAATTTTTCAGAATCTGATACTTTTTCTATAGGAAAAATGTCTCAGAATCTAAGGCATTTTTATAGGAAAAATGTCTCAAAATCTAAGACTTTTTCTATAGAAAAACTAGCAATACCCGGTCCGCGTTGCTGGCCCTAAGAAAAAAACTGTTTTATATTTCATCTTAATTAGTGTCGGACAAAATTAAAGCACGGTTCCGGGTCCAGCTAGTAACCTTTGGTTCCACCCTCGGTTAGCACAATCTATAGAGAAATCTCAACAAAATCTGTTCAGCCGTTTTTGCGTGATTTCGAAACAGACAGACATAACGTTAAGTATAGTACAAAGGGGCGTGTCATTTAAAGCATTTTTATCGAATCGTGACAGTCTAAAGTTCCATGCTGCATCCTCGATTAGTACTATCTGTGCTGCAAATTCCATTGACATCAGTTTTGCCGTTTTTGTGTGATTGCGAAAGAGGAGGAAATAACTTTTTATTTATGAAAAACGGGAGTGACATTTTATACCCTTTTGCAGAATCGCGCTCTACATATGACCTACAGTTCCCGCTCGGTTAGTTCTATCAGTAGTGACAGATTTGGCTTATCCGTTTTTGCGTGATTTCAAAACAGGCAGATATAACGTGCAGTATAAAACAAAGGGGCGTGGCAATATACGCCTCTTTGTTCAGTCGTGGTTAGCATAGTACAAAGGGCGTTGCAATTTTGATCCCTTTATCCAACAACGATCTTATATGGCATACATATACATTTGGTTAGCACTGTTTGTAGTGAAAATGTCAAGAGAATCGGTTCAGCTGTTTTTGCGTGATTGCGAAACAGGCAGACAACGTCCAGTATAGTACAAAGGGGCGTGTCATTTTACGCCCCTTTTTCCAATCGTAGTATAACATGTCCTATAGTTCCGCACTCGGTTAACACTATCAGTGCTGAAAATTTAATTAAAATCGAATCAGGAATCAGCAGGAATAACATTCAATTCAATACAAAGAGGCATGACATTTTACGCCCATTTGTCCGATTACGCTCTAATTTGGCACATAGTTAGCACTTTTTAGTACTATTGTTTGTTTAAATTTCACCAAATCGGTCCATCCGTTTTTTTTATATAAAGATTACATTAGTGGTAGAATGTAAAAATTCGATTTTGCCACGCCCCTCCGCCCACAATCAGAAAATCAAAAATCTGACCACACAGTGTTACTCCCCAGGCTATTCTGAATATTCCCTGAAAATTTCATCAAGATCGGTCCAGCCGTTTTCGAGTCCATACGGAACATACATACACACATACATACATACACACATCCATTTTTATATATATAGATGTCTCAGAATCTTACAAGGGAAGTATCTCAACCCTTATGAACCGATTTGCCTGAAACTTAAAATATATATAATAGAGACAATTCTAAGGTTGGGGTGTCTCGGCTTATCGGCCATATCGGGGATTAAGGGGTTCAAAACATGGGTCAAAAAATGGCGAAAAAATCGTTTTTTGGATTTTTCAGCCATTTCTTTTGAAAAGACTATATGATGTTTTCATATGAGAAAAAAGGTTTTTTTAATGCCTATCCAATGGTGGCAGAACCTTGTAAAAAATCGGCTTCTTTAAATATTTTTTTCAGGAAAATGTGTAAATTTTGGGGGGTACTTATGCGAAGACATAGACCTACGATATCCATATGGATAAGAAATAATCTTTATTAAATTTAAGTCGACCCGTATTTTTTCCCTAGACGACATTCCTGTTAGTTCGGAAGTTATCAAAATTTTCCCGAAGGTCCACATGGTTTCATAAGGGGACAACGAAATTTTTAAACACCGATATGGCCGATAAGCCGAGACACCCCAACCTTAAAATCGTCTCTTTAATATATATTTGAAGTTCCAGGCAAATTGGTTCATAAGGGTTGAGATACTTCCCTTGTTAGACTTTTTCTATAGGAAAAATGTCTCAGAATCTGACACTTTTTCTATAGGAAAAATGTCTTATAATCTGAGACTTTTTCTATAGAAAAAATGTCTCAGAATCTGAGACTTTTTCTGTAGAAAATGTCTGGGACATTTCCTAAGGGAAAACTGTCTCAGTATTTAAGACATTTGCTATAGGAAAAATGTCTCAGAATCTGAGGACATTTTCTATACGAAAAATGTTTCAGAATCTTAGACATTTTCTATGGGAAAAATGTTTAAGATCCTAAGATTTTTCTATAGCAAAATGTTCCAGAAAAATATTCCAGAATCTAAGACTTTTTTATTGGAAAAATGTCTCAGAATCTGGGAATTTATCAGTAGGAAAAATGTGACTAACACGGCAAGTATGAACCGATTTGCATAAAACTGAAAACATATAAGGCATTCCACACCAAATGTCCCGCTACAGAAAACATGTGTCCCGTAAATTTCTGAATAGGTTTTTTGGATAGCCCTATATGGAACTAAGAAAATTGCGTTTTTGGTTTCTTAAATTTTCAAAAACTGGGCTTAGGAGGCGTGGTCAAATATTGGAAAAATGGTCAAATTTGTGGCGAGTTGCCTTGATTAAATATTTATCACATTAAAACGGAATGCACCACAATCTCAAAAATTTACATTCTTATATAGTTTTGTATGGGCTATCGACTAAAATTTTTTTTTTTGGAAAATTTTCAGAGCCCATTCTGAAATTTTCCATTTTTTAAAAAAGTCATTTTTCTTTTTTTTAATTTTTTTTTTTTAATTTTAGATGTTTGTCCAAAAAAAAAATCAGAAATGTATTTTTCGTTTTTTTCGAGAAAATCGCATTTGCATTTTAAATTTCATAACAATTTTGTAATTTGCTTGTTTTTTCTTGTTTCAACAGAGCGCATGAGAAATATTTATGTAATTAATATTACTCATTCGCAACTTTAAAACAAGAAAATAGAAGCAAAATTGTTATGAAATTTAAAATTCAAATGCGATTTTCTCGAAAAAAAACGAAGAGCGTGTTTCTGATTTTTTTGTGTGGATGGACAAACATCTAAACTTTTAATAAAAAATTAAAAAAAATAAAATAAGTGGCCGGATTTTTGATAAATTGACTTTTTTCAAAAATGGAAAATTTCAGAACGGGTGCTGTCTTGGCTCGGGCGTGTCTTGGCTTATTTGCCAGATCGGGGAATTAGGCGTTCAAAAAATGGGTTAAACAAATATCGAAAAAATTGTTCTTGGGATTTTTCATCAATTTCTTTCTAAGAAACTATGGAATGTTTTCATGTAAAAAGAATAGTTTTTCAATGTCTTTCCAACGCTGACATTACGTTGTAAAATTCGGCTTCGTTAAGTATTTTAACTTGAAAATGCTTTAAGCCTGGTGTCTAATTTTAAAAATGATGCAGGACGCCACCTCAATTTGACTATGTAACCTAACGACTACCAAAAAGGAAAATAAGAATTACTTTTGGCATTTTCTTAAAACCTAAAAGGTTTGCAACTTCGATTGTAACTTTAATAATAACAATCCTGCTGGTGAATATAAGCGATTTTCACCACATGGTGAATAACGAAAAAAATAAACGATTTTCACCACATGGTGAATAACAAAAAAAAAATTTCATCAAAAAATTTTTTTTTTCTTATTATTTTTTCATAAAACTTTTTTTCGTCATTTTTTTTATCAAAAATTTTTTTTCATCAATTTTTTTAAAAAAAAAATTTTATACATTTTTTATTTTAATATTTTTTTTTTTTTTTATCAAAAATTTTTATTTCTTAATTTTTTTTTTAATCCAAAATTTTTTTTAAGAATTTTTTTTTCATCAATATATTTCCTTTCGTCAAGTTTTTTCATAATTTTTTTACATCATACGAAAAATGTCTCAAAATGTGAGACTTTTTCTATAGGAAAAATGTTCCAAAGGAAAAATATTTCAGAATCTGAGATTTTTTCTATACGAAAAATGTTTCAGAATCTAATAAATTTTTTTAGAATCTGAGAAAAAAAATTCTGCTGGTGAATGAATATAAGCGATTTTCACCACATATATATGTTCCCGTCGTTCCTACAAGGAGCATAGGGCCTCAAATTTCACCACATGGTGAATAACAAAAAAAAATTTTCATCATATTTTTTTTCATAAATTTTTTTTTTATCAAATTTTTTTTCATTTTTTTTTTTTCTCAAAATTTTTTTTCATCAATTTTTTTCATAAATTTTTTTTATAATTTTTTTTTTCATCATATTTTTTTCTTTTTTTTTTGACATATTTTTTTTTTCATCAAAAACTTTTTTTTCATCAAAAATTTTTTTTAATAAAATTTTTTTGTTCATAAAAAATTTTTACATTTTTTTTCCATAATTTTTTTTTCATCAAAAACTTTTATTTCTTAATTTTTTTTCAAAATGTTTTTTAAGAAATTTTTTTCATCAATATATTTCCTTTCGTCAAGTTTTTTCATAATTTTTTTACATCATATGAAAAATGTATCAAAATATAGGAAATATGTTCTAAAGGAAAAATATTTTAGAATCTACGATTTTTTTATTCAAAAAATGTCCCAGAATCTGATACATATTTTAAAATCTGATAAAAAAAATATTTTCTCTAAAAATATTTTCTAATGTTCCCAGAAATTAAAAAAGAAAAAAATCTAAATTTATTAAAAACAAAAATAATATTAGCAAAACATACAGCATTTTTAGTTTTGTTATTTAACCTTCTCCTATGTATATTAATACTTTCATATATTTGCTTGAATTTTAATGAAAATTTTTTGGATTATAATTTCACGTACTACTTCGTAATTTACACTATTGTGTAAAGTATTCGCAACAATGATTCTTATTGCAGAAAATAAAATAAAAAAAAAAAAACAAAAACTATAAAAATTTTTAAAAATTTTTACCCAAACATAATATTAAAAGTTGTAGATAAAACATGTTTTGCATACAATCTTCTTAACTCATTCACACATAATTTTTCACATGACAGCCGCACCTAAAAGTATGCTATTATTTTTAGCATTTAAAGACTTTGTGGGTGTGTGTAACATTAAACACGTACTGCATTTTTAATAAAATAAAATACATGCATGCTGAAGTAATGGCCCTATGTTCCAACTAGGAATTTTAAAGGACTAAATATATATATGCTGAAGTAAAAAACTAAAAAAAAAACTTTGCAACATCCTTTCTACAGCGAGTATATGTTGAGCTGCATTATATGACGGTAAAGTATAGACATTATAATTTTAAAGACACACACACACACATTTTATTATTTCATTTTAAACGCCGTCATCTTTTTTCTCACTATTTGCCAACACAAATACACACACACACACAGAGTCTAACCCACTCTCAAATACAAACAAATTTCAAGTTGACACAGTTTTACATGGTGAAAACACAAAATTGTTATAACATAATTTTCTACACCTAAATACTTTTTTTGATTTTAAAATTTTTGTCTCTGGTAGATAGAAATATTTGTGTATTAGGATGAAGCAAATTTTTCGTTTTTTTTTTTAAATTTTAAAATTGACGGTATCGGAAATAGAGATGGACATGTGAGTGACTCTTTGACTCACACTTTCTAATGCTCACAGACTTTTTCCAATCGCACACTCACTCACGAGCATATTTTTTCTACTCACACGCAGTCAGAATCACGTGTGTAAATTTTATACAAATCACACTCACGTGCACTCACACAAGATTCACTCTCACTCACGTTGACTCACACTCACGTTGACTCACACTCACAAAACACTTATTTATACAAACAAAAATTAAAAAAAATTAAGTTTCCAAACTATCAAAATTTTTTAGCAAAATTTTAAGTTTAACCAAATTTTACAAAAATTGTTTGATTTTTTCGGGGCAAAATTTTAAGTTTATCCAAATTTTTCTTTTTTTGGACGAAGGACATATGAAGGGAAAATAAATCACGCAAACTCACACGAAAAAATCGTCTCACGCACACTCACACATTCAAAAATCTAACTCACGCACACTCACTCACGCATTTTTTTCACTTACACTCAGTCAAAATCATGTTAGTAAATGGAGTTTCAGTCACACTCACTCGTGAATCACGCACTAATCTGTATAAAAAGTATTGGACCTGCAGGGCAATGTTTGGGGTTTCGTTTTGACTTGAAATAGGAAAGTTCCGAACAAAATGAAAAAAAAAAACTTTCCGATTTTCAAGTCAAAATATGCCTGCGTATTTGGTACTCTTGCCCAAAACATTGAATTATGATAATGATTTGCTGAAGATTTGGGTGTTGGATGTCATATTCATCTGTCATTTATATATTATTGATCCATTTATAAGACACTCCAACTATGTATAATAGGGCGGGTCGATTTTTTTTGTCAAAAATCGTATAGCAAAAACATAATCTACAATAAATTCTAAGAACATTTCCCAAAGAAACCATGTTTCTAAAATCAAACCCTATACCGCGCCTAACGACATGAAAATTTGTCCGTCCTTCCTTTTTTTCATAAGCAAAACATAGAACTTGACTCTTTTTTGGTGTTTGTGTTAATTTTTGGGCTTTGGTGTGCTCTGAGGTATATAGTAAAATTTTATTGGCAACATATTTGTAGAACATTTCATTCCCACCCTGCCCCTCTTTCGGGGTGTTTTTTGCGATTTGTTAGAATAGAGCCAAAAAATACCGTTATGAGAGGGAGTTAGAGGGTTAATATGTTTCACAAAAATATTTGCCATAATATTTTCAACAAAGTTGTTGAACATATCCTACACCTCAGATGTAAAGAAAACATAGTTTTATATACCGATATGCTGCAAGAACATATCCAGCGGCAATGTTTTACTAATTGCCGCTGGATATAGTTCGAACAATTTGTGGGATTATGACCGGCAAGTATATTAGACATAGTCCCTGAAATGGAGAAATAAATGATTAGATTGATTTGTAATGAAAACGCCACAGACGAAAAATTATAATAAGAAATTTTAACAATAAATCGCTGCTTTTATCATTAATCCATGATAATTTTACTCCATATATTGGGTTGCATTATATTAACATGTAGCGTGATACTCTGAAAGTAAGTGCAGGGGTTGTGGGTTCGATTCCCTCCAAAGCCTTTGTATGTTAATTACAAAGGGAAGCTGGCGCAGCGGATTTTTCTTAGTAAATAAAAGTATGTAATTGTGGATCATAATGATATTTCGTCAAAAAAAAAAACACAGATACTTTTGTGGGATGAAATTGGAGTTGCATATCGGAGAGGAAAAAAGCTGTGTTCGATAAAAATTTTTGATAACTGAATATTTTTTTTACATCAGTATTTGATTTATTTTGAGTAAAAATTTTGTTTTTTTTTTATTTTTGTAAAAAAAAAAAAAATTCGAGTGTAAATTTTTTTGAGTGTATTTTTTTTTTTGAGTGTATAATGTTTTTTTTTTAGTTTTTTTGAGTGACAAAAATAGTTTCTAAAATATTTTTTTTTTGTCACCATTCCTTTTCAAAGCGTGTTTACCGTTTTTTCAACACGGGAGTTCGGGTTAAAACCCATCTGAAATTCCCCATTTTGCTAATAACTTATGAACCACTGTACAGATTTCGCTGAAATTAAGTATTAATCTGACCGGAAGTATACCAAATATATACGCCACGCTTCAGCAGCTTGCCGTACATATTTTTCATTCTTTCGCTAACATTTGAAAGTTAGCGTGTTTTACACAGACAGAAAGACAGACGGACGGACGGATTTTCATGTCGTTAGGCGCGGTATAGGGTTTGATTTTAGACCAATGGTTTCTTCGGAAAAGTTTCTTAGAATTTCTTGTAGATTTTGTTTTTGCTATACGATTTTTCAGTTTTTTTCGATCCATACAAATCGACCCGCCCTAATGTATATACATCCATCCATCTGTCTGTGGAAAGCATGATGCAGTCCAAACCTAAAGAGCTGTAAAAGCTGTAAATGAGTGTATTACTTAAGTGTAAAAAAGTGTTTTTACATTTTGGAGAGTAAAAAATTTTAAACTTTCACTTGTTTTTTTTTTTTGTACATTTGTTAAACGGATGGAACATTTTTACATAAAAAGTTTTGACTTGGTGAAAAAGTATTTTTGGTAAAAAAATGTAAAAAAAAAAAATTATTTTATGAAAAACAAAATTATGATAAAAAAAAATTAATGAAACCAAAATTTTTGGTAAAAAAAAATGGTAAAAAAAAACTTTTGATGCAAAAAAAGTTTTTGATGAAAAAAAAATTATTGTTTTTCTGTAAAGACAGTCGAGCTCAGGCTCTAATTATAATTATGTATTATAATTTTTTGATTTGTTATATATGGTTTTGAATTGAGAAAAGTGTGAAAGAAAAATTTTAATTTTTCTAAAAATTTAGACATCCTGGTTTGTTTCTTACTAGTTTCATATTATCCAGTTATAATAATCTTCAGAAAAACTTTTAATGTCAATTTATTTAGTTAATAGTCAATAAAACTCTATATGTGAAAATTATTTACAGATCGCAGCCGACAAGGATTGAACTCATCATCATCTGTAATACTTTGCTATTAACTGCTTGTAACGTACAATCACTCTAGACCGATACGCCAAGTATGCTGTTAAGCAAGTATCAACTAAATCTGATTTTTTCAATTCGAGTGTAGTTGTTACTGTTGTTTTTTTTTTCTTACAGAAGAGTTTGTTATTGTAATTTTTGTAAACAAACTTATTTTTAGTAATCATTATTCTTCTTCCTCTCCTTCATCAATTCTGATCTAAGTACTTATTTTTGCAAACATTGCCAGACATGGTCTATATTTTAGACACAAATGTTAGGTGTCGCCATTTTTCCAAAGATACTGATTGCCACTTAGGGCGACTTATAGTCTCCTCTCCTTCATCAGAATTGATGAAGGAGAGGAAGAAGAATAATGATTACTAAAAATAAGTTTGTTTACAAAAATTACAATAACAAACTCTTCTGTAAGAAAAAAACAACAGTAACAACTACACTCGAATTGAAAAAAAAAATTTTTTTGATAAAAAAAATAAAAAATTGAGGAAAAAAAACTTATGCAAAAAAAAAATAGAGAAAATAAAAATGATGAAAAAAACAATTTGATGCAATAAAAAATTTGATAAAAAAAAATTCACGAAAAAAAAAATAAAAAATTTGATGCAAAAAAATAATGATTAAAAAAAAATTGATTAAAAAAATTGAAAAAAACAAGTGAGAGTGTTAAATTCGGTGCCGAATCTTTCATACCCTCCAAAATGTAAAAAAAAAATAAAAAAAAAAATTTGTCAGGGGTTTTTAGGTGGTGATGGGGTCAGTGGGGGGCGTTGAAAGCACCCTCCCATCGCGATAAATATACCAAATGTTTCATTTATTTAACGAAAATACAAAAAACATGTAAAAAAGTGTATTATTTTAGAGGTTGGTTCAGTTCTTCAAGGGGGAACTTTTTTCCCCCTGGGCCGATTTTGCCCATTCACGTACTTAACCTGCCTATGAACATGAGACATATTTGTGCCAAACTTCAGGAGTCTAGCTGTTTTATTTTGGACTGCATTGTGTTATCTACAGACAAACGAACGGAAGGACGGACAGACGGACATTCATAGAATGTCTTAGAATCGATCATGGATCAATAATATATATGAGGCATTCCACACCAAATGTCCCGCTACTGAAAAATATGTGTCCCATAAATTTCTGAATAGGTTGTTTGAATAGCCCTACACTCAAAATAATTCTACAGTAAAAGGTTTAGTAAGTGATATTGTACCAAAATCTACTAATTGGTTACTAATTTTAGTATCTTCAAAGTACTAACATTAGTAATTTTTACTGGTTTTAACTAATATTAGTTAAAAATTTTAGTATTGGTTACCAATTTCTGCACTAGGTCCTTTTGGACTAAAATTAGTTAAATTTTTAGTATTGAATACCCACGTTTTTTTTTGGGTGTATATGAAACTAAGAAAATTGCGTTTTTGGTTTTTAAAATTTTCAAAAACTGGGCTTAGGAGGCGTGGTCAAATATTGGAAAAATGGTCAAATTTGTGGCAAGTTGCCTTGAATAAATATTTATCACATTAAAACGGAATGCACCACAATGTCAAAAATTTTTATTCTTATATAGTTTTGTATGGGCTATCGATGAAAATTTTTTTTTTTTGGAAAATTTTCAGAACGCGTTCTGAAATTTTCCATTTTTTAAAAAAGTCAATTTATCAAAAATCCGGCCACTTTTTTTTTCTTTTTTAATTTTTTTTAAAAGCTTAGATGTTTGTCCATCCACACAAAAAAATTCAGAAACATGTTCTTCGTTTTTTTCGAGAAAATCGCATTTGAATTTTAAATTTCATAACAATTTTGTAATTTGCTTGGTCAAATATTTTTCCAATATTTGACCACGCCTCCTAAGCCCAGTTTTTGAAAAATTGAAAAACCAAAAACGCAATTTTCTAAGTTCAATATAGGGCTATCCATACAACCTATACAGAAGTTTACGGTACACATGTTTTTTTTTTGCTGGACATTTGGTGTGACAGAATGACAAAGAGTATACCCCCATACTGGGGTTGGAAAGTATAAAAATGATGAAAAAAAAAATTGACGAAAAAAAAAATTATAAAAAAAATTTATGAAAAAAAAAATTTGTGAAAAAAATATGATGCAAAAAAAATTGATGAAAAAAAAATGATGAGAAATAAAATTTGATCAAAAAAAAAACGATGAAAAAAAATGTTGATGAAACTGATCAAAAAAAAAATTGATGAAAAAAAAAATTATATGTAAAAAAAAATTCATGGAAAATAAATTTGATGAAATAAAATTGAATGGAAAAACTTTTTATTAAAAAATTGATAAAAAAAAAATTTTTTTGATGAAAAAATAAAATTGTTGAAAAATAATTATGTTACGTTTTATTCACCAGCTGGTGAAAAATGGTTTTATTGACTAGTAGGTGAATTTTTATCCAAGTTGCAAATCGAAGTTACAAACCTTTTTGGTTTTAAGAAAATGAAAGCAGTAATTCTTATTTTCTTTTTTGTTAGTCGGTAGATTATATAATAAGACTGAGGTGGCGTCCTGCATTATTTTTAAATTATACACAAGCCTCAGATCATTATCATGTTAAAGGAAATCCAAAGACATTGCCCTACGGGTCAAATATTTGTTTATAATAATTTTGACCACAAAAGTAAATTTTTCGTCAATTTTTTCGTCAATTCTTCCGATACCGACGATTTTGAAATTCCAAAAAAAAAAACACAATTTGCTTCACCCTATTGTGTATGTCTGTTGGTTTTTAACATTTAACGCTGCGTTACTGTTGGTTTTAATTTTTATATATATGTTTTTGTAGGTAGAAAAACATAAAATACATGGTTGACTAAATTTTTGTTTAAAATTATATGATATACATATTTAAATATTCTATGTAGATATAAAATTAACATTCATACATGTGTAAAGTTTATCCACGTCTTATTTTTCATAAATTGAAGCATGTAAGACGGCATGCGATATATGGAGTATTTTTTTGTATAAAATTTTGAAAAATCGTTTTTAATAATATTAATATAATATTATACGATTCGTCTATAATCGGAGATTTATGAGATTTTTCTGTACGACATATGACTCAAAATCTATTACTTTTTCTATACAAAAAGTTTTTCAGAATCTGCGACTTTTCTTTAATAAAAATTTCTCAGAATCTGATACTTTTTCTGTACAAAAAATATCTCAGAATCTGATAATATTTCTATATGAAAAACATCCCTAAATCTGATACTTTTTCTGAACTAAACATGTCTCATAATCTAATATTTTTTCTATACGAAAAACGTCTCTGAATCTGAGAGTTTTTCTATACGTCTTAGAATCTCAGACTTTTTCTATTCAAAAAAGTTTAAGATAGTAAAAACTCCATTTTGGTGTTAGCGAATTTATTGGCCTTGTAGTGCCTCCGTGAGGTTGGGCTCCATGTGTCTAATGGAAAACAGAGCATTTTACTAAATGTGTGAATAGTACTCATTTCATTTTACAAAACCTACTTCATGAACATTCTGTGCATAACTGTGTGTTAACCTTTATATGTATAGTTGATATGAGTATGTAAATATAATACCATATATACAAAATATATTTTTCTAAAGTAAATATTATATTTAAATTATCTAACGTATAAATACATAAATTATTAAATGTGCATTTTTCCACAAATTTTGTGTTATTAGATATTGAAAAAGAAAATATTTCATTTAAATATTTTCAACAAAATTATGCAAACATTCCAATGACAAAAATATTAATTTTCTACATTATGGCGACACTAACATTTATGAAGGAACTTTTTCAAAGTTTAATTGACTTGGATTGCATTTATGGGGGCACTCCCCTAATGCTTGTTAAAAAAAAGAAATTCGAAATATTCAAAAGTATGACTTTTAAAATTGTGAAAACAAATTTTCTATCACAAAATCTAATACTCTTTCTATACGAAAAATGTCTTAGAATCTAAGATTTTTTCTATACGAAAAACAACTTAGAATCCGAGACTTTTTATGTATGGGAAAAATTTCTCAGAATCTGAAACTATTCTATACAAAAAATGTCTTAGAATCTGAGACTTTTTTTATACGAAAAGTGTCTCAGAATGTGAATTTTTTTTATACGAAACAGTTTTCAGAATCTTAGACTTTGGATACGATAAGTGTCTCCGAATCTGAGACACTGAGACACTCATAATCTGAAACCTTTTTTATACGAAAAATTTCTTAGGGTTTGAGGGTTTTTTCTATACAAAAAATTTCTCAGAATCATAGACTTTTGATATATGGAAAATGTCTTGGAATCTATACGAAAAATGTATCAGAATTTGAGACTTTTTCTATACGAAAAATGTCTAAGAATCTTATGCTTTTCTACACGAAAAATGTCGCAGAATCTCAGACTTTTTCTATACGAAAAATGACAAAGAATCTGACACTTTTTTTAAAAGAAAAATGTCTCAGAATCTGAGACTTTTTCTATACAAAAAATGTCTCAGAATCTGAGACTTTTTTTATTACGAAAAGTGTCTCAGAATGTGAAATTTTTTTATACGAAACAGGTTTTAGAATCTTTGACTTTGCATTCGATAAGTGTCTCAGAATCTGAGACACTGAAAATTTTATTGTAGAAAAAATTTCTATGAATCTGAAACTTTTGATATAGGACAAATTTCTGCTATAGCAAAAGTCTCAGATGTATACGAAATGTAAATTTTTTTTTGTCAGGTTACCAGTGTACCCTAATGGTTAAAACGGTACTGTATCCATATTAAAGTCTCCAGACGAGTCCTGGCCAATTTAAGCCAGTCTAGGACAATTCACAAGAGCTTTCCCAGATAGTGATTAATACTATTATTTCTATGAATAAATAAATCTCAAGTCTCTTGAATCTGAATTAAAAATAAATATCAAGTCTTTTGACATTTATTAAAAAATTTTTAAAAATATTTTTTTTTTCACACTAACTGAACAGTAACATGCAATTAATTTTAAAATGTTAGACAAGTGGTTGAAAATAAAACGCCAGCAATTACAAAATTACAGATCAATGTAGACTATATTGCTCGCTACATCCAGTTGCTATATTCAATTCAAAATATTTCCTTTATATTATACTAAATCTCCTTCACTTAGCCATAAAAGCAAATGTGTGTATTCCTGGTAAACCGAAATGGTTAAAGCACATGAAAAAAAAAATAAACCAACAATAGTGTGTGGTTAACGGATGAAATGTACCTACAACGGTTTGTGTTGTAGTATGTCTACTCGAATTTTGCTAGTTACAAATACTAACATACACAATGTGTATTACACATGTGAATCCATACATGTATTGTATGTTTGTGAAGTATATTTTAAGGGAAAAACAAGAATATCGAAGGAAAATCAGTTACACAGAAGTAGCAAAATACAAAATAAAATATCATTTATGTATGTGTGTTCTAGCACAACACAACACCTTTGTTAAACAGCACATAACTTGTTTGTTTCTTGAGAGTGTATGTATGATGGAAGTGTTTTAAAGGAGCATAGCAAGCAGGTAAATGTGTTTGTTAGAATTTCACACACATATAAACATGTTTGTTGTTGCTTTGTAAATGCAAGTTGTGGTCATATACGTGCTGTAGTAGATGTACTTGCTAACAACATGTATGTTTGTTAAACAAACGAACATGTTCAATTACTACAACACCATAGCAAACATAAGCAAATCTGCAAACACTTACACCGTTTACTTCATTGACATGGTATATCACAAAATCTTTTTTAAATTTCAACTCAGTGAAACTGAACTAAATGTTTCAAAAAACCGGCAGTTTTTGGTATTTAGAAAAACTGTAAATGCAGTTGTGTAAACAAGACCTTGACCAATCGCCGAGCAATGTTTAAGGATTACCCCACTTTATCCGTAAAAGTTACAGAGGTTTAAATTTGAAAAATCGATAAAAATGGCTTGAAATAATCCATAATTTTTACCTTCTTTCGCTTTTTTTTTTAAGTTCTCCTTATAATTCAATCTTTTCCGGCATAACACAAAGTCAGTACATATAAGAGATTATTTTAATGTTGGTACGATAGATGCTTCATCGCTTGGTAAGAAGTTATAAGACGGTTAAGTTTTGAAACCAAAAATTAAGGGTTTTTAAATTTTCGAAGTTTTTTGATCAGGGATTTCGGCCCCTCTATAAAATGAAGAACAAAATTGAACTAGAGTTGGTAGCTGTTGTAATTCTTAACATATTGGAATTAATCCCGTTAATGTGCCACGAATAGTTAAGGAGTTTCAGCAGATCAAAGTTCGCAAGAAAAAACGTAATTTTTTTAAAATACCAGTTTTTCGCGAGGCACATTCGCGGTTTCATTCGAAATTTGGTTGACTCTTGGGTAAACCGAGTTTTTTGTGAGTTTACATAAAAAAATCACTGGCGGGTTTATAAAAAATAAATTGCAAAAATTTTATGGCATTTTTGAAAATTGTGCAAAATTTGCAAATCTGTTTCCTATTTTTTTTAGTAGCAATTAATGCATCATGTTCATTTTAATACACCAAAAGACGTGCCTTAACGAGTAGAACTGATTTGCTTTTTGACTTTTTACTTTAAGCCATTCTGAGCGGAAAGCGCGATGATTTTATCTAAACCTGTTTTGATCTGGCACATCCAAGGCTTTACACGAAATCGGATGAAATTTTTTTTAAATGAAAGCCCACTTGATGTGTCATCATAAAATCACAGGCGGGTTAAAAAATTTTGATGATTATAGATTTTTTGGACCATATTAAATTTTCTTGTTATAAAAAAGCATCACCGATTTTTTTTTAACTACTGGTACAATGATACGATTTTCCGTGATTTTCTTCAGTAATACCAACGCGTATTGCCTAAATATGTTATAAAAAATTGTGAAACTTTTCTTTTACCGCGAATTAATCGCGATTTTAGGTACTTAGATATTTTTTTTTTTTAAATCGTTTGGTCATTAAAGGGTTAAATTTATATCATATATTTTAGAAGAAATGATATATCCTGGCATGTTTTAATAACGCATGCAACAAATGTGTAGAAAATAAAATCTTTAAAATATTTTTAAGATTTTTAAAACCGCTAAATCTTAAAACCGCCATAACTTTTGACCCCCTTGCGCGATTTAATTGACGCGAACGAATTTCTTATTCTTAAATAGCATCTAATATTTATGCCAACTTTCATCGATGTGCCATCAAAACAAAAATCACATCTTTTTTAACTCAAAATTTAAGTCTAAAACGGAACTCCTCATATATAAGTTTGTCATTCCGTTTGTAACACCTCGAAATATTGGTCTAGGACCCCATAAAGTATATATATTCATGATCCTCGATCGATTTTAAGACGATCTAGCGATGTCCGTCCGTCCGTCCGTCCGTCTGTCCGTCTGTCTGTCTGTTGAAAACACGCTAACTTTTGAAAGACTTTACGGTGGCTCCTGAAGTTTGGCATATATGTTGGGCATTTACCTGGTCAGGTTGGTGTTGCAATCCAGCAAAATCGGTCCAATGGATCAAAAGTTATGAGCAAATGACTGAATTTCGGCAAGGGTTTTTCGTGAATTTATGAGATAAAAATCAAGCTAAATTTCAAAAGGCAGTTCTGAGGATGCTGAAGCCCGGCATATATTTTTGTCATTCCCCTGGCCTGGTTCATTTTGAATTTCAGCCAAATCGGTCCAGTGGTTCAAAAGTTATTAGCAAAACCGTGAATTTCAGATTAGCTTCACCTTAAATTCACGTGTTGAAAACCCGTTAAACATGTTTTAAAAACATTGTAGTCACAAAAATATTTTACAACGTATTTTTGTCACTCAAAAATATTTTTACACTAAAAAAAAAAAAAAAAATACACTCGAAAAAAATTTTACACTCAAAAAAAATTTTACACTCAAAAAAAATTTAGTAAATTTTTTTTTTTTTCAAAAACTAGTTTAAAAAAAGTTTTTTTACACAAAATAAAATACTTCTAATCAAAAAAAATTTTTTCACGTTAGAAAATTTACTATCACTTAAAAAGGGCATTGTGGAGGGTATTCATAGATTCGGCCAAGTCGAATTTAACTTTTCAACTTGTTTTTTCATCAATTATTTTTTTCATAAATTTTTTTACCAATTTTTTTTATAAAATTTTTTATTACAATTTTTTTCATTAATTTTTTTCCATCAATTTTTTTTATAAAATTTTTATTATCAATTTTGTTTCTCATCAAAAATTTTATTTTAATTTTTTTTTTTTCATCGATTTTTTTTGCATCAAAAATTTTTTTTAACTCAAAAAATTTATTTTCATTAAATTTTTTTTTTTTTTTTTCATCAAAATTTTTTTCTCAATTTTTTTTTTTTTTTTTTAATTTCATCAAATTTTTTTTTTTATAAATTTTTTTTTCCTTCGTCAAATTGTTGTTCATCAAATTTTTTTATCATCAAATTTTTTTTATCAAATTTTTTATTATCAATTTTTTTTCACAAAATTTTTTTTTTCATTTATTTTTTTTTTCACAATTTTTTTACATCAAAAAATTTGTTTTCATTTAAATTTTTTTTCATCAAATTTTTTTTCTCAATTTTTTTTTATAAATTTTTTGTTTTCTTCATTTAAAACTTTTTTTCATTAAAATTTTTTTTTACCAAAAATTATGTTTTCGTTAAATTTTTTTTACAATAATTTTGTTTTTTGTGAAAAAAAAATATTTTTTCTATCTTTTTACCAAAACTTTTTTTTCACCAAGTCTAAGCTTTTCGCATAAAAATGTTCCATTTGCTTATCAAATGTACAAAAATCAAGTGAGAGCCCATGTAAAAAAATAATTACATCTAAACATATCTCCTTTGATAAAACATATATGGGTCATATCTAAATGGATATAATCAGATCTAGTCCATATATACTCTGATTAGATCTATTTATATATGATCCATATATGTTTTTATCAAAGGAGATATGTTTTGATATAACTATTTTTTTACACGGGAGTGTTAAATTCTTTGGTGCCGAATCTTTTATACTCTCCAAAATGTAAAAACAGTTTTTTGCACTTATTTTTGCAGTCATTTACCAAATGTTCAGCTCTTTTGGTTTTTTAATGGGGTGCTCGACTGATATTTCAATTCGTTTTCCATGGAATATCAAAGATATATAACATTATTTTTTCTAAAAAAACTTTGCTTTAGCAACTACACCAAAATCTTCCACAAAACATTACCATGATTTAATGTTTTGGGCAAGAGTAGAAAATTCGCAGGAGTTCAAAATTCGAAAATGTTTTTTGGTCCACCATAGTGTAGAAGTTATGCAGCATAGCCGAACAGCAAGCATTCTAACTTGTTTATTTTAATATTTTTTTAATTATTTGTAACACAATTTTTCAGTGCACATCTACCATGTAGATCAAGGGATAGGTATACATTAAAGATTGAACGTATTAATATTGATGTAAATAGTAATAAATCTCAACTAGTAACACGTTTAGAGATGTACTTCGAATACAACTTATTTATACGAAGCTCTTAGGTATTGAAGTAAATAGTTTATTTGTTATTTATAATAGAACTATTACTATTTCTACGGTCACGAAATCTTAAAATACCCAGCAAAATATCTCAGGTACAACTATCACAACCCTATGGTGACATCGATAAAAACGTACAGATTTTAAGAACTTCATGATGGGACAGCCAAAATAAGATAACATAAGGAACCTTATATAATTCTAACAACTTCCAAAATTTATCACATGGTAAATAAGGAAAATATTCACCAGCCGGTGAATAAAACGTAATATAATTATTTTTTAGCAATTTTTTTTTTCGTCAATTCTTTTTTTCATCAATATTTTTTTAAACAATATTTTTTTTCATAAATATTTTTTTTTTTCATCAATATTTTTTGCCATCAATATTTGTTTTTCATCAATATTTTTTGCCATCAATATTTGTTTTTCAATCACTATTTTTTTTATTTTTCAATAATTGTTTCTTTATGTTATTCAAAAGTTTTGTTTTTTTATCAATATTTTGTTTTTCACTAATATTTTTTTTTTTATCAATATTTTTTTTATCAATATTTTTTTTCATCAATATTTTTTTTCGTCAAAAAAAAAAATTTTTTATCAATATTTTTTTATCGATATTTTTTTTTTTCATCAATTTTTTTTTTTATAAATTTTTTATACATATTTTGCTCAATCAATATTTTGTTTTCAGCAAAAAATTTCTTATCAACATTTTTTATCAATAATCTTTTTTTATTAAAAACTTTTTTCATCAAAAACTTTTTTTTATCAAACATTTTCTTCACCAAAATATTTTTATTAAAGTTTAGAATGTCCTATTAACGCTATTGAATTTTCAAAGAGGTGTTTTTTCCTATTGCTAAGCAATAAATTTTCAAAGTTTGTTCGAGAGCCAAATATTTGAATTTTTTTCAAAATTTTGGCAAAAAATCAAATAGTTGGCTTCCGACAGTTCTTTCACAGAAAAAAAACAATTGTTATATTGACCCCCAAATTTGTGAATACAATTAATTTTTTCACTGAAAGTGCTCCTATACGGAATTTTGTAATATCAACAAACGTTTGTAAATTTTGATTGTTGAAAAAATAATTCTTTTGTTTTCAACAAAGAAATTCAACAAAGACAAACACAATTTGTTATTCTGACAAAAGTAAAAAAAAAAATATTTTGTTTTCCAACAAAGAAATTCAACAAACACAAACACAATTTGTTGATCTGACAAATTAATTTTTTTTTTCAACAAAGAAATTTAACAAACACTACTTGTTGACATGATAAAAGAATTTTGAAATAAAATTACTTGACTGAGTTTGTTGAAAACAAAATCGAAGTTTTGAATTATGGACTAAAAGGCGTCCGTTTTTACAAAATGTTTGGTTGATATCATGTTTGGCTGATTTACAATTGATATTTGTTGACTTAAATTTGACGATTTTATTTTCTGTGTTAGACGATTTTATTTCCGTAAGTTGTACGAAACAAACCTTTAGTGGCAATATTGTAGGTATGGAGATTTAAAATTTAGAAACATTTATGGAGATTTAAAACTTAGAAACAAAAAAAAATTTAACAAAAATTTTTTAAAACAATATTGGAATGATTTTTGCTATAATTTTGAAAAAAAAAAATCAAATATTGGGCTGTCTAGCGAACTTTAAAAATGTATTGCTTAATAATGCGAAAAAAATGAAATTGTAATAGCGTTAAAAGGACATCCTTACCCGAATAAAAATTTTTATATGATACAATATACATATAATGATATGTAACACAATATATATTTATACGCAATTTGATCCGAATAATGGTGGATCCCGACTAAAAAAAATAATACGATGCCATATAACATTTGATCCCAAAAATGGAGGATCCAAAAATATATGATTATATCATATTAGATCAAAATTTAGATAATAAGATATAATTAGATCCCAAAAATGGAACGGTAAATATTATCTAATTTGATATTATAAAAAATTAGATCTAATAAGATCTAATAATATATAATTATATCTTATTATATCTAATATGATCTTTAAGATCAAATCAGATGAAATTTACAGTTCCATTTTTGGGATCCAATTATATCTAATTATATAAAATTTGATCTAATAAGATATAATCATATATTTTTAGATCCTCCATTTTTGGGATCAAATAATGGATCTATTTATATACAATTATATGAAAAACTATATGATTATATCAAAACTTTTTTACTCGGGATGTTTTTGCATTAAAAAAGATCAACTTGTATAAAATATGTTTTGATTTCATCCGAGTTTTGACCAGACATTGCCATATATTAGTGGATCTAATTAGATGTAATTGCATAAAAACATGTAAAATCCTGGTGTTTTTTGGTTTGGGTTGAGTTACACCACAGGTCAACGATACATTCACCAAACATATAAATTTCTTAAACAAAAAAAAAAAAAACGCTTCGAACCAGATAGGTGATATACATAACCCTAACAAGGAAATGTTTAGGAACATTTTAAAAAGTTTCTTATATTTTGCCTTAAAAACTTAGAAAATTGTTGGTTAAATGGAAACATATAGTGTTATGTATGGAACAGAATAGTATATATATAATTCTATATTAAATTATACAGAAAAACAAATTTTGTATTGACCCTCATATAATTTTATATAATTATATCAACCGTACACCTTTTAATCCGAATCATGATTCAATTATTTATAACTACATATGACTGCATTTAAAAAAATTTTGAAAATATCTCACGCGATGTATAATCATATATGATTTATTATGTTTGCATCAAGTTATATATTGTTATATATGTTTATTTTTACTCGGGTATACAAATTTTTGTTTTTGGAAATTCATGGAGTCCTTCCCAGGGAAAAAAGGGCATTCAAATATAATTTTCAAAATTTTTTGTTGAAATTTAATAAAACAAAACTTTTGTTTCTAAATTTTAAATCTTCATAATTTTATATACAATATTGTTTTTATAAGTTTTTTCGTACGACTTACGGTTTCCGCTCACAAAAATGTTAAAGAACTGTCTAAAACTCAATATTGTCAAAAAAGCGTTTTTTTAAACGCCCATATCTTCCAAAGTATTGATCAAAAAATATATATATGGTTTTTAATCATTTACGAAGCTCTATCAAATAATATAAAATTAACAAAACCGGTGATCCGTCAGTTAAATTTCCCATGGATTTGCTCATAAACATAATGGGGTCCTGGATAGATACTTCAATGTGTTTTTCATGGAATGACAAATTAATATAGCGTTATTTTTTCTAGAAAAATGTAGCACCTATTTATTAGCAAATCATTAATGTTTAATGTTTTGGGCAAGAGAACAAACTTCGCAGACATTTTTTTTTTTTAATTTTTAAGGCCCTGGCACAAAAACTGTTTGAAGATTTTTTTTTAGTTCAAGACACAATTTTTTTTAACGTGATAATGTTTTTAGGGTGGTGTCTAATTTTAAAAAAGTTGCAGTTGGCGTCATCTCAGTTTGACTATATAAGCTAACAATTAACGAAAAAAGAAAACTAGAATTACTATTTTTATTTTTCTTAAAACCAAAAATTATAATAACTTGGGTTTGTAAATTGGATAATAATTCACCTCGTGGTGAAGAAAACCGTTTTTCACCAGCTGGTGAATAAAAAGTACACTAACAAGGGAAGTATCTCAACCCTTATGACCCGATTTGCTTGAAACGTAATATATATATAAAAGAGACAATTCTAAGGTTGGGGTGATTCGCCTTGTCGACCATATCGGGGATTTAGGGGTTCAAAACATGGGTCAAAAAATGGCTAAAAAATCGTTTTTTGGATTTTTTGTCATTTCTTTTTAAGAAACTATATGATGTTTTCATATGAGAAGAAAGGTTTTGTTAATGCCTATCCAATGGTGGCATAACCTTGTAAAAATTCGGTTTCTTAAAATATTTTTTTCAGGAAAATGTATAAATTTTGGGGGGTACTTATGTGAAGACATAGACCTACGATATCCATATGGATAAGAAATAATCTTTATTAAATTTAAGTCGACCCGTATTTTTGCCCTAGATGATATTCCTGTTAGTTCGGAAGTTATCAAAATTTTCCCGAAGGTCCACATGGTTTCATAAGGGGACAACGAAATTTTTAAACACTGATATGGCCGATAAGCCGAGACACCCCAACCTTAAAATCGTCTCTTTAATATATATTTTAAGTTTCAGGCAAATCAGTTCATAAGGGTTGAGATACTTCCCTTGTAAGAAAATTATGTCTTTAACTGTTTGTAGGTTATTTCAAAAAGTAATCAGTAAAGTTATTTTAAAAGAAAAATCATTAATTTTATTAATGAATTCTTATTTTCTACTGTTTCTGTAGTTTAAAAAAAATAATTTACTGTATTAAAAACGAATTTTCTGTTACATTTAATTTCGGCAGTAAAAAAATTCTTCTATAGTTATACTATTTTTCAATACAAAATAACTGAATATTCACTAGTATTTTAATGTTTTGGTTAGTCATTAAATTAACATTTAAAATTGACTGTAATATGTTTTTATTTTAAATGAAAAAACAGTGGAATGGTTTTAAAAAAAAATCATTTGTTTTAAGTGAATATTCACTGGAATTTACCTACATATTTTTTTGAGTGTAACATAAATATTTTTCAACAAAAAAAAATTTTTTTTTTCATCAAATTTTTTTTTCATAATTTTTTTATCAATTTTTTTTTTTTTTAATTTTTTTTTCATCACTTTTTTTTCATCAAATTTTTTTTTCATAAAATTTTTTTTTTTTCATGAATTTTTTTTTATCAATTTTTTTTTCTAATTTTGTTCATCAAATTTTTTTTCCATAAAATTTTTTTTTTCATCAATTTTGTTTTTTTTATCAAATTTTTTTTTTTTCATTAATTTTTTTTTATCAAACTTTATTTCATCATTTTTTTATTAATTGTTTTGTTTTTATCACATTTTTTTATTTTTAAAAAAAAATTTTTTTTTTCATCAAATTTTTTTTTCATAATTTTTTTATCAATTTTTTTTTTTTTTAATTTTTTTTTCATCACTTTTTTTTCATCAAATTTTTTTTTTATAAATTTTTTTTTTTTCATGAATTTTTTTTTATCAATTTTTTTTCTAATTTTGTTCATCAAATTTTTTTTCCATAAAATTTTTTTTTTCATCAATTTTGTTTTTTATCAAATTTTTTTTTTTCATTAATTTTTTTTTATCAAACTTTATTTCATCATTTTTTTATTAATTGTTTTGTTTTTATCACACTTTTTTATCAATTTTATTTTTCATCAATTTTTTTTTCATAATTTTTTTTTTTTTTCATAAACTTTTTTTTTTCATCAAATTTTTTTTTTATCAAAATTTTTATTTCATAAATTTTTTTATCATATTTTTTTTTTATTAAATTTTTTATCCAATTTTTTATTATCAACTTTTTTCTCACCAAAAAAAAATTTTTTTTTTCATATTTTTTTTTTAAATCAAAAATATTCATCAAAAACTTTTTTCATCAAAATTTTTTTTCACCAAAAATTTTGTGTTGTTTTGCATTTTAAAGTGTAAAGTTCATTAAAAATGCTTTTAGAAAATAAAATTTTCAAAAAAAAAAATTGCAAGTTCCGAAAAAAAATTAAAAATTTTTCTTAGTCTCAGACACAAAAAATTTTCGGTAATATATATTTTAATTAATATATATATTAATAAATAAACTGTATCATATTAATGAAAATTTACATCAATATTATAAAATTGTTTATCAATATTCGTCCAATGTAACGTTTCATCAATATGATGAAGAATTGTCATCAATATTAAGACTCTTTTAGTGTATATTTTTTCCTTGGGTAGTATTTGTTCTCAATTATTATATTTTTTAGGAGTTCATTTCGTTTATATTCTTTATTTTATTTTTTTTTTTTGATTGAAATGCGATTTTCCCAAAACTGTTGTGCTTTTTTGTGGCTTTATAAAAGTTTTTTTTGCTCTCTCTCATTTTACTGAACCTTACCCAAAAAATTGTGAAACGAACTAAATAATTAGATAAATTTAAAAATTAAATATATTTAATTTTAGTTTCCTTTCAATTTAAAATAAATTAAATACAAAAAAAATCAATTAAAAAAATTTAAATGTGTAAAATGAAGGCCCACAAATATTTATGCATACATTAACATTTAATTCATTTGTCAGCCTAATTATATGTAATACTTATTTGAAATTATTAGGTACATTTTTTTAAATTATCCTTAAAGGGCTACAAAAAAATACAACAAAACAAACAGATCAAATAAAACACAAAAAATGGCGTCATTATTCGCTGTTTGATGTGATGGGGGTTAGTTTTTTTCGCTCATTTAGGCGCATTTATGGTGGGTTTTTGAGATGTGGATTAAGTTTAAACTTACTCGAATTTTTCTGGTGAAATGTGATTTATTTGTATTATTTCAATATAGACCACAATTTTAAGCAAAACTAAGCTGTTCCGCCGAAATTTCGTTTAAAAACTTTTAAATGGCAGCACAAATAAGTTTTCGGATTAACTAAACCTAGTTTAACTGAGATCTCAAAAACCCAGCCTTAAGGTATATTGCAACAATATAAAAATATTAATTTAAACTAATTGAAAACCCCAGCTAATATTAAAATTTTTTTATCGCTCTTCCCTCACCAAACAAAACATAAACTTCTTTTATTGCATTATATCATTTCTATGTATTAAACAATAAAAAAAAGAAGATATAAAAATTTACATTTTAATTAAAAAACAAGCGAATTATACAACAATACGAGTATGTATGCATATACCTTTGTTTTAAGCTCCCTTCATTTCTAAGGCATCATCAGCTCGTCATGTGTCATTTGTTAAACCTCTCTAGTGTTAATTTTAGTTTTGTTTTTCTCATCTCCTTTTGTTTAACACTCTGCATTTGTTTTGGCAAAGTTAACAAATGTTAACATGTATTGTCATTATAATACAGATACACTCATACACAAAAACACACATCTACAAAATGGCGATAAACCCCTTTTGTCACTCAGTTTTAACGGAAATACGCATTTACACTTTTACACTTTTGTTTTGTAAAGTTGTATAAAATTTGCATTTGTACGTTGTGCTTTTTTTGTTTGTGTCTGTTTTAAATTGTTTTCATGAGAGGGGTGTAAAAATGTGTGCGTGTGAATTTGTGCTTCCTATATTTGTGTATATGTTAAATTAAAAAATTGCTTGTATGTTTTTAGGCTGAATAAAAATGAATTTCAATGTATGGTAATTGGAATTATTGTTTGGGGGGAATTTTTTTTTTATTTGAAAGATGTTTTCAATTTTTTTTTATATAAATCGAAAACAGATTTATAAAAAAGCGTTTTTTCTACCTTACAAAAAAAATGGTAGGGTAGACAACAAAAAATGTCTGCGAAGTTTGTACTCTCGCCCAAACCATTGAATCATGAAAATGTTTTGCTGTATAAATAGGCCCAGCAAAAACTTGCATTACCAAGTAATGAAATGTGTAATGGGAAATTCAAAAGTTATAACTACTTCTGATTCGAATTACCTTTCCCATTACATTTACAAGCAAATGTGCCAAATGTAATGGTTATCAAACCAATATTAATAACTAATTACATATATACTTATAGGTAATGAAAAAATTATTTTAAAAAAAATTTAAAAAAATAAAAAAATATTTAATTTTATTTTTATTCAAAATAATGTACAGTGAGTCACAAAGTGAAAATCTAGTTCTGAATTTTTTTTATTTTATTAAAATGACTTATATAAGTCATTATTAATAAGTCCTTATGTTGCATTTCAAAATAATGCTAAAGGTAATTTTTTTGGGGGACTAATGGGAAAGTGACGCGAAAAACATTTATTTTGTTAACACATCCAATCCTTTTCAAATGACAACCTCACCCACTGTCCGGAAAGGACTTGGTGTCCCCTGTATAAATTGCCAACGAGGCCCTGTCGACCGATCTTAGGCGGTATAACCTTCACATCTGCACGGAGGAAATTCTGTTGCCACTTTAGGAGTGTCAGTAAACCCTGAATGGCCACTGTGCGTCTCAGGAATTAGGGGATATGCTAACACAGGTATCTCTGAAAAGCTGGCTCCGAAAACAGCACGTTTGGGTGCTCAGATAGCAGCCCTATCACCAAACTAGGAAGTGAAGGCTAGCAACCTACGCGACCAAATTTCAAATTGCTAACGAATCGTCCAAAAAACTTAAACGAAACCGAAAAAAACCGATAACGACTTTTGGCTATGGTATAATGACTACGATTGGATTTTGGAACATCAAAACTTTAAATGACAAAGACGACATAAACTCCAATATGAATTCACGTTTTCTGCAAATTGAAAGAGAATTCCAACGGTATAAGTTGAATATTCTGGGTCTAAGTGAAGTTCGGTGGAATGGAGCTGGTGAATTCAGATCCCCAACAAACAACTCTATCCTGCTATACTCCGGAAAAGATATTGGTAGAAACAGAGAGGCCGGAGTTGGTATTTTACTATCACTTGAAGCTCGGAAGTGCGTAATAGACTGGAAACCCATATCTGATCGGCTTATGTGGGTAAGATTTCGTTCAAAGGTGAGAAATATATCAATTATTCAATGCTATGCGCCAACAGAATCAGCAAGCGATGGCGAAAAGGATAATTTTTACAGTCAACTTAATGCAGTGTATGACTCTCTTCCTCGTGGGGACATCTTCCTTACAATGGGTGACCTTAACGCAAAAGTGGGTAGTGATAATCAGGCGATCGAACATGACATGGGTAAACATGGGATTGGTTTGCGAAACGATAATGGCGAAAGATTTATCGATTTCTGCAATTCCCGAAGACTTGTAATCGGAGGTACACTTTTCGAACACAAGACATGCCACAAAATTACATGGGTCTCTACAGACAGAAATTCAACATCAAATCAAATTGACCATATTGCAATCTCACGACGCTTTAGGAAATGTCTTTTAGATGTTCGCTCGAAGCGTGGTGCCGACTGCGGTTATGCCAAAGACCACAGTCTTGTGATTGCGAAACTCCGTCTGTGCACAGCAGCAATCCAAGCCGCAAGAGCCAGAACCCGTCCTCCAAAACTGGACCTAGCCCGATTGAAAACTGGTGCCATTAAAGAGAATTTTAGAGATCAGATGGCCAATGAATTTTGCCTCAACAGTTACAACAACCCAGTCCTTTCCGTTGACAAACAATGGATCACGGTAAGGGACAAAATTAAAAACATCGCTAACAACATCATCGGCCCTATACCAAAGGGCAGAACACCATGGATGAGCGAAGATACCTGGAGCAAGATTGAAGAACGAAATGAAGCAAAAAAGGCGATAATACACGATAACCCGGAAACAACAACTAAATATAAAATTCTTAAGAAGGAAGTCCAACGCTTAGTTCGAAAGGATAAACGGAAATGCATCAATGAACTAGCAGATGAGGCCGAACTAGCAGCAAACAACAATGACTGTGGCACTCTTTATAAAATAAGCAAGAAACTGGTAGATAAAGGCCACCACACAGAACATCCGGTAAGAGATGTTAACGGTGTATTATTAGTCTCTGATGACGAACAGCTACAACGATGGAGAGAGCATTTCTCCACGGTTCTCAATAACATCTTTTCTGAGAACTCGCAACCAAATGTTTCGTATGCACAAATTACAAATGCCCGTATTACAATTGACCCACCATCCATAAACGAGATAGTTACTGCTATCCGGCAACTACCTACTGGCAAAGCTGCAGGTATAGATGGGATACCAGTCGAACTGTTTAAAGTTGACCCAACTCTTACTGCGCAAATAATTCGGCCTATTATACATACCGCGTGGGAGCAGGAGGAGTTTCCTTCAGAATGGAAAGAAGGTATCATCATCAAACTACCCAAAAAAGGCAATTTAAAAGAATGTCATAACTGGAGAGGTATATGTGTTCTTCCCGCTATTGCTAAGATCATAGCTAAAATTATATTGCTTCGTATCAAAGACCATCTTGAATCGACAATTGGAGAATTCCAAGCTGGTTTCCGTAGCGGGTTTTCCTGTGCAGACCACATTAATACGCTCAGGATTATTATTGAGCAATCTGCGGAATTTAAGTCTAATATTCATCTTTTATTTATAGACTATGAAAAAGCTTTCGATAGCGTAAATCGTAACCGTATTTGGTCTGCTTTAAGCAATAGGGGTATCCCACCAAAAATAATTGCAATGATAAGAGCTAGTTACAGCAATGCTAATTGTTATGTTCTTCACAAAGGTCGACTATCGGAACCTTTTGCTGTACAGAGTGGAGTTAGACAAGGTTGTATCTTATCACCAATTCTCTTTCTAATTGTTATGGGTGACGTGTTAAGCGCAGCACTTCAAAACGATAGTCGGTGCAGTGGCATAAGACGGAAACTCAATGGCAGTCATTTAAGCCATCTAGCATATGCCGATGACATCTGTCTTCTTTCAAATAACATCAACAACGTACTTTATATGGTGGAATCAATATCCCAAGCATCAACATCCGCTGGCCTACGTATTAACATCCCCAAAACCAAACTGCTAAGCTCATGTAGCTCCATTCCTACTAATGACTTATGTTACGAGCAAGTCAATAACTTCTGCTACCTGGGTAGTAACGTATCTGTCGACGGAGGAAGTGATCTTGATGTTGAGAACAGGATAACAAAGGCAAGAGCAGCGTTTGGTTTATTAGCTCCATTGTGGCAAAACAATAATATTAGTCTTCGCACTAAAATACGAATTTTTAACTCAAATGTTAAAGCAGTGTTGTTATACGCATGTAATACCTGGAAGGTAACAGTTCAGTTAACCAACCGCCTACAAATATTTGTTAATCGTTGCCTGAGGCGTATTCTTCGCATATTTTGGCCAAGAACCATTTCTAACGAAGAATTACTGCGAAGAACGAATCAAGTAGAAATTGCCATCGAAATCAGACGTAGAAAGTGGAATTGGATTGGCCATACGTTAAGAAGGGATGATAACAACATAGCGAAGCATGCCTTACGATGGAACCCTTTTGATAGCGTGAACCGTGGAGTCGGTAGACCTCGCATAACTTGGCGAAGATCAACAGAAGATGAAATGAGGTCTTTAAATGTGAGCTGGGGTCAACTTAGAACCCTTGCACAAAACCGTGTTTGTTGGAAGTCAGCTGTAGTGGACGCCCTATGCTCCAATAGGAGTTAAAGGAAATCATATATATATACATAATTTTCTATCATTACTAAATAATTTGAATGGTAATGATGTGGCATTACCAAGTTTTTGCTGGGGGTCATTTTTCTAAAGCAAAATTTTTCTAGAAAAAATAGCGCGATATTAATTTGTCATTCCATGCAAAACACATCGAAATATCGCTCGAGGACCCCATTATGTTTATAAATTATTGATCCGTAAAGGTTTCTAAGACATTTTAGTGATATCCATCAATCTGTTTGTCTGTGTTTGTCGATAAAAAAAACTTTTTTATGAAAAAAAGTTTTTATTTGATGAAAAAATATTTGATGAAAAAAAAATTGGCTAAGGTGCACTTTACGGGACACGAATATTTTGGAAATCAAAAATATGGCACGATTAAAATTTAAGGTGACTGGGCCCCGGAAGACCCCCTGGAGCAAAACAACAGCCCCACCCACCAACATGTATGTATGGGTATTCAAATGAAATGTAATTTGCTAACGATTGCAAATATGTAGTTTTTGTATGTATTTTAACAATATTGTATCCCATAGATCCATTTTAGTATCTTTCTGTTCAATAGTTTAGCCATTTAGTAATTAACCGGGTAAAAGCCTTGATACACAAAACAATTTTTATCTTGCCATGCCACTAAATCAATTTATGGGTTTTGTTGTCCCTGAGCCCGGCCGAAAGACCGGCTGGACGTTCTTTTTAATAATTTAGAAAAAAAATTTTTTTTTTTTTTAAATACCATCAGGACGGTTTTATGGACCTAGAAGGCCCATGGGACCTAGCCCTCTTTATATTTATTTTTCTTTTTTAATTACCTTTAATTTAAGTATCCACACAAACCTGAGGGCTCTTTTGGCTCCAGGTGGGTCCGGGCCCAGCCCCTTAAATTTTAATTTCGTGTTTCCCCCAAAAAATTTTAGTGCTCCGTAAAGTGCACCTTTGCCCAAAAATTTTTGCGTACAACTTATGGTTTCCGAATAACACAAAATACAAAAGAACTGTCCAAAGTAAACTATTTGATATTTTGCCAAAATTTAAAAAAAAAAATTTTATATTTTGCTCTATAAAAAACTTTGAAAATTTATTGCTCAAAAATATGAAAAAACACCTCTCTTAAATTTTAATAGCGTTAAAAGGATATTCTAAACATTAATACAAAATTTTGATATTGGAAATCCATGGTGTCCTTCAAATCAAAAAAGGGCATTCAAACACAGTTTTCAAAAAAATAATTCAAGCTTGAATTAATTCTTTGAATTAAATTTAAATTATTAAAAAAAAGAATTAATTCATTTTGTGAATAATTCAATTTTAATTTAAAGAATTAATTCAAGCATGAATTAATTCTTTTTGAATTGATTCATTTTGAATTAATTCATTTGGAATTAATTCCCCGAGTAAAAATTTTCTGGTCTAATCATATATAATTTGATACAATCTTATATGAGTTAATATGCTTCCGTATAAATTTATATAAAACTTTATCTATCACTTTGATACGGTTGATCCACTTTATATGGTTAGATATTGCTCCATATATGATTAGATTCGTATTTTGGTTTTGCTCATCAAGTTATATAAAAGAAGATATTATAAGATCAATTTGACCTAATTAGATTTGACCAAATTCGGGATCAAATTGTATCAATTTTTATATTTTTTGATCTAAAGTAATACAATTAGATATTATTTGATACAACCATTTTACGGATCAAATTAGATCTATTTAGTAAAATTAGCATAATATTTTTACTAGGGTCATTTTGAATTAATTCATTTTGAATTAATTAATTTTGAATTAATACATTTTAAATTAATTCATTTTGAATTAATTCAATTCAATGAATAAATTGTTTTTGAATTAATTCATTTTAAATTAATTCATTTGAATTAATTCTTTTTGAATTATTTCTGAGTGGAGGGTATTTAAAACCACAATTCATCCCGTTTTTTGCCGGGTACTTTAAATTTGCTTTTTAAAAAATAACTATGATTTATGTATGCATACAATATTATTGTACGACTACAATATTATTGTGTGAGTACAATATTGTAGTAGTTGTAACAGATGTCAACTACACAAAAAAATATGATTTCGTGAATGTGTAAATACTTTTCATATTCACACACACTTATGTATACTTTTATATTAATACAAAATTTACAAGCTCCCTCTCACCAAAAAAAAAAATATGTTCATATTTGTATTGTTTGTTATTTTTGTAATTTTTAAATATTTTTTAACAAAAACACAAACACACGTGTAAGCATGTATACATCGTTACAACTAACACATATACGCCAATTTACACAGCATTGAATAAAATTTTACAATATTTTTTTTTTTTTAATTTTACTTAAATTGAGTTTTAAAATGTTTGAAAAAAGTTTTAATTTTTAATTAAGGTGAAAATTAAAATGTATAAATATGGTTTTTGACACTCAAAAAATAGTCTGCTCAAAAAAATTTCTTTACTGAAAAAAAATGAAATATCGGTCGAATACCCCAATACAACACTCAAAATAATAACGCTGTAAAATACTCTGTAAATGACTGTAATCTCAATTCAACAGATATTTGACAGAGTTTTCTGTCAAAATACAGATTTGAAGAAAATACTTAGTATTTTGTTGTGACACAAAAACAAAGTTTTATCTGTTATATTACTTTTAACTTTGTAATCTAAATTTTACAGATAATTAACAGAGTTTTCTGTTAAAATACAGATTTAAGCGAAATACTCTGTATTTTTTATAACCAAAAAACTAAGTTTTATCTGTATTTTTACTTATTTCTGTGTAATCTTAATTTCATAGTTAAAAACAGACAAAATAACATGTAATTTACTAAACTCTGTAAATTTACAGAGTTTTATTCTGTAAAATTTTGGTTGCATCAAACAAATTTTACAAATATATATAAATTTACAGAATTTTTATTTGCTAAATGGTGCTTAATTTAACAAATATTTTACTAGAAACTCTGTAAATTAACATTTTTTTTTTCAAAATCATTTTACAGAGTTTTATAGTAAAATTACCAAGAAATGTTGCTAGCTGGAAAAGTATGGTGCTCTCTGTTAAATTAGCAGAGTTTTCTGTAATTTAACAGAGTTATTATTTTGAGTGAAGCTTTTTCGGTAATGACTTTAATCTCGAGTTGCGAATACTGTGAATGTGTTTTCTGATTATATAATTCGGGTGCCCTACTACTACACAAAAAAAACTTGTAAAATGACAAGAAAAATTTGCAACTTTTATTTTTTCCTATCTCCTATTTTATGAAAATTTTTAGTAAAAATTTTGTAATTTTACCAGCCTTTTACCAATAAAGTTGTACATTTACATTTTTTTTTTTTTGACAAGATACTTAAAACTTATAAGGAGTTCTCATGACTTTACTAGATTTTTTGCTACCTCCTATTTAACAAGAATTCCTAGTCAAACTTTTTGTAGTTTTACAAACTTTTTACCAATAAAATTGTAAACTTACAACTTTTTTGACGAGATAAAGCTTACAAGGAATTTCCGTGATTTTACTGGATTTTTCTGTAAAATTACTTTGGAAATTTAGGTATTACAAAACAAAATTGTAAAAATACAAAAAATAATGTAGATTTCGATCGGACAAACTATCGGACAAACTAGTAAAATATCGGACAAACTAGTAAAATAAGTCATAACTTTGGTGATAACCCATAGATTTTCATCTAACCGACTTTGTTATTTTTGCTAAGGTTCAAGCTTATAAGAGAAACTATAAAAAAATGTATATGTTACGATTTCTATTTGTGTCGATCACACAAATTTTTGATTTTCTTACTCAAAAAACGTATTTTTGTCATATATGTGTTAATTCCACGTAATTTAATGAGCTCATTAGAAAACAATGGATGAACGATTTGTTGCAAATATGATTCTCTTTTATATGGGTTTTGTTCTAAGTAGGTCAGATGTCTAAAACGCGAAATATAAGGGGAATAGCCAAAAAACCTCTGAATTACTGAATACGTGAAAAATATTATAGTCGTTCAAATATGAGGCATTCCACACAAAATGTCCCGCTACAGAAAAACATGTGTGCCGTGAATCTCTGAATAGGTTGTATGAATAGCCCTATATGAAACTAAGAAAATTGCTTTTTTGCTATTTCAATTTTTCAAAAACTGGGCTTAGGAGGCGTGGTCAAATATTAGAAATATGATCAAATTTGTGTCGAGTTACCTTGTTTAAATATTTTCAAATTAAAACGGAATTCACCACATTCTCAAAAACTTACATTCTTGTATAGTTTTGTATGGGATATTGGTTAATTTTTTTTTTTTTTTTTTTTTTTTTTTTAATTTTTAGAACCCGTTCTGAAGTTTTCCATTTTTTAAAAAATTCAATTTATCAAAAATCCGGCCACTTTTTTTTTAAAATTTTTTTAAAAAAGGTTAGATGTTTGTCTATGCACACAAAAAATTCAGACATGTGTTTTCCGTTTTATTCGAGAAAGTCGCATTTGTATATTAAATTTCATAACAATTTTGTAATTTGCTAGTATTTTCTTGTGTAAACATAGCGAATGAGTATTAAGTATTTGCATAAATGTTACTCATACGCTATGTTGAAACAAGCAAATACGAGGAAATTACTAAATTGCTATGAAACTCAAAATTCAAATTCAATTTTCTCGAAAAAAAAAACGAAAAACACATGTCTGAGTTTTTTTTGTGAATAGACAAACATCTACAAGGTGTACAATTTTTTTTTTTGAAGTATTTGAGTTTCGCAGATTTCAAGGAACAATAATATATAAATATAATTGGGTCCTTCACCGATATTTCAATGCGTTTTGCACGAAAAGACAAAATAATATAGCGCTATTTTTTCTACCCGGCTAAAATTTAATTGCATATGGGCACGTCTGACCATACATAATCATATGTGATCATTAGGGATGAGATTTTCATGCAAATGCATGTTTTTTGTCGATAGTCTAAAAACGAAATCGACCAATTATCTTTCCGAATCTAGAAATTTGCGTTAAAATGGCATCGATTTGTTTTTGCATATTTTTGCATATTTTGGTGAAAATGCATATTTTTGCATATTTTGATTTTAAATGCATACTTTGTGCATATTTCGAACTTTTAAGTGCATATTTTGGCATAAATTAGCGAAAACACAAATTTAAATTTATTTTTTCCAAAAACTATTTAAAATTTTAAAAATTTATTTTTAAAATAAGAAAAATTTTATTTTCTTTTTATTTTAACATGATAATGTTTTTAGGCTGGTGTCTAATAGTATATAATAATAATTAATTATATCTTAATAGATCTGATTTGATCTTCAATATCAAATCAGATTAAATTTACCGTTCCATTCTTGGGATCTTATTATGTCTAATAATATCAAATTTAATCTAATAAGATATAATCATATATTTTTGGATCCTCCATTTTTCGGATCAAATGATAGATCAATTTATATATAATTATATCACAAAATATATGATTATATCAAAACTTTTTTACTCGGGTACATGTACATTAATGATCATACATTGTCATACATGAATTTGTATGTAAATTTTTTTTTGTATTTTTTCCATACAACGTCTATTAATTGAAATTTTTTCAAATATATATTTTATATGTATTTTAAAAATATACTTTGGACTTTATGATACTTAAGGATAATCAAAGCTTCGAAGAATTAACCACTTTTCGAATGAATTCACAAATAAAATACATTCGATTTTTATAGTCACTGTATTCAGTTTAAATTTACATGTCAATATTTCATGGAATGCATTCGATTTTCACCATTAAAGCGAATTTTTGTTTATGAGAATTTTTAAAAGTGAATGCATTCTTTATTCCATTCATTTATTATTCATGAGACTTAAAAATCGAATTTATAAAAACTTACGCATTCAATTTCAAAGTCGAATGATTCGAATTTTAAAATCAAATGTAAATTAATTCGATAAATTGTGATTGGGGAATGAAATCATTAAAGTTTTCGAATTTTCTTCTAAATTTAGTTTTTTACGTTAGTGCCGTTCATATTCGCCTATAGAATACAAAAATTATAACCAATATTGATGATGTATGATCAGTATGTCCAACCGAACGACTTTTTCAGACTGAACACATACATGAACTTCGTCCAATTTTGCAAAGTTTTGCCGAACCCAACCTTTAAAAAACTTGTTTTTATGACATGTATGCTATGCAGATGCATACCATATATGAAGGAGTATGACATATACCTATCCACACATAGTTGCATACATTTACATATATGGAATATTACATTACTTGTGTATGTTCATATATGCTCCCATATATGACATACATTTCCATATATTGTTCATATACTATCATACATGGAATCATATATGAGCATGTATGAACATGTATGAATATGCATGGTCATTTTCACCCGGGTCATTAAATTTTTTTTAATATAATTTTGTTTTTCGTGAAAAAAAATCATTTTTTTTTTACCAAAACTACTTTTTCATCAAGTCTAAGCTTTTCGCATAAAAATTTTCCATTTGTTTATCAAATGTACAAGTGAGAGTGTTATATTCTTTGGTGCCGAATCTTTTATACTCTCCAAAATGTAAAAACACTTTTTTGCACTTATTTTTGCACTCACTTACGAAATGTACAGCTCTTTTGGGTTTTTAATGAGGTCCTCGACTGATATTTCAATTCGTTTTCAATTGACAACTTTTCTTGTAAATTAACAATTATTTTCTTAAGCTTTTGTGATTTCAAACATTTTACAAATAAAATTGTACATTTCAATTTTTTTTTATTTTTCTCGTGAAAAATTACTACAAACAGAAAACAAATTTTGAAATTTTCAACTGAAAATCAGTTGATGCAACAAAAATTCCGGTGAAACAATTGCATAAAGATTGAAACTGTAGAATATCGATAGTCACAACTGAATTAAGTTGACAAAACTTACTTTTAATTGAAACAAATACAAAAATTCGGTTGTCGCAGCAGAATTTAGTAGCAGCAACTGAATTTTGAGTTGATGCAACTGAAGAATTGAGCTGGAAATTTATTTTTGTGTGTTGCTTTTTTTTTGCTATTTTACAAGATTTTTGTTTTTAATGGAGATTCAGTCAAACCTAAATTTAAAATTTAACTTGATTCGATTTTTACAGATTTTCCTTTTACAAATCTTCCAATATGGTGGCTTTTCATTTACCACTCCATCATGTAATTCAAGGAATTACTGTTTATAAAGTTATGCATATTGTTGTAAGTATTTGTTATATTATTCCATTTATATGCATGTATTTGTAACAAGGCAGTTAAACAAAACAAAAAATAAAAGCTCAATTTACAAACACACACACACACATCTACATTATTCAGTTTAACACAATTTTATGTAAATCTACATCACAATATAATTTTTTTTCTCTCTTTTTTTCTTTCTCATCCATTTTTGTACGTGTTTTTTTGTATTATGTCGGAAATGAAACGAACTCAATTTTTTGTATAAAATATGTAGAAAATTATTAAAAAGTATTACATGAAGTCGAATTTTTCAAGTTTTTTTGTTGTTTAATGTTTTGTATGCTGCAAATTTTGGGGATTAAAAAAAGGAAAAAAAAAAATAAAGGAGTAAACATGTGCTAAAAGGCAAAAGTTATTTTCATTTCGTTGCAATTTTTTGACACTTATTGTTAGTTTTTTTTTTTTTTTTTTTTTTTGGAAATGACTGATTTTGTGTTGAAATGTAAGATTATTTTTACATACACAATATTTTTAAAACATATGGTAAATAAATGAAAAAAGTATATAAAGAAGTTTTAAACCCGTTAACCCATTTTTGACCAACTGTTACCTGTTTAACTAATATGGGTGATCTTTCTTTGGTCATCCCGCGATTGTATTGAAATTTAGATTTTGCTTATTTTTTGCAATTTTGAAATAGTAAAATAACTAAAAAAATGCCTGCACATTTTTTACTATTTCTCAAACCATTAAATCATGATAATGTTTTGATGAAAATATCCCTGTAATATTACACTAGTTTAAGTTAAATCCACTCTCAGAAAAAAAATTACTAGAAAATGTTAAAATTAACTAAATTCAAGGAAATATTATAACGAGCTCCATTGCCATATTTGCCTTTTTTAGTTCATATTTTTCTTAGAAATAAGGAAAAAAAATATTACACTGTGCAACAAATTTTGGGTCATCGGTTTGAGCCTCAATGGCTTCAACACCATATGACAGTAGACCATCAAATAGACAAAATCAAGGGTTTGCAAAGTCAGTTAAGATTTAATTTTTATGGCCCACTAAAGTTTTTAATTTTTTATCAAAAAACAATTTCTTAAAACATATTAAACCCCTAACTGCCATTTTAAGGGGACATTTAAGTCCTTTTTCAAAAACTAAACAAAGGGTTAAAATGTACTAAAAATATTTTCCTCATAAAATTTCACTAGGGGTTAAATGGACTAATATCAAATATCAAGCTTTGTAATTTTTTTACCACAAAAAACAGTGTAAATATACTTCTGAGCAAAAAAATTATTCTCTGATGTTTTTTATAAAATTTTGTGATGATTCTTTTCTTTGACCAACAAAATTTTCTAGCTACCCTTTTACAAGAAATACATGAAAATCTATAAATGTACTAATTTTACAACTTTACACTCAAAATAATGACTCTGTTAAATTACAGAGATACTCTGCTGCGCCAGTAGAAAATACCATAGATTTCCAACCAGCAAGATTTTTTGTTTTTTTTTACGAAGAAAACTCTGTAAAATGATTTCGATAAAAAAACTGTAAATTTACATAATTCTCTGTAAAATGTTGATAAAATCGACCGGAATTTTACAAAAAAAAAACTGTAAATTTACAAATTTCCATTTTGTAAGTGAAAATTCTCTGCTTTAAATACATCAACAGTCTGACAAGCCATCAAAATTAGTCTTTGCGTATTACGTATATTTTAAACTATTAAAGATCACATATTTAGTGACGCATTTAAGCGGTAGTGAACATCTACCGTGGTTTTTACAAATAATTAAATGACGATTTGAACAGGGGCTATTTAAATGTAAAAATTGTGTTTCCTATTTGTACTTTCATAAACTTTTAGATAAAAAAAATAAAATTTAAATGTGTCTAATTAAATGCATTCCCCACTTTAATAGGGAAATCATTTCAGAATGCCCACTGTAATGCTTTCTAATTGTTAAATTAAATTTTTTTATTTTTTTGTGAAAATTACGAGCTTTAAACGAGTACAACCAATTTTACACGACATCGTAGTAAAATTTACCAGCCTTTGTAATTTAAAGAGATTTTTACTTGAAAACTACAAATAATTACAGAGCAATAAGTAAAACTACAGATGAATTTTAGTATTTTGGTTACACAGATAAAAATGAGTTGTTAGATCAAGCACGAAATACACCAGGTTGAGCATTATTTTAATTCAAAGTCAGCTAATGAAGAAAAATGTTGAATCAAGCAAGAAAGTTGTAGGTCAGTCATTGACTGATTCTTGATTAAACCAATGCTTGATTTGAGTAATTTGTTAATTGTTATTTTTCTGTTATTTTTGATTAAACCAATGCTTGATTTGAGTGAGCGGTTAATCAATAATTGTTCGTTATTTTTGATTAATCCAATGCTTGATATGAGTGAATGGTTAATCAATATTTTACAGTTGTAGTGTCTTTTGCCAGTCTTTTGTTAAAATTGTTTTTTTTTTGTGCTTTATATTATTTTTTTTTTTTTCGTCTTGTGTGCGTGCAAGTACTTTTCTATTTGGCGACTAACGAAAACTAAACAAAAAACGCAACAGCGTTCATCGCATTGTTACTCAAAGCCTACTATGATGAGTTTTTTTGTTTTTGTGAATTTTTCAGATTTGAGTATATGGTTAATTGATTCAAGTAAAATTTAATTGAATGTCAAATTTTAAGCTGAGCAAATATTTAATTGTATTTTTCCATCGAATATTTTTTCTGTGTACGAGAAAGAAAAAACAAAGTATTTTTCTAAAATCTGTATTTTAACAAAAAAAAATCTGTTTATTATCTGTAAAATAGAGATCACAAAGTAAAATTACAGATAAACTTTTGTTTTTCGGTCATTTTTATTTCCTCAAAATCTGTATCTTGGCAGATAACTTTGTCAAATATCTGCCGAATTGAGATTACAGTCATTTTACAGAGTAATTATTTTGAGTGTACTTTTAAAATATTTTACATAGGGCAAATGCATTTTCTTGCTTTGACGACCACTAGTGAAATTTTATGCACAAAATATTTGTGGAACATTTAAACCCTCGAACTTACTTCTTTTATATAATTTTATTTCCTTTCAAAAATTACCAAAAAATGCCCCTTAAAATGGGAGTTTGAGGGTTAAAGAAAAGAATCGTCATTAAATTTTATAAAACACTTCTGAATATAATTTTTAGCTCAAAAGTATATTAACACTACTTTTTTTGTGTTATTTAACACTGCCATGGTAAAAAAATAAAATAAGGATAAAATTCTTTATATTTTTCCATTTTAAGTTTTTTGACATTCCTAGTGAAATTTTATGAGGAAAATATTTTTAGCACATTTTAACCCTTGAAATGGATATTTTATTAAAATTATTTGTTTAGTTTTGAAAAGGACTAAAATGACCCCTTAAAATGGAAGTTAGAGGGTTAGTGTGTTTTAAGAAAAGAACCACCATACAATTTCACTGAAGATCCCTTAGTGGGGGTGAAACTGATCAGTACAGATATACTTTGAGATGAGTAACTTTTTTAAAGCAATAAATTAAAAGTACTCTATAATGACAATATCATAAAAAGAAATATTTTTGGGCCTCGAGCCAGAATAAACTCTAATCGAATATATATGGGGCATTCCATGTGAAATCGGACACTTTGAAATTTTTTTTTTTAGATTTTCCCAATTTATTTACAGTTTTTAGTACACTTCGAAAACTTCTTCGTGGTAAATTTTTTTTTTGATGACCCTTTTAAAAGATATCGAATTTTTAAAAATTGGTAGTTTGTTCCTTTACTCAAACTTCTTTTACTCATAACTTCTTCAATAATGGTCCAAATTTCAATTTTTTTTTTTCAAAAATTTTGTTTTTTTGCGTACTTTAAAAAAAAACCCCAAAAAATTTTTAAAAGCGCTCTAGTATGCGATTTTTAAGTTTTTAAATTTAAATCTCATTTTTGAAAATGTTTGTACTCTTCGATTTTTTTAAATTTTTTTGTGTAAATCTCCTATCGATTCTACAAATTTTTTGTCCAGGAGGATCGTGGGATAACGATTATTACTATTTTTTAAAATTTTTTGAAAAAAATTTATTGTAATTTTCCAATCTTAAAATCATTTCTACTGCGCCAATGGTGCGTCATAGAGGGGTCATTTATAAGACCGACCCCCATTAATTTTTACGGCTTAACATTTCTTTGGAACAAACTAATACCCTATCTACAATTTCTAAGGGGACTCCCAAACAAAACGACATTTTTCAAAATTTGCTCCAACCGCTCTAACTGCCCTTAGAACAACAAAATGTAGGACCAACCCACAATATTTTTTTAGTCCAAACATTTTCTCTGAACTTTGTTGAATTTCTTTGTTGAACAAAATTTAAAATTTCGTACGTTTGTCAATAAAAATAATAATTAAAAAGAACTACTACAATCTCATTTATCAATTCTTTTTCAAAAATCAAAATTTACAAACGTTTGTTGATATTACCAATTTTCGTATAGGAGCACTTTTAGTGAAAAATTTAATCGTATTCACAAATGCGGGGGTCAATGTAACAATATGCCTGTTCGTTTACCTTACTACAATCTACTCATTTTTACTACTTTTACTACAGCTGGAAATTTTCAGTACAAAAAGTAAACAAAAATTTCAAGTTGTAGTAAAAATAGTAAGAAATTTAAGTAAACAAACAGACTTAATTTGTGTTTTTCAGTGTGTTATTATTTAGCAATAACTCGAAAATAAAATCAGCTTGGATTTTCGAGTTGACGATTTTTAAAGTTCAAAATAAAGAGGATTGAAATGCCATTAGCCGATTTGGTCACTATCTTAATTCAACCTAAACTTGCCGAAAGAGTAGAAACTTGGTAGTCTAAAGGTCAAATAAAAAAATTTTCGTTGAAATATATTTAGAGTTGCAGAGATGGGAAGTTTTAATTTTTTCGCAAAGAACATATTTGGTTAAATTTTTTTTTGACACTTTGATGCGATAAAAATTTATTTTTAAAAAACGATTTTATTTTTGACGGCCTTTTCAATAGCGTTGGTGGTTTTTTAAAAAAACATAAATTTTACCTAAAAATTCAAAGGTCAATTATTAAAAAAAAATTATTTTATAAAGCTCCTATTTTGAGATTATTTTAACTAAGTTTATTAGAAAGCTTGATTTCCTTCTTGCGAAATATTTTTTTTTTGTATAAAATAACACTTAAAAAGTATATGCGGCGTATTATAAGTAAAAAAATAAATAAAAAAATATTTTCGCAATTAGGAACTCTCAATCCATTTTTTGAAAAATGTTTTTTAATGTATAATAAATAAATAAACTTAGTTAAAATAATATCAAAATAGGCGCTTTATAAGAAAAAATTATTTTAATAATTTGACCTTAAATTTTAAGGTCAAATTTATACTTTTTTGAAAAACCACAAATGCCATTGTCGTCAAAAATATTTTAAATCGTTCTTTTTTAATATATTTTTATCGCATCAAAGTGTCAATAAAAATTCAACCAGATCGTATTGCTAAAAAAAAGAAAACTTCACATTTCTGTAACTCTAAAAATATTTCAACGAAAATTTTTTTATTTGATTATTATTATCCTAACATTTTGGCAAAATCATACCTAAATCGGTTTATTGGTATGGGCCGTTGACGCGTTTTGCTCCATATACGAATTTTTATTATCATTTCTACCCAAGTCTGGAATCGAATGGCGTATAATATTTTTTTTTTTTGTGATACGCATACCCAGCAAAACTTATATTACCAAATAAGGTATAAAATATGGTATAGGATCTCTTATTTTATACATTGCAGCATTGATGATTTTAACAGGCGATGAGACTCAAAGTAATGCATCCACATTATCACATAGAATACCAGTTAGGTATAAAATAAGTCATAAATTTATAACGAAGAATACGAGTAAGGTGTAAAATATATGATATTTTATAGGTTACGAGAAATGAAATAATATAGCATACCAGAAGATATATAAGGTGTTACGAGTAGTGAAAAAGTAATTTTGTATTAAATTTACTCACGTGATTGTAAGTGAGTGTAAGTAGATAAAATATGCTCGTGAGTGTGTGTCGTTAGAAATTTCCTGTCGTGAGCCCATCTCAAGTTTAAACTTATGAATTTTTTTTTAAATAATTATTTTTTATGTTATTGTAATGCATTATGCATTCAATTATAAATAATGCATTATTTCAAACTTTCAAATAATACATAATGTAACCATATATAAGTCATCCATGATTTAATGTTTAGAAATAATAAATATGAAATACATTTTATCCAATAATCATGCATTACGTAGCAAATTATTAGTAATGCATTATTTTTCACTTGAAAATAATACTTTGTGGAACAAATGTTTGGAAGACATCCTAAAATAATGCTACAAATAAGGTATATACATTACCTGGTAATGTGTTATATAATCACTACCCATTACCAAAGTTTTGCTGGGTACCGTTAACCACACATGCTGGTCGTCTCCTTAAACGTCACTGCCACCACATTGTTACGATATGCTTACCAAATACTCGTTTTGTGTTGTAACATATTACTTCTTTCAAAAGTTTTAAACAGTTACAACAAATAAAAATTATATTTTTATTTTTCTAAAATTAACTTCATACTCTCTTTCAACTTTTTGGTCTCTTAGGGTTACCAACATGATCTGGAATTGGGGACTCTAATTAAGAATTTTTTATTTTTATTTTGGAAAAATAACTAATGACAACAAACTACCCATTCAACCTAACCTTAAAACTCTAACATTTTTAAGAATCAATATTGTCAATTAAATTATAAATTGCTTTCAATATATTTAATCAATATCCACTTTATATGTTTTTAAAGAAAATATATATATTTTTATTACACTAACAATTCTGTTGATATGTTTCTAAATGTGCTAACTATAAACAAACAATTCTATTTTCTAACAAAAATAGAAAAAAAAATATTTTCAATAAATAATCATATTGTTTACTGTGAACAAAACTTTCTGTTATCATTTACAAAACAAATAAAACTACAAACATATACTAACATATGAATGTAAGTGTGTGTGAGTGTGTATAGAACATGTTAACTAACTTACTATACGACATTCAAACATGTATTGTATTTAAATACACTTGTATCTACATACAGACACATACAATTGTATGTAAATTAGGGGTATAACCAAATTTCGGCCCTATCCCTACGTAATGGCCAATGATATACTGATACCGAGTCCACTTTACTTTGGACATTTCGAAACAGAAAAAAAAATTGAAATATTTTTTTTTTTTCATACATATTATTAAAATTTATAATATATTCAGTTTTTTTGCTGTTAAACGCTAAAAATAAAGTAAAAGCAGCAAAGAAATTATTTAAAATCAGTTAAAAATTTGGGTCTAAATAAAAATTTGACAAAAAAGTCCTTATTGCCCCACTGTGCATCCTGTTTTCTTTTTTTGGATATTTGATAGGAAAATGAAATTTCTAACAAGAAAAAAAATTTAAACCAAAGAAAATTTTGTGTTTTTGTATTAATATTGATGTTTAAAATTATTTTTTCAAGACTTGCGTATATACCGAACTTCAAAAAGGTTTATGCGGAAACTTTTCTTTAAGCCAGCGAAAAAGGGAGGCTGCAATTCTTTATAGTTTTTCATGCTCTATACCACCTGCATTGGGCCGATTTAATATTTTAAAAAAATGTTCAGTTATACCCCTAATGTACATATAAATATATTAATGTATGTTGTGTGTAACTGAATTTTGTTTACATTCATATACTACACTCAAAAAAAAAGTTTGTAAAATTACAAGCAAAAGGTCTTGTAATTCTATTTTACTAAAATTTTTGTCTATTTACAAAAATTCTTGTATTTTTAATAAAACAAAAACTACCGCGCGCTTTGTAATTTTACTATAATATGTTGGTAAATTTATTTAACAATTTTTTTAGGTAAATTAACAAAAAAAAATAATTATTTTACAAATTAAAAAAAAAAATTACAAGGTGTTTAGTTGTTTTACACAAGAAAATTGTAATTGTACAACAACATTTTATTTGATACTTAGTATTTAGTCTTTCTACCAAAAAATGTTTTATTACAAAAAATTTTTTTAAAGATTTTTTAGTTTACAAGGTTTTCAGTATTTTGACACAAAAAAATGTAATTAAACAAAAATTTGTATTGAAAAATAATTATGCAACAATAGGAGACGCAAAAATTTTCTAAGTCCATATTTTGTTAAAAATTATTTTTTATAAATAAAAAATTTCATAAAAAATTTTTGAAAATTTTTTAAGTTCCGGATACAAACATTTTTCAATTAGTTGTAAGCTTTATCAAAAAAATTGAATATCAAGACAATTTTTTGGTAACTTGCTTTAAGTAAAATACCACAATTTTTATATGTTTTTACTATATTATTGTTCTAGTTTTTTTGTTTGTATTTTTACCGTTTTTTTGTAATTTTATCATATTTTTTTGGATCTTTTTTTTTTTAAATCTGGCACTAAAATGTCAATCAAAAGTTGTCAATTATGAAAAATTAAGTTTTTTCTTATTTTATCAGGTACTTAAACGTCCAATTTACAATATCCAAAGTTTTTTTTATAATTTTTTAAAAATACTTGCTAAAATAATTAAAAATTCGAAAAAAAGGTAATTTTTTTGACTAGTTTTTCTTGAAAATATAAGAAATTTCTTGTGTAGCCTCCTTCGCAATTCTCATATGTTCTACTTAAGAAAAACGAAATTCCGAAAAAAAATAAAAAAGTGCAGTGTTATACTCTAAAAAGTTTGTTAAAAGTGTTCAAGTGAAAAAAAATCATTTCAGGTTGTTAAAGTGCTACTCCAGCTGCCGAAGAAGAAAAAATAAGATGCACCAATGGAAAAAACCTTTAAATTTACAAAACAAATATGAAAGTTTAGAAAACAAAATTGTATACTTACAGAAAAAGTTGTAATTTTACAAAAATGAAGTAGAAAATACAAAAACAATATTGTAAATTTACAAATTATTTGGTTAAACTACTGTTTTTACGGCAAAAAAAATAAGAAAAAATGGTATATTTACAATAAAAATTGTAAATTTACCACTTTTTACTGTAAATATAAAAGTTTTTTGCCATAAAAAACTGTAGTTAAACCAAACAATTTGTAAATCTACAATTTTATTTTTTGATTTTCTACTTTATTTCGTAAATTTACAACTTTTTTTGGTAAGTCTACAATAATATTTTACAAAAAAAATTGTAAATTTACACTTTCTCCCCGTAATTTTTTTGTTAAATCAATTTACAAATTATCCCCGTAACATTACGGGGATTCTTGCTAGTACATATTTTACAAAACCTGCCCCGTAAAATCACGGGGATTTTATGTCATTTTACAAACTTTTTTTTTTGAGTGTATGGTTTTTCAATTGAAGTTAATATTCAACGACAATATACATAAAATATCATCACACAAAAAAAAATCATACACAGACACACATAAAAACTCTGCACTATAGGCTGAATGTGGGGATATGTGACTACTATGCTGTGATTCGGGAATCTGAATAAAAAGGAAATCATTTTGTAATGTTCTGCGATGCTAATGCACATCATCAATTATGGGGAAGTACAGACAGAAACGAATAGTTAAATGACAGAAACGAATAGTTAAATGTCCCATAGTGCACTTCTTAATATTCACTATGATTTTACACAGAAAAAATATATTATATATTTCATATCAAACAAAATTTTAATTATAAAATTTAAAGCTGAAAAATACAGAAGAAAATTTAATTTCTAAAAATTATAGACATTTCATGTATTCTTATACCGATTTTAAACAATCCAGTTATAGTGTTATCTTTAGTTTGATTTCAATTTTCGGTTTGTTTTGTTAATAGGTAATTTTTTTTGATATATGTATTAGGGTGGCACGAGTTATGACTTTATCGAATTTGGGCAATCGCCGGGCAAATTATGGTTCGTTGTGGTCTAAAAACTCTATGTTCAAATTTTTAGCCAAATCGGACAAATTTAACCCGTGCCGTTAAAGTTTGACCCAAAAAAAATGTTCCCATAAAAACCATTTTTTTTTTTCAATTAAAGCTAAGTAAGTTGTTCACCGGTGAAAAAAAATGTTTCGAAACATCAATTAATTTGTAGCGAAAATTTGACAGTCATATGTTTGGTTATGTTTTGCGCATCAGCATACACAAAATAACTTTAATTAAAATTTTTTTGGTAATTTGTGCCTATTTATGTGATACAATTAATGTTTACAGTCCCAAACACTTATAATTACTTCATTTTATTTCTGAATGTTAAATTTCACCGCTTTTTAAATTGTCTGTACAATTTAAAAAAATGTTGCTTATAGTGTTGATGCATATTGCTGCAACATATACCGGGTTATTTTGCCGGTTTTTCACCAGCGAACAGAATACCTCTTCAGTGAAATTTTTACGCTTTTGTAAAGCAAGTGTGAAATTCATGTTTTTTTATATGGAGTTTGACAGATTTTCACGTGAAAACCGAGCAACTTACCCACCTTAACTAACCAAAAAATGGGTCAAAAAAGTTTTCATTTGCAAAAGTTATCATAACAAACACTGTTTTTTCAGTGGTTGCCCTACAATAATAATGAAGTTTTTATTAAGATAACTTTTGCAAATTAAAACTTTTTTGGAAAAATTTTGGGTCAGTTCATTGCTTAAGGTTTCCACATTATATACTAAAAGATGGGCCCTTAAATCATCTCGTAAAATAATGATTTAAGGGCCCATATACAAAAAAACGGTTTTTCGTAATTTTCATCATGATGATCCATATCACATAGCTGTTTTTTGTCGTGTTGTTAGGGATGCCATTTTGATTCATCAAAAGCAAGTTTTTTATCAAAAACCAATTGGGCGGTTAATTTCGAGAAAACCTCAAAAAATAAAGAAATTCGTGAATTTCAGGGCCTAGTATGGAAGGCTTTCCATCTTAAGCCCTTAAATTAAGGGCTTAAGGCCTTAAATAAACAAAATTTGAATAGGAAATATTGATACAAGTCATATCTTTTTTTTCCATGCCATAAAATTTTAAAATCATTAACTTAGCAATTTTTTTTGTTAAAAACTGGCTCGAAATCAGCAAATATTTAATGACATTTTGCAAGAAAATTGTACCACACATCAAAAAAAGGAGTACGCAATTGGAATCAGCATATCTTAAATATATCGAAACGTTAGTCACACCTCTTGTTTTCTAAAATAGTGGTCAGTTTTGTTATGCTGTGCTATTTTACCTTATTAGCTTATTAACGACTAAAAATTTAACTTTGGCGGTATCAACCCTTAAACTTCAAAATTGAATTTGTAAACAAAAATTAGGGCCGTTACATGTTTGCCGTGTTCTGAAATGTATAAAAAAACAGCAAAAAAATTTAGGCAAAGGCCTAAAAATATTGTTTTAAGGCCAAAACGAACCATAATTTGATAAAAATTATATCAAATTATATCTAATTTGAACAAATTTTATAAAATTTGATAAAATTATATAACATTTTATATAATAAAAAAAATTAGTACATAATTATATATAATTTGATCACATTATATCGAGGACCTATATTCAAAACCCTTTATCTTCCATTTGCACGAAAATAACTTTTTGATGGCAACCCAGCAAAAATTTTGATGAACTGGCAGCAGCTTTTGGAAAGGAAACTCGGGTTAAGGAGCGCATCCAAACCTGCTGTCACACTTTAAGCATAGTACTCTGTTCGATTTCACGGGAGAAAATCCGTCAAACTCCATGTAAAAAAAAAAACATTGGCAACGCGAGGAATTAAAGGGCAATTGTTAAAAAAGTTTTCACGCATTTTTATTATACAAGACAATTAAAATTGCCGGAAAAAAGTGACATTTCAGTTTTATTATGATCGTTTCTTTCTTATAATTGTCAAAAGTTGAACAGTTCATGCGAATAAGGACGAATAGACCATTTGTATAATTTTACAAATGACGATAAAAACGCAGGAAACGATTTCAAACTTATATTTTTGTGAACTTTTTTGCATTAATGGATTAGTGCATTATGCGTTTTTATCGTCATATGTAAAATAATACAAATGGTCTATTCGTCCTGATTCGCATGAACTGTTCAGTTGTTGATTTTTAAATGTTTTATAGCGATTTGAGGCGTTTAAAGTTTAAGTGAAATTTTCACCGTAAAAAACAGAGTACTTAGCTTTAAAGCGCTTTGTCACGCAAAAAGTGTTAAAAATATTAAAAAGAAAAGCAAGTGTTAAATTTGATCAAAAAATAATTTTATATTATAAGTTTTATATAAAATATCTTAACAAAAAATTAAAAATGTTCCCCCTTACTTTTACTGCGTCCTCAAGAGCGCTCTTTGGATGCGCTTCTGTATGCTATAAAAAGATCCTGTGTCGATTTATTTTTGCTGGGAAAATATTCAGTAAAACGGTCCTCATCTATGGAGTTAAATTCAGAACAAAAATATTTTTTTTGCTATTTTATTTGCATTTTTGGTTTTCTCTATCTCTTACACAATTAATTTTTCTGAATGCAAAATAAATTTTTCTGAATGCAAAAAAAAAAAAAATCAAATAATTAATTTATAAATATTTTTTTGAATAATTTCATCATGCAGTTCATGATTTCATACAAATTTTTGCATGCTGAACACGAATTTGTCAACAAAATTCCAGAACCACGATTTTGGTCCACAGATGCTAATTTTTTCTGAAAACTCTTGTTTGACTTTTTTGAAAAATATGGCTCAAAATTTGGATGTCTGGTATACATTATGAAACAAAAATTTTAATCTTAAAAATCGCGATGGTAATCAGCAGGGAAACCAAAAATATGCTCTAAAAAACACGTTTTATGCGCTTAAAAAATGCTCTTAAAAACGGAAAATATGCTCTAAAACAAGTAAAAATATGCTCTTAAAAAAATTATGTATCCTTTTTTGCGGTGTTTTTTTACAATTTGTTAGAGAATAGACCCAAAAAATACCGTTATGTGGGGTAGATAGAGGGTTAATATGTTCTACAAAAATATTTGCATTAATACACCCTACACTCGATATGAAGCATGAACAGGCCAAAGGGGAATCACTCGTCAAAACAACGTAATTTTGGAAAATCCCACAAAAATTAAAAAATTTTAAAAATAAGTGTTGTTATAAAAAAAATTGGAAAAAATGCTCTAAAAATTCAAAAAAATGCTCTAAAAATATAAAAAAATGCTCTAAAAATTTAAAAAAAATGCTCTAAAAAGTATAAAAAATGCTCTTAAAATTTAAAAAAATGCTCTAAAAAGTGAAAAAATGCTCTTAAAATTGAAAATATGCTCTAAAAATATGCTCTTATGCTAAAATATGCTCTTAAACATAAAATATGCTAAAATATGCTCTTAAGGCTAAAATATGCAAAAATATGCTCTAACAAATCGATGCCTGATTTCTTAAAATCTTCTGAAACGGATAAATACCTTATCCATTTATCAATACAATGCGCAGGAAAAAACATGATACTGCATATTTTTGGTTTCCCTGGTGATCAGTATCTGGACAGTGGACCAAAATTGCGTTTTTATTTTTTTTACTATTTTTTACATAACGTACTCAACAGTTTGTCAACTTTTGAGATGAATTCGGTACAAAAATAACTTTTGTTTTAAAAATCAGCCAAACCAAAACCGCGATTTCGGAATTTTTATAAGCCGTTATCATTAATAAATCACGTTACAAATTTACCGATGTCTTAAATAAAATCATAATAATTCATTTTTATTAAAATTCAAAACCCTCTATCTGATCATTTGCATTCATGTACTTAATAAAATTTTTGAGAAACAAACCCCTCTACCTATCATAAAAACCCCAATAGTGCAAAGATTTAAAAACGAATTATATGTGAGTTTCAGAAGTTGATTTAAATATTGTAGAATATCGAATTTTAATTACTCTAACAATACTCTACGAAATTAACAGTTTTTTAGCTTTCCTGAAAAGTTTTGTTTTTTTAGATAAGGGATTTTAAATATGGGCGCTCGATATATAATTTTTATAAAATTTTCTGAAAACTTAAAACTCTATATAATCTTATATAATTATATAAAGTTTATCAAATTATATATAATTATATATAAAACTTTTTTGCTCGGGAAGCTATTTTAAAAAAAAAAAAAATTATGATAAACATTTCTGTGGATTATTAATTTTATTTTTAATAAAATTTTTAATTCATTTATTTAAAATTTAAATATTTTTAAATTAAATTTGTCTTTTTTTGAGTAGGTTTATTCTAGCTCGAGGTCATTATTTTTTTTATTAATTAAAACTATGATATTCTCATAGAATAATTTTCAATAAAATTATTTTTCTGTTTAAAATTTATTTATGTTGGTCATTTTTGCAAGACTTAATCAACACTTGTTTTGGAGTTTGTAAGATTCCATTGTCAAGATTATTAAGCAAATATAAAAACCCTATACTGCAAGTAGCAAGGGGAATTTAAATCACCTCTAGCTAGAATAAACCTAATCAAAAGATGATATTTTAAAGGTCGAATAAAAACACTTTTATTTTTTTATAAAAATTAAACAGATTTTTTTAATTAAATTATTAATTAATGGCTAATTGAAATAAATAAATAAATTTAATTAACGACTTACACATTTTTAAACTATATGCGTATTTTCAGGATTGGTCCTTAAACTTTTTTTTTTTATTAAATTTACAAATTTTTTAATTGCAATTAATTTTTTTTTCTGTGTATGTTCCTGCAAACATATACAAAACTAAATAGTTTTTATTATGTATATTCAACTAAAAATAAAAATGAAAAAAAAAAAAAAATAAACAAAATCTAAAAATGAAAACAAAAAATATTGTAGGAGTGTCCTTGTTGTGTCATTGGCAGCATATGATATATGTATGTTTAAATATTTATTGTGTAAAAGCGTATGTAAGTGTGTGTGGGTGTGTGTGTGAATACAAATGAAGATAGAAAACTAAAGTGTAGAGTATGTAATGTAGTGGCTTTTGTATGCTTGTGTATGTGTAGTAAATTGTAGTATGTATGTTATAATATTCGCAAACAGCATCAGGAGCAGCAGTAGTAAACTATCATAGAAATGCTGAGTAGCTGGAGATAAATATCCTTGTTGCTGTTGTTGTTGTGTTTGTAGTTTTAATTTATACAAATGTAATATTACGCTTGATTTCCTAACACAGATAAATGTAATTGATTGCACACAATTTAACGCATGTTTTTTTTATTTTTTTGTTTTTGTAGTTGAATAAATGAGCTTAAGTATACACATGTATGTATCCTGCAGTGTATTTGTATCTGGGAAAATGAAAATACCAAATTGTGTAAACATTTGCGAAAATATTCTTAATTTAATATAGATATATTAGTGTGTGTATGGTAAATGATTTAAAGTTTCATTGATTAAGTTTTGTACAATACAAGACACACTTGAAGAAAAATGCTTTTTCATATTAATGAAAAGTTATCGCCACTTGCTGTTATTAATTTTGATGAGAAATTTCATAAATATTATGAAACGTGACATTAAAATTGATGTAACAAGTGTTGACACTTTTCATTAAGTCATCAAAATATGTTTTCAAATCTCCTTGCAATTTTTTTTAAAAGAGAGGTCATATCAAAAGTTTCTAGGGCACGAAAAAGTTTTACAAATTATACAAGCCCCTGAGACATTTTTTTTTTGAGTATTGGTGTAAAGCATTTAATTAAAATTGATTTCAGTAAAAAGTAAAAATTTATCGAATTTTTATAAATGGTACTTTTTATAAAAAGTCATTTTATAAAAGGTACTTTTTTTATAAAAAGTACCTTTTAAAAAGGGTACTTTTTAAAAAAGGTACTTTTTAAAAAAGGTACTTTTAATAAAAGTTAATTTTTATTAAAGGTACTTTTTATAAAAGGTACTTTTTATACATGGTACTTTTTATAAATGGTACTTTTTATAAAAGGTACTTTTTATAAAAGGTACTTTTTATAAAAGGTACTTTTTATAAAAGGTACTTTTTATAAAAGGTACTTTTTATAAAAGGTACTTTTTATAAAAGGTACTTTTTATAAAAGGTACTTTTTATAAAAGGTACTTTTTATAAAAGGTACTTTTTATAAAAGGTACTTTTTATAAAAGGTACTTTTTATAAAAGGTACTTTTTATAAAAGGTACTTTTTATAAAAGGTACTTTTTATAAAAGGTACTTTTTATAAAAGGTACTTTTTATAAAAGGTACTTTTTATAAAAGGTACTTTTTATAAAAGGTACTTTTTATAAAAGGTACTTTTTATAAAAGGTACTTTTTATAAAAGGTACTTTTTATAAAAGGTACTTTTTATAAAAGGTACTTTTTATAAAAGGTACTTTTTATAAAAGGTACTTTTTATAAAAGGTACTTTTTATAAAAGGTACTTTTTATAAAAGGTACTTTTTATAAAAGGTACTTTTTATAAAAGGTACTTTTTATACAAGGTACTTTTTATAAAAGGTACTTTTTATAAAAGGTACTTTTTATAAAAGGTACTTTTTATAAAAAATTTTTTTATAAAAGGTACTTTTTATAAAAGGTACTTTTTATAAAAGGTACTTTTTATAAAAGTTACTTTTTATAAAATATACTTTTTATAAAAGGTACTTTGAATAAAAGGTACTTTTTATAAAAGGTACTTTTTATAAAAGGTACTTTGAATAAAAGGTACTTTTTATAAAAGATACTTTTTATTAAAGGTACTTTTTATAAAAGGTACTTTTTATAAAAGGTACTTTTAATAAAAGGTACTTTTTATAAAAGGTACTTTTTATAAAAGGTACTTTTTATAAAAGGTACTTTTTATAAAAGGTACTTTTTATAAAAGGTACTTTTGAAAATTTTCTAAATCCCGATCACAAAATTTTTTTCTCAATTTTTGCGTTATGTAGTAAAAATATTTTAGAAAAAAATTAAAAAAAAAAAAATTGAATCCTGAAAACAAATATGTTTGGCAAAATTCATAAAAAGCTTTTAGAAAACAAATTTTAAAATTTTTAATTATATTCGAAAATTTTTTTGAAAATTTTCGAAGGGATGGACACAAAATAGTTTTGCAAATTTGTTTACCATACACCACTCTGTACTACAGGGTATAATGAGTTTGTGCTGATGTTTGTAGCTACACGAAATATTGGTCTTATCCCCTCCGTTGGATCAACTTAGAATGACTTTTTGTGTAGATTTAACCATGTTCGTCTGTTAGTCTGTCTGAACTATAATAAACGTTAACACGAAAATCCTAGCTGATCCTCGTTTTTTAAGATATTCGCTGTTAAAAAATCAAAAACCAATAATTTCCCACTTTTGGTGGTCCACTGTTAAAGACTACTCCAAAAATAGGACTTGATTTCATATAAGACACTCAAAAAAACCTGCGAATTTTGTACTCTTGCCCAAAACATTGAATCATGATAATATTTTGCGGAAGATTTGGGTGTACTTGGCAAAACAAAGTTTTTTTAGAAAAAATAATGTTATATTACTTTGCTATTTCATGCAAAACGAATTGAAATATCAGTCGAGGACCCCATTAAAAAACCAAAAGAGCGGTACATTTCGTAAGTGAGTGCAAAAATAAGTGCAAATAAGTGTTTTTACATTTTGGAGACTATAAAAGATTCGGCACCAAAGAATATAACACTCTCACTTGTTTTACGTACATTTAATAAACAAATGGAAAATTTTTATGCGAAAAGCTTAGTTTTGGTAAAAAAAAATATTTTTTTTTTTCACCAAAACAAAATTGTGTAAAAAAAATTTAATGAACCCAAAATTTTTGGTGAAAAAAAAAATTGATGAAAAAAAGTTTTTGATGAATTTTTTTGACGAAAACAAAAATTTTTTAATGTAAAAAAAATTGATGAAAAAAAAAAATTTTTGGTGAGAAAAAAATTGATAATAAAAAATTTGATCAAACAAAAATTGATGAAAAAATATGAAAATTTTTGAAAAAAAATTTTGATGAAAAAAAAAAATTAATGAATAAAAATTTATGAAAAAAAAATTTCATGAAAAAAAAAAATTGATAAAAAAAAATTTTTGGAAATGGAAAAAAAATTTTTTCATGAAAAAAAAAATTGATGAAACAAAAAATTTATGAAAAAAAAAAATTGATGGAAAAAAAATTGATACAAAAAAAAATGATGAAAAAAAAAGTTTGATGAAAAAAAATTTTTATGAAAAAAAAAGTTTGATGAAAAAAAAAAAATAAGAAAAAAAATTTTATTGTTGAAAAATAATTATGTTACTTTTTATTCACCAGCTGGTGAAAAACGGAAAAAAAAATTTGATGAAAAAAAATTTGATGAAAAAAAATTTGATGAAAAAACAATATTTTGATAAAAAAAAAATTATGAAAAAAAAAGTTTGATGAAAAAAAAAAATTGATGAAAAAAAAAATTTTTATTAGAAAAAAAAAATTATGAAAAAAAATATTTGATGAAAATAAAAAATTTGATGAAAAAAAAAATTGATGAAAAAAAGTTTTTGAGGAATTTTTTTGACGAAAACAATAATTTTTTGATGTAAAAAAAATTGATGAAAAAAATTTTTTTGGTGAGAAAAAATTGATAATAAAAATTTGATAAAAAAAATTTGATCAAAAAAAAATTGATGAAAAAAATATGAAAATTTTTGAAAAAAATATGAAAATTTTGAAAAAATTTTGATAAAAAAAAAATGTTGATGGAAAAAAGAAATTAATGAAAAAAAATTGATGAAAAAAATTTGATGAAAAAACAAAAAAAATTGATAAAAAAAAAATTTGATGGAAAAAAAAATTTTTTGATGAAAAAAAAAATTTGATGAAAAAAAAATTTGATAAAAAAAAACAAAAAATTAGTGAAAAAAAAATTTTGATGGAAAAAAAAAATTTGATGAAAAAAAAATTTGATAAAAAAAAAAATTTGATAAAAAAAAATGATGAAAAAAAATGATGAAAAAAAAAGTTTGATGAAAAAAAAGTTTGATGAAAAAAAAATTTGATGAAAAAAAAAAATTGATAAAAAAATTATATAATAAAAAAAAATTGATGAAAAAAAAAATTTTTTTGTTGAAAAATAATTATGTTACTTTTTATTCACCAGCTGGTGAAAAACGGAAAAAAAAATTTATGAAAAAAAAATTTAATGAAAAAAAAATTGATAAAAAAATATTTTGATAAAAAAACATGATGAAAAAAAAGTTTGATGAAAAAAAAAATTGATGAAAAAAAAGTTTAATGAAAAAAAAAAAAAATATGGAAAAAAAAATATGAAAAAAAAAAATTTGATGAAAAAAAAAAAATTTTTTGTTGAAAAATAATTATGTTACTTTTTATTCACCAGCTGGTGAAAAACGGCTTTTTTCACCACGAGGTGAATTATTATCCAAGTTAAAAACCCACGTTATTACAATTTTTGGTTTTAAGAAAATGAAAATAGTAATTCTTGTTTTCTTTTTCGTTAATTGTTAGCTTATATACACTCTAAAAAAATGAGTCCAGTTTCCTTATAATAAATAAATGTATGTAGAATAACGCATTTTGTGTAAATTTACCCAATTTATAGTAGGAAAGTGAAATCATTTTAATTAGAGTGTAGTCAAACTGAGGTGGCGTCCTGCAACTTTTTTAAAATTAGGCACCAGCCTAAAAACATTATCATGATAAAAAAACCTTGTAAAATTACAAGAAAAACTTGTAACTTTTTTTTGTTTTCTACCTCCTTTTTGACAAAAATGCCTAGTAGTTTTACAAGATTTTTACCAATAATTTTGTAATTTTACAATGTTTTTACCAATAAAATTGTAAATTTAAAAAATTGTTTGACACGATAAAATTTACAAAGAGGTTTCGTAATTTTACTCGATTTGTTGCTACCTCCTTTTTTACGAGAGTTCCTAGTAATTTTACAAGCTTTTTACCAATAATTTTGTAATTTTACAAGCTTTTTACCAATAAAGTTGTAAATTTACAGTTTTTTTGGCGCACTTAAAATTACAAGGAATTCTTGTGAATTTACTAGATTTTTTTGTAAAATTATCTTGGAAATTTGTAAAATTACAAAAAAAAAAATGTAAAATTACAAAAAAAAAATGTAAATTTCGATTTATTAAAAAAACAAGGAAAACTGTCAAATATTGGTAAAATGAGATTACGAGACTTTTCCTAGTAATTTGTGAAAGTTTTTTTTGTGTGTATGGACCTCCTGATTCCAAAACTGCAATCCAAATTTTTCTAGCATATTCTGTTTTCGAGATATTCGCGTTCGAGATTTTTGCATGGAAAAATTTTTAAACGCGAATATCTCGAAAACAGAACACGCTCGAAAAATTTGGATTGTAGTTTTGGAATCAGAAGTTCCATTTTATATGAATATGATTTATATTTTTTGAAAGAATCTGTAACAGTGGACCACCAAAAAAGCGCAATTATTGTGTTTTTGACTTTTTAACAGTGAATTCCTCAAAAAACGGTACGCGGCCGCGCGCGGTAGAAAACATTGGATGGCAGATTTGGATTCAAGAGAGCAAAATGTATCAGAATCTAGGATTTTCGGGTTAACGATTATTAAATTTTAAAATAAAGAGGAGCCATTAGCTAATTTTGTCACCATTTTATCACAACCTAAACTTGCTTGGAGAGGGGTGTGTGTAGTTAAATTTTTTTATTCTTGGACTTCAAATGCAATTAGAAGGAAAGTATTTTTCATATTGTGTTTTGCTAACATGTTTTAAATTAATGCTAAAAATGCTAATTTCCATTATTATAAATTTTCACCTTGAGTCCACAGTTATTTTAAACAACAAACGATTTTCTATAAAATTAAAAAAAAAAACGAAATCATGTTTATAAATGTAACATTAACAGTTATGTGTGTATGAGCTTTATATTATAGCCAGCCAACCTAAATAGACATGTCTCCACGCATATTGTGAGATTATGTAGGGCAATGCAAAACAAGAATTGAAAAATCCTTAACAACACATTTCACACAACATGATTATGGTTATGTTGATGTATATTATGTCAACATATTACATACAAACAGTTTGTAAAACAGGGATGATATTTAAGGTACTTAACTTGATATATACGGGTGCCACAATTTGGTACCATGACCGAGTCCATTAGTGTTTTTTAAAAAATTACTGTATATTTTTAAATTCGAAATACCGCTAGCACCATATGTAGGGTGACCATTTTTTCTGAACTCAAATCAGTGCGCCCAAGTTTTTTTGTTTTCCCCCCTTTTTTTCTATGGAAAAAACTTGGGGTCAACCGGTATTTCAGTAAAACAACTGTTAAAAACAACTACCTTAAACTGTTGTCGTTATATTGCAGGAAACTAAGCTGTCTTTTTCAAACAACTTTCCAATGTTTTACCAACAAAATCGTTTCATGGTTTCTGAATAAGAAAATCGCTTAGATTCTGAAGACATTTTAAGTTAAGTTTTGATAATTCTTCCCAGACGATTAACACATGTTTTTTTAATAACCCCGATGTTCTGAGCGCTCTTTCTTATTTCTAATCAGAATTATACACTTACATTGTGCTTTATTTGGGAGTTCACTTTCGCCATTTACCTAATTTTTTAAAATTCGAAAGAACATCAAATTTTAAAAAATAAGGTGAATGGTGAAACTTAACTCCCGACTCGGGAGTCCCGAATAGAGCACATTATCTTTCTAAAAGTATAGAAAATCTATCGTCCAGTGAACTTCTTATAGAAAACCTTGAAGATTCAGAGCGCTTTTTCATAGAAATTTGTGATTTTGGGTTAAGGAATCCCTTGATTCGCGATTACAAAGCTCTTTAGAATTAATTCAATACATATTATCTGATTGTCAGGCTCAAGTTATAAAAATCCACTCCGACGACTTATTTTAGGGAAATTCAAACTTTTTTTTATAGAATTTCCAAATAAAATTATGTTTTATTTTAAAATGTTCAAAAATCAGTACAAATCAGTACATCGATTTTTGATCAGTACACGTGACCAAAAATCAGTACATGTACTGATCAAATCAGTACGAATGGTCAGCCTAACCATATGTCAGCATACTCGAATTAACTTTACTAGTACACACAAAAAAAAACCTTGTCAAATTACTAGAAAAAGTATATTCATCCCATTTTACCAATATTTGACAGTTTTCCTTGTTTTTAACAAACAAATTTGGATCGAAATTATTATTTTTTTTTTTGTAATTTTACAAATTTCCAAGATAATTTTACAAATAAAACTAATACTGTCCAAACTAACTTTGGACACTATCATAAACAAAGGAAATTATTATTGAATTAATTGAATAAACTAATATTTATTATATGTAAATATATTTAAAAATAACGTACTTTTATATACCTTAGTAATCGATAACGTAAATCTATACCGATAACTTTACAGAAACTTTATCTTTAATATTTAGTACTCGCTGAATTAGTCACTTAAATTTATCTTATGTTTAAAACCGATGTTAGCTGCGACTAACGATCGTAATTATAAAGTCACTTGGATTTTTATACTCAACGGGTGAGCATCACACAATAAACATTGAATTTGTAATTGAAAGAAAACTAATTCTTTTGTTTTACTTCTCTACTCCATACTTAACCTAACTTATCCTATCTTATCCCTAATAACTTACAACCTAAAACCCTATTATATAATTTATCCACAACTGGGAAATTATAACTTACAACCTAAACCCTATTATATAATTTACCCACACCTGGGAGATTATATAACAACCCTGAACCTAATTTAAGGTAAATTCGTGAGTGGTCAACTTTATTGGATATATTCAACTCCCTGTCATACCCTTTGACACATTCACATCATTTGTTTTCATGGTCCAACCGAACGTGTGAAAGAGTTGGAGCGATATTGGATTTCACCACAAGAAAAAAGAAGCAATATGAGGTAAATGAGAAAAACAAAATTGATTGACAGTACAAATCAACGCGTTAAAGAAAACAGAGTAAGTGATCAAGTGCTATAGAAAATTTATTTAAACAAAAAAAAAACCATACAACATAAACGTGAGAATTAAAATCGAAAAAAAAAAAACAAAAGTTCCGAAAAAAATCGAGTAAAAAGAAAAAAAACTGTAGTATAAATCAAGAAAAAGTTACGCAGCGCGAAAAATTAACCCCAAATCGTTAAAAACCGTAAAAAAACCCAAAAAATATGTTTTAAAATTGAAAAAATTTCAATAGAGTAAAAAAAAAACGTCCTTAAAAAACATAAAAAGGGTACGGAAAACGTGAAAAGTGCAAATTCAAAAAATATATATTTTTATATTAAATTCCCTGTAAAAAATACATAATAAACCCAAAAGCATACGGTCAAAATAACGGAATTTTTTTTTGCAAAAGATCAATTATACAGAAAAATTTAACAACAAAAGCAAAATTAAATATTACAAAAAAGGAAAAAGCAAAAACAACAAAAAAGTTTTAAAAAAAAAATTTCTTAAAAATATTTGCAAAATTACCGCTATTTTTTTTTCAATTTGATCTTAAAGTCAAAAACCGTTCATTTCATTTTTGAAATTTGCTTTGTCGTTTCTTTCTCATGTCCTAAGTTTTTCACCACGGTTCGAGCGAAAAGGAAAGTAGAAGAATAAGGAAAAAAAGTGATAAACAAAATTAAAAGGAAGAAATAATTATCTACTTATTCTACTCATCAAAAACCAATCGGATTATATGTATGTTGTATGAATTTTTTAAAAAAAGCATTTATAAAGAAAGGTAATTATTGTTTTACCCACTCTAATTTATTCACAAATAAATTAATTTATTAAAAAACAAAATAATTATCAGCTTGGCTCTTAAATTTTTTTTGACAAATCTATTGAATCAATTCAAATTGCTCTAAACTAACTAAACTCGCTCTTAATAAATTTACTCTTAAAAATTTATTTATACATAAAAAAAAAAAATATATATACAGTCCATTTTAAAATTTACAATACACGAAAATTAACAAAAATCATCAACATTTATTTATTAAATTGTGTCTTCTTTTATAAAGAGAAACTTTGATCCCTCCTTAAATTTTTTGTCACAACATGCAGTAAGCAGTAAGTGCAGTTTTAACATAAAGAACAAATGCAGTTAACCCATTGTGAACCAACTTGTTTTGGGTTTATCAAGTGCTCTGCAAAAATAATTTCTCTTTAGAATTTTTTTTTCTTTCTTTTTTCAACTATTTTCAACATTTGGAAATAACGTTTACACACTCAAAAATTTGACTTAAAATTTCTAAAAAAAATTTTGTTTTAAATATTTTAAAATCTATTGTTTTAATAAATTAAAATCGTAAAGAAAAAAATCCCTAAAATCTACCATACAATGTTACTAAAAATATCGACAAATTTTTATGAGTGTATGTAAGCAAATTAAAACACGAAAATAAAGAAAAAGAGAAATACAGAATTAAAACACAAAAATAAAGAAGAAGAAAAATACGGTAGAACAAAACAGAACTAAAAAAAAAAAAAAAAAGTAAAACTAAATTCTAAAGGAAAGAGAAAAGTGACAAAATAAAAAATAAATTGCTAAAATAATTTATTTTTACAAATATTTTTCTGGTATTAAACCTACACTAAAAAAAATACAAGCAAGATCAAATAACTCATTGCTAAAGAATTTTTTTATTTCCATATTTGTTTAAAATAATTATTTCTCAAAACCTTTCTTCGTAAATTTACAAAAATTTAAAACAAAAATTTTTTTATATATACAATATAAAACAAATCTTCACCCTTTACATGATAATTACACTCTAAAAGATACTTGTTTATTTTTACTATAAATTGCAAAAAATTTAATTAGAGTGTACTCATCTTTTTTGTGTTATTTAGTAAAAGATTCAAATAGAATACTATTAACAAAACAGAATTAAAAAAAAAATAAAGAAAAAAACTGTAAAGGAAAGAGAACTGGAGAAAGGGAAGAATAAATTGTTGCCAAAATTAATTTTTACAAATATTTTTTTTGCAAATAAATTTACACTCAGAAAAAACATACAATCAACAAGTACTCGAACATCAAAATTAAAATTTCTATATACTTACATTTAAATTATTTTTTTTCTCAAAATTTTCTACATCAACGTCTTGAACGTTAATTAAAATTTGATTCATAAAAGAATTCAATTTTTTTTCACCTCAGTGAGAATACCCAAAAGATTAAACAAAATCTTTGAAATTCAGTTTTTTTATAATTACTCAAATTTGTTTGTGCTAATTTATTGGAATTTCTGAAAAATTATATACTCATAACATTTATCAATATTAGTGTTTAAAATTTATGGTTTTAAACTTCAATTAACTCCCGCATTAAAATTTGGCAGATTTTACAAAATTTACATAATTTTTTAACCCAAAATTAGCTTTTAATCTTGGATTACAATTCAAGATAAAAAGCTACACTTTTACACACACCCTAAAAAAACTCCATAATCAATTGAAATTTTATTGAAATTGGAAGTTCAATTGTCATTTACCCAAACTCTGAAGAAATAAGACATTACATCTTTGTCTTAAATTTACTAAAACTAGTTCTAAAAAACTATTGTTTATATTTCTAAAGTTGCTTTAGTATTATCTTTCTAACTTCTCAAACATGGAGGATAGTACCGCAACCCCAACCCTAACCCCAACCCATAACGACCGTTTTATATTTTATTGTAACCAATTGCTCCAATTCTGTGAAAACTTTGACAAAATTCTTGTTGGAAACCACACAGAATCGTCCCTCGAGGTCCAACTAAAGGATCTGGATGCAAGATGGTTAAAGGTCGATACTTTATTTGAACAGGTTATGTTAACACCTGATGCAATAATATCACGAGAAGTTAAAAATCTCGCCCAGAAAAATTTTGATGCAAGTGTAGATCAATACTACAATTGTACATCTAAAATTCTTGATATTATGAAAATGAAAAACGTCAATACACCCCAAACCCAGGGATTTGATGTTTCTGCTCGTTACTCTTTACCTACACAACCCCTTCCCCAAAATGAACGCAACACTTCAAATCTCTACATCAAAGTGCCCCCCTGTGATACAGAGATTTTCAAGGGCAGTTACGAAGATTGGCCATCATTTCGTGATATGTTCACGGCCGTCTACGTAAACCACCCTAAACTCACTCCCGTTCAAAAGCTGTATTATCTCAGAAATAAAACAGCAAGTAACGCAGGCGCTATTGTAAAACGGTTTACCCTCTGTGATGCTAATTTTGATCTCGCTTGGAATGCTTTAAAAGATCGTTATGAGAACCAACGAGTTCTAACTGACAATCAACTTAGCATTCTCTTCAACATTCCAGCTGCGAAGTCTGATGATAGTGAATCGATTTTAAGGATTCAAAATACAGTTAACGATTGCTTGTCCTCCCTTAAAACGCTTAATGTTCCTATGGCAGATTGGGGCCCAATTCTGATTTTCCTTATAACTGCTAAACTTCCAGATGGCACACTTGAACTTTGGGAACAAGAACGTAAGACTCATCGCACTCTATTAGAATGGTCTCATCTAGACGAATTCCTCTCGAATAGATTCGAAACAGTTGAACAAATTTCTAGAATAAAGTCAGTCAGAGACCGATATAGCCTTCCTAATACTTTAAAGCCCAAAATTCAGACGTACATGTCTCAGGAAAAGTTAAATTCCTCGTGTGCTCTATGTGCGGAAAACCACTCTTTAAGAATATGCCCCCAATTTCGACAATTTTCTCCACAACAAAGGGTAGATTACGTGTATAAAAACGAATTTTGTAACAATTGTCTCGCCTCTTCTCATTTAAAACCAAAGTGTACAAGCAAGAACACCTGCCTTAAGTGCAAAAAATCTCATCACACTTTACTACACATGAACAAATCTAATATCTTCCAAAAATCTGAATCTTCAAACGATAAAGAAGACAATTCAACAGATTTGAAGCACTCATTTCAAAAAACTGTATCGAAGTCTTCTAGTTCACAACCTAATGAAAAAAGTGTTCGTGACGAAACCCCTTGTAGCTCAAGACAAGTTCAAGCCACCCATGCGTGTAATTACGAAAACATTTTACTTCGTACGGCTTTAGTACAAATCGATCACTTAGGTGAATTGTTTACTGTTAGAGCCCTAATAGACCCCGGTTCTCAGAGAACATTTTTGTCAGAAAAAATACGAAATCGTCTTCAGTTACCCTATAGAAAATCCCATTATGAAATCGCGGGAATTGGTGGCCAAGTTCAATCGGCAGATAAGGAGTGCGACCTCATACTTTTCTCCAAAAGACAGAACTTCCGGTTCTCTATTAGCGCCATTGTACTGCCCAAAGTGACCAAGCGTCTTCCATCTGTCTCATTTGAAATCCCTAATCCCTCTGAACTCGAAAAATTAGATCTAGCAGATCCAAACTTCAACAAATCTGCTCAAATAGATCTAATTCTTGGAAACGATTCCGAACGTTTCATAAATACAGATGGTATAAAGAAGAATATTTGTGGCGAAACTTCAGCCTATAATACAATCTTCGGGTGGGTTCTCAGTGGTCCAATGAAGGGTCAACAAGTTCACGCTTTTACCACTTCTGTCACGAAATCGGACACTTTAGAACTTAGTACACTTCTAAGAACCTTTTGGGAACAAGAGGAAATACCCTTCCCCATTACTAAGTCTCCAGAAGATGAATATTGCGAACAATTTTATTCTAAAACGGTAAAACGTAATGAAAATGGAAGATATATTGTCAGACTCCCGTTCAAAAAAGAGTTTCCAGACTCAGTTTATCTTGGGTCTTCCCGATTTGCAGCTCTTGGGCAATATTCTCGAATGGATAAAAATTTATCTAAAAACGATGATCTCGAAAATGAGTACAAAAAGGTTCTCAATGAATATTTGTCTCTAGACCATATGGAGAAAACTTCATCAAGAGAAAGTTTCTCAAATGGTAAATATAGCTCCTTTTATCTACCACACCATGCTGTAGTACGTCCAGATCACAAAACGACAAAAGTCCGAGTCGTTTTTAATGCGTCACGAAAAACCAAATCTGGGTTTTCACTAAATGACGTTCTCTACACTGGCCCTATTCTCCAATGTGATCTAATGACAATAATTCTAAACTGGAGGAAGTATCAATACGTCTTCAGTGGTGATATACAAAAAATGTATCGCCAAATCCTAGTAGACCCAGCTGATAGACCCTTTCAAAGAATTCTATTCCAAAATGAACCCGATGGCCCTATAAATGATTATCAACTTAGCACGGTCACATTTGGAGTAAATTGTGCTCCTTTTCTCGCAATTCGGACGCTTCTTCAACTCGCCTCCGATTCTGAGACCGTTTTTCCAAAAGCTGCGTCAATCTTGCGCACGGAAACTTATGTTGATGACATTCTATCGGGAGGACACTCGTTAGAAGAAGCTCTTGACTCACAGTCCCAGCTAATTGAAACCCTCAAATTAGCAGGATTTCCCTTAAAGAAAATCACTGCGAATCACCCACAATTACTTTCCCACTTAGAAAAAGAAGATATGTACGATTCTGATTTTTTGCGTTTTCACGAATCAAGTACGACCAAGACACTCGGAATGAAATGGAATGCGCTCACAGACACATTTTCTTACTCATTTAGTCCAATTTCTCCATCTGATAAGATCACTAAACGTCAAATTCTTTCCGCAGTTGCTAAGCTCTTTGACCCAGCGGGATGGTTAGCTCCAGTGGTATTCAGAGCCAAAATGCTCATGCAGCAACTCTGGTTAGAAGGTTTAGAATGGGATGATGATGTAACTTCAGAATCTCTTGAAAAATGGAATAACTTAATTCAGGACCTCGGTCAAGTGGACACAATTTCCATTCCGCGATGGTTACAGTACAGCCCATCTGACAAAATTCAAATCCACGGGTTTTCAGATGCTTCTAAAGCCGCTTACTGTGCCACAGTTTACATTCGCTGTGAAACCAACACATCAAATGTTTTCTCAAATTTATTAGTCGCTAAATGTAAAGTAGCTCCAATTCAGACGGTTTGCTTACCCCGCCTGGAACTTAATGGAGCCGTTTTGCTCGCAAATCTAGTAAATAATGTATCTTCGTCACTAAAATTTCAAGAAACAGAAATCATATTGTGGACTGATTCTTCTATTGTTTTAGGATGGCTTTCAAAACCCCCATCGACATGGGAAACATATGTAGCTAATCGAATTGCTCAAATTCATACGTTACTTCCAAAAGCCACATGGCGCCACGTTCCTACCCACCACAACCCCGCTGACCTCGGAACACGCGGATGTAAACCACAAGAGCTTTTAAACAACTCTCTCTGGTGGCAAGGTCCATCATGGCTAACTAATCCTTCCTCAGAATGGCCTAATCGAAATCCTCTAAAGGAAACTGAACGTGATAAGAAAATACAAACATATCATGTTACAACGCATGAACCTGACATATTGGAAAATTTCTCCTCCTATAACAGGGCGCTACGAGTTATTTGTTATATTTTTCGATTTTTCCGAGTTATGTCTAATAGTTCCCCAATAGATAGTCACACGACACTACAACTTTCTCAGATTGAAGTTAATTTTGTAAAAAATAGGCTTATTACTCTAGCCCAAAAATCTTTTTACCCCGATGAATATCATCAAATAAGTAATTCTGAGACTATTTCTAACAAAAGCCCACTAAAAACACTAAATCCATTTAAAGACTCCAATTCTATATTGAGAGTTAATGGTCGTTTGGCTCGGTCATCACTTCCATATAATGAACGTTACCCTATAATATTACCCGGAAACTCAAGACTATGTATGTTATACATGACTCATTTGCATACATTTCTATCTCATGCAGAATGTAATCAAATGTGCAGGATGATACAAACCGAGTTTTATATCTCCCGGCTCAAACCACGAGTAAAAAAGATTATTCGCCACTGCAAAACTTGCATTATTTTTAAAGAGAAGCCATGTTCTCAAATTATGGCACCACTTCCTCCGGAAAGATGCAATCTCTCTCTTCCATTCCAAACCACTGGAATAGATTTCGCGGGTCCCTTTGAGCTAAAAAGCTCCTCGCTTAGAAACGCGCCTGCGATAAAAGGTTACGTAAGCGTCTTCGTATGCTTCAGTACAAAAGCGGTTCACCTTGAAGCCTGCTCAGACTTGTCAACAGCTGCCTTTCAAGCTGCCTTTTCTCGCTTCGTTGGGAGGCGGGGGCTCCCCCATAGGGTAGTCACGGATAATGGCCGAAACTTTCTTGGCGCTAGCCGAGTACTTGCCCGAGAGTTTTCAGCTTTTATAAAATCCGCTTCCACGGACGTCTCTCAAAAATATATTACCCAGGGTTTTGAGTGGAAATTTATACCTCCACATGCGCCTCACATGGGCGGTTTGTGGGAGGCTGCTGTTAAAAGCTTTAAATTTCACTTGAAACGTGTCTCTGGTGCCCACAAATTCAATTTTGAAGAATTTTCGACCATTTTAGCTCGAATAGAAGGTGTTTTAAATTCTAGACCCATATCGGCTATGTCAGAAGATCCCTCAGATCTTACTGCTCTTACCCCAGGTCATTTTATAAGAGGCGCACCGATAATGGCTTTACCAGAACCAAGTGGTCAAAATATTTCACTCATCAACAGATGGGAAAAAATAAAAGCCCTTCACCATCAGTTTTCCATAAGATGGAAAGAGGATTATCTCAAATCCTTGCACAAAAGATACAAGTGGAAAAACTCGACTCCAAACCTTAAAATAGGAGATCTCGTTGTTGTCATGGACGACTTACAGCCCCCTTATGAATGGCGTTTGGGAAGAATTGAGAAAACTTATGTAGGGTCCGATGATAATATTCGAATTGCAGACGTTCGCATTTCCACTGGGGTCATAACGAGACCAATCGTTAAACTGTGTTATTTACCTTTTTTAAACGATCACAACAATGAAAATATAGCTCAAGAGCAATAAATTTGTTATCCCAAAAACTACAAAATTCACATTTATTTATTCATCACATCAAGATTTATTTTACTAATACAATCCTCTATTGTGTTCCTACTTTTTCAATTTATTCTTTTTTTAGAAGCCACATTACAAACAGGACTCCTAGCCAACAACGTAGCGGTCGTAACCATTTACGACGTGACCCAGACGTCTATCAGTGCATGGTTTGCAGAAAATACCACGCTTTAAGGTTTTGCAGCAGATTCTTAAGTATGGACGTACAAAAGAGGCAACAGGTAGTCGATAACCATCACTACTGTGAAAACTGTTTGGCACGTAGCCATACTTTGAGAGCATGCTCATCCCTGGACACATGCAGAAAATGTGACCAGTTTCACCATACATTATTGCATCCAACTAATAGAAGACACAATACATCCATAAGAATCACAACACAGCAATTTAGAAATCGTCAACAACGAAAGGTAAAACAACAAAAGGCAAAACCTACAATTAGGCAAAAGGCAAAACAACAAAAGGTACAACCTATAATAGCACCTGATGCCAAAATCATATCAGAGGCAATAAGATCGTTGGCGCAAGTGCTTTGTGGTTCGGATTCTAGCTCAGTTGTTGCATAACTGCAAGGAGGGCGCCATGTCCAAACTAACTTTGGACACTATCATAAACAAAGGAAATTATTATTGAATTAATTGAATAAACTAATATTTATTATATGTAAATATATTTAAAAATAACGTACTTTTATATACCTTAGTAATCGATAACGTAAATCTATACCGATAACTTTACAGAAACTTTATCTTTAATATTTAGTACTCGCTGAATTAGTCACTTAAATTTATCTTATGTTTAAAACCGATGTTAGCTGCGACTAACGATCGTAATTATAAAGTCACTTGGATTTTTATACTCAACGGGTGAGCATCACACAATAAACATTGAATTTGTAATTGAAAGAAAACTAATTCTTTTGTTTTACTTCTCTACTCCATACTTAACCTAACTTATCCTATCTTATCCCTAATAACTTACAACCTAAAACCCTATTATATAATTTATCCACAACTGGGAAATTATAACTTACAACCTAAACCCTATTATATAATTTACCCACACCTGGGAGATTATATAACAACCCTGAACCTAATTTAAGGTAAATTCGTGAGTGGTCAACTTTATTGGATATATTCAACTCCCTGTCATACCCTTTGACACATTCACATCATTTGTTTTCAAATACATTTATGAGAATTCCTTGTAATTTTTATTGCGCCAAAAAAAACTGTAAATTTAAAACTTTATTGATAAAAAGCTTGTAATATTACAAAATTATTGGTAAAAAGATTGTAAAATTACTATGAATTCTCGTAAAATAGGAGGTAGCAAAAAATCTAGTAAGGATACCAAACCTCCTTGTAAATTTTATTGTGTCAAAAAATTTGTAAATTTAGAATTTTATTGGTAAAAAGCTTGTAAAATAAAAATTTGGAAATTATTGGTAAAAAGCTTACAAAATTACTAGGAATTATTGTCAAATAGGAGGAAGCAAAAAAAAAAAAAGAGTTACAAGTTTTTCTTATAATTTTACAAGGTTTTTTTGAGTGTATGATGCCCAGCTAGTTAAAAGAAAAAAGTATCAAATTCGAGCACAGTGTAATCTATAATATATATAGGTCATTATATGCCAAATCAGAAACTTTGAACTTTTTTTAGATTTTCCCAATTTTCTTAAAGTTTTTAAACTTTTCAAATACTTCTTCGTGGTAAATTTTCAGATTTTTTGATGACCCGTTCAAAAGATATCGAATATTCAAAAGTTCGGAGTTTTTTCCTTTACTTAAACTTCTTTTGCTCATAACTGCTTCAAAAATTGTCCAAAAATCCTTTTTTTTTTGTACTTTAAGAAAAAAATCTTAAAAATTTTTTAAACGTGTCTAGTGTGCGGTTTTTATACCCTACACCACACTGTGGTACAGGGTATAATGAGTTTGTGCTGATGTTTGTAACTACCTGAAATATTGGTCCTATACCCACTTTTAAGTATACCGATCGACTAAGAATCACTTTTTGAGTCGATTTTGCGATGTCCGTCCGTCCGTCTGTCCGTCCATCTGTCTGTCTGTCCATGTAAATAGTGTAAACACGATAAAGGTCGCAATTTTTAATTAATTGACTTGAAATTTAAAACTTAAGCCTCTTTTGGCCCAAGGACGATTGAAATTGGAAAAAATCGGTCCTTATTTAGACCTAGCCCCCATACAAAGGTCCTCTTTAGTTTTTGCTTTTAAAAGGTATCTTTTCCAAATTTTGGCAGGTAATCATGTTTTATCCACACAAGTCACCATTCCGAATTTTTAAGAAATCGGACCAGTTCTTCTTGTAGCCCCCATACAAACCACCTTCCCGGTTTTCACATAAATCTCTCAAATTTCATGAAAATAGAAAATATTTATTTAAAATTCTGTTTGTGTATGTTAAACGTGTACTTTAATAACCTTATCAAATCTGATTATCATCGGACCATTTTTGGACTTAGGTCCCATGTGGAAATTTGAAGCGATTTATTGTCAACAAAAAGAAGCCTATTCCACTCAAATTTGATTAGTGAGTGCTTTTTACACTTATAAAAGATTTGACAAAATATAGATCTAATCAGTCCATGTTTGAACTTGGGACCCATTTTTCGGGAAACTCTGGTGTAGGGTATTATATGGTCGGTCTTGACCGACTATAATGTTATATTTAAATCTCATTTTGAAAAGTTTGTACTCATTTTTTTAAAAATTTTTTGTGGAAAACTTTTATTTTTTCTACAATTTTTTTTTTCAGTAAGATCGTGGGATTACGATTATTACTATTTTTTAGTTTTCATACCCTCCACTCTAGTGATAGAGGGTACATATAAGTTTGTCATTCCATTTGCAACATATCGAATTATTGGTCTAGGACCCCATTAAGTATATATATTCATGATTCTGGATCGATTTTAAGTCGATCTAGCTATGTCCGTCTGTCTAACACGCTAACTTTTGAAAGACTTTACAGACGCTTCTGATGTTTGGCATATATGTTGGTCATTTACCTGGTCAGGTTGATATTGCAATCCAAAATCGGTCCAGTGCACACTGGGTAATTTGAGCCAATTTTTAGGCCAAAAATAATTACAGCCAAAGTTTTAGACCGATATGGCTGAAATTTTAAATTTAAGAGTTTTTTGTGAACACGCACAGCTGGATTTTATGAATTTGGTAATCGTGGAAATTTTTAGGGTTGCCACCATACAAAAAAAAGGGAAAATACTGAATATCTCGAAAACGAATAGGCTAATTTTTTTGAAACTCGGCACGAAGAAAATACGCAAGAAGGCTAACAAAATGGCACATAAACCATTTTGTTTGATTTTGCTGAAAAAAGCTGTTATTTTTTGAGTGGGCCTTGTACCACCTTAACGAAAAATTTTCAAAAAAAGTTCGTACTATTTCCTTTAACGAAGCCAAATATTGGTTTAAAACATTATTTTAATCAATTTTACTGACAACAAAATTATAAACAGCAACAGGGTTTTTTCTCTTAGTTCTTTTCCCAAACCAAACGTTAGAAAGTTCAAGATATGGCAAGATGAGGCTGTCTGAAAGAAAATTGATATCTCAAAAAGTGCAAAAAAGTGCAACGGAAAATAAAAAAAAATGAATTCAGAATAATTTTCTTTAAATTTTTCATCAATCAAAAACACGGCACACCACGGCTAATATTATTAAAAGCTTATGCGAAGTTTATATTCATTGAAAAAGTCATTTATTTAAGGTTAAGTTATAATTACACGTTTTGTTAAAAAAAAGCAATAACGTCCACCAAAATATTTTGCTATTTTTTTATTACTTAATATCCCCTCTCTTCTCCATATTATACACGATATCCTTCTTTATGTTTAATAGCTGAAAAAATCGTTTGAATTTATATCAAAATTTGGCGTTTTATATTGCACTGTGCACGTTGCTTGAAAATGCCGAATTCGACTGCCCGTCAATCAGTTTATATTTGTTTTTTGGAAAACCCAAATATGCAGTTATTTGCTTTAATATTTTCTAAATCGAACGTAATTAACAAAAACATTATTATTGTTAGTTCGAAAAATGATTTTTGGCTAAGATTTCGGTTCAAATTACCTACTGTGCAGTGGTTCAAAAGTTATGAGCAAAAGAGTAAATTTCGGCAAGGCTTTTTTGCTAATTTACGAGATCAAAAACACGCTAACTTTCGAAAGACAATAATGAGACTGCTAAAGCTTGGCATATATCTTTGCCGTTCCCTAGGTATATTTGGTATTGAATTTCAGCTCAATCGGTTCAGTGGTTCAAAAGTTATAAACAAAACCCTGAATTTCAGATTGGGTTCATATTAAATGCCATGTGTTAAACAAGTTTTAAAAGCATTGGTGGTAACTTAACAATGCTTTTCAAACTTGTTTAGCTTTTAAGCAATGCTTTTAAAACTTGAGTAGTTTTAAAAGCATTGGTAACTTAAAAATTACACTCAAAAAAAATGTTACACTCAAAAAAAATTTTAGACTCATGAAAAAAATTTGGTTTTTCTTTAAAAAAAATTACAATATTTTCGTAAAATTACAATATTTTTACAGTGAAAAAAAGATTACACTCGAAAAAGTTTCACACTCAAAAAAAAATTGTATTTTTTTTTTTTTTTTATGACAAAGAAAGAGTTTTTTACTCAAAATAAAATCAAAATTGTTAATTGTACTTTAAAAAAGGCATTGTGGAGTGTAATCGTAGATTCGGCAAAGTCGAATTTAACTTTCTACTTGTTATAAATCGACTTTTTTAAAAATGGCAAATTTAATCGATAGCCCATACAAAACTACACGAGAATGTAAATTTTTGAGATTGTGGTGCATTCCGTTTTAATTTGATAAATATTTAAACATGGCAACTCGACACAAATTTAACCATTTTCTAATATTTGGCCTAGTCTCCTAAGCCCAGTTTTTGAAAAATTGAAAAACCAAAAACTCAGTTTTCTTAGCTCCATGTTGGGCTATCCATACAACCTATTCAAAAATTTACGTTACACATGTTTTTTTTTTGCTGGACATTTGGTGTGAAACCGGTATCAGAAATGTCTATAATTCTTTGAAATTTAATTTACTTTTACATTTTTCAACTTGAACCCATAAAATTTTTTAGTTTAAAAAAAATTTTCGATGAAAAAAAAAAATTTTCGATAAAAAAAATTAAGACAAAAATTTTTTATGAAAAAAATTATAATGAAACAACAAAATTTTATTAAAAAAAAAAATTTCAAGAAAAAAAAAATTGAAGAAAATAGTTATGTAAAGTTTTATTCACCAGCTGGTGTTTTTTTTTTTTTTTTTTGTTATTCACCAGAATGTGAATTAGTATACAATTAACAAATGGCTAAAAAAAATGTTTTTTTACGACAAAAAAAGGTGAAAAGATGAAATAATAATTTGTTGATGAAAAATATTTATATTATGTTTTACTCACCAGCTGGTGAAAATTTTTTTCTTCATTAAAAAGTGAATTAATAAAAATTTTTATTGTGAATTTTTATCGAAGTTACATATTCCAGTTACAAACCTTTTTGTTTCTAAGATATTAAAAACAGTAATTCTTATTTTTTTTTTTTTAACTGAGATGGCTTCTTGTGCCACTTTTAAAATTGACCACCATCCTAAAATCAAAATCATGTTAAAAAGTTATTCCATACCAATTTGCTCATCCCTATTATATGAAAGTAATCTATTCATATGTGTTTGCTCTATACATACACAAAATATAAAATACAAACACAACATCATCCATAACAACAACAGCAAAACAAGTGTATGATTTAAGTATTATTGTTGCATTTGGATTTCGTTGCGGCTAATTTATTATTTGCTTAAACAATAATAAATTTTTATATTGTTATTGTTGTGAATATGAATAAATACACTAACACCAATGCCACATGGAGTGCCAAAGTACACATAGACACTTTTGGGGTGGTGGGGTCAAATACAAAAACATTAACATGTCTATATTTATAACTGAATCTAGGATTTGCGTATGTATTTGTTTAGGATGTGTTTTAGAAAAAAAATAAAAAAATCATCCAAAATACCCATAAATATTTGTACAATATCCTGTTACTCAACGTGTGTTGGAATTTTTTGTGTTTTGGATTTTGAATTTGAAGTTGATATTCTTATCTAGATTATTTTATGTATGTCGGTTTATATGGGGAAAATAAAAATGTTCAGACAAAAATCCCCAACTAAATCACAACAACATGTCGTTAAATACATGTTTCTATACATATACAAAAAGTGTATGTGTGTATTTATAAATTTGTATTTATTTGTTGTGTGATTTTTTTTATTATAAAAATAAATTACACTAGTAGCTCGTAATACGGCTGTTTTGGTATATCTTTTATTTTGGACTGTGCCGTAGTTTTCATAAACAGACAAGCTTTTCATGGACAAACAGATCATCTTAACATCGATCGGTGATAACACCGTCCGACACCCAATTTTAAACATGAACCGGATGATATACGTCTGAAAGTAGAGATGAAATGAAGTAAAAGTGCATTTACAGTTTTTCATTTCGTCATCCTGTTTCCTTTTAGCAGGACTTCAAAATCAAGTGTGTTTTAGTTTTTATTAAATAATAAAAATTAGTTATTTATTCGACCTTTTAATTGTGCATTGAAAAAGAGTTTATTCTGATTCGAGGCCTTTTCATGTTTCCCATTATGAATTAACGTAACAAGTACTTATGATAACTCTACTTTTTTTATTGGGATATTCTCCCATTAAATACTCATAGCGTTTCTTGCTTTCAAAAATTTTGGTAATTTTCAGGAATGAATCCAAAAAAATTCTTAAAAGCGCTCTAGTATGCGATTTTTAAGTTTTAAAATTTAAATCTCATTTTTGAAAATGTTTGTACTCTTCGATTTTTTTGAAATTTTTTTGTGTAAAACTTCTATCGATTCTACAAATTGTTTGCCCAGTATGATCAATGATAACCAGGGAAACCAAAAATATGCAGTATCCTGTTTTTTTCTGTGCATTTTATTGATAAATGGTTAAGGTATTTATCCGTTTCAGAAGTTTATAAGAAATCTGGCATCGATTTGTTAGAGCATATTTTTGCATATTTTAGCCTTAAGAGCATATTTTTGCATATTTTAGGTTTAAGAGCATATTTTAGCATAAGAGTATGTTTTTAGAGCATATTTTCAATTTTTAGAGCATTTTTTCACTTCTTAGAGCATTTTTTTACATTTTTAGAGCATTTTTATAAATTGGTAAAGCATTCTTTTCAAATTTTTTTTATGACAACATTTATTTTTAAATTTTTATCCAACAAGGATGTTTTTTTTCAACAATTAGGGAATTGTGACGATTGATTCCCCGTTGGCCTGTTCTTGCTTCATATCGGTATATGAAACTATGTTTTCTTTAGATTCAGCAACTTGGTAGAAAATATAAAGGCAAATATTTTTGTAGAACATATTTAACCCTCTAACTACCGCACATAACTGTATTTGGAAGGTCTATTCTCTAACAAATTCTAAAAAACACCACAAAAAAGGGGACATAATTTTTTTAAGAGCATATTTTTATTGTTTTTAGAGCATATTTTCCGTTTTTAAGGGCATATTTTAAGCGCATAAAACGTGTTTTTTAGAGCATATTTTTGGTTTCCCTGATGATAACTATTATTATTATTTTTTTAATTTTTTTTTTAAAAATGTATTGTAATTTTTCAATCTTAAAATCATTTCTACTGCTCCAATGGTGCGTCATAGAGGAGTCATTTCCAAGACCAACCTCCATTCATTTTTACGTCTACATTTCTTCTGAGCAAACTAATACCCTATCTCCAATTTCTAAGGGGGCTCCCACACAAAACAACATTTTTAAAATTTGCTCCAATACCAATTTTTTTTTTTTTTTTTTCAAATTTTTAATTTTTTTTTTGTTTAATTATTATTTAACTTATTTAGCTTATTAACAACTAAAAATTTCATTTTGGTGGGATAAACCCTGCCACTTCAAAATTGGGTTCGAAAAAAATGTTGGGGTCCTACACGCAGAAAAGAGATATGATCAAGGCAACGACAATTTAAGAGCGTCATATTATGATTGAACATTTAAAAAAAATATCAAAAAGAAAAATTTTTGTTTTATGGGATTTTGTTTTTTTGAGCAAAACTTTAACCCCCTTGTTAATTTTGTGCGATTTGGCTAAAAATTTAAACATATTGTTTTTAGACCAAAACGAACCATAATTTGCCCGACGATCGGCGAAATTCGAAAAAAGTAATTACTTGTGCCACCCTTATACTTATACATACTTTATGACTCCTAGACCGATATTTCGTGGTTTTGCAAACGGAATGACAAATTATATATTAGTAATTTTTTGTTGTCCGCAACTATTCTCTTAGATCCATAAAATGACAAGGCCGCAGAAGCGAATTCTCGTATCTCGAGGAACCGTATAGCGATGTATTGGTGTACATACAGTGAAATATATTAAAAACTGACTTTGAGAATGTCCTTTTGCACAGAAAATTAAATAAAAACACAGTAAATTTTAATTATTTAAAACTCTAAAAAAAATAACCCTTGTTATTTTTTTCATGACCAATTTTTAGAATATGATCAGATCTTATCAAAAACAAAATCTTTTTTTTTTTGCAACTCTTGAAGGAGAATATGAATTCTTATGGCCTAAAACATTTTTAAGATTTTTGGAAGGTTGGGAAGAGCTGACTGAAATTGATTTTATTCAAAAAATGAGGTTATGGCACATTGCATTTTTCACTTGTGAATTTTTTTACAAAACCGTATATCTCACTTCTGAATATTGCTAGCCTACTATAGAACAAATATTCGCGGTAAACATTTGAGTTCAAGGGACACTAAGATGACCTTATCATTAAAAATTCAGAATTTTCCGAGTTTAAACTTCAATAGCACAAAAATGTACAATGTATGAACTTGATGATTCTTTTTCAGAAGAGGGGGGAAACGATCTCCGTCTAACAATAAGAACTAAACAAACTTTGAAAACCTTAAATTTGTTTACATATTAATGCCCTTGTCATCCGTATGCAACGCCTCGAAATATGAGTCAATTAAAGTGATCGGCACCCATAGCACCAAGGTGCCGAATGAAAATGACTATTTGCACATACACAACACGAATATCAACAAATGTCACCCACATAAGAGCACACAAAACACAAATATTTAATTCATTATCGTATTAACTTCCAAAAAAGCAGGGATATGACACTCTGTATTAGAAATTTTTTAAAATTTTTTTAAAATGTCTCTCTTTCTGCCGGCAACTGGTCTAGGAAACAATCACTGTGGAGTGGTCCAAAATGAAAATTTTATTAAAATCTGGAGCTTTACACAACTGCCCGTATAAAAATATTTCTAAAAATTCAAGTTCCTTAAAATTCCCGAAACTCAAATAGCTCCGAAAATAAATTCAGACTGAGGATACCCCTAATTTTTTTTAATATTTAATTATTAGGATACATTTAATTCACATTTAGATTTCTCTAATTGTTGTTCAATTAACGTTGATTAAAAAATATTGTCCTTTATAACAAGATTTCACTATTTGTATGTATAAATTTGTTTATATTTTTACGTTGGCGGAATTTGTATTTATTATCGAATTAACGCTTTGACAAATTGCTTTCGGAGGTATAATTTGTTTAAATTTGTTTATATGAGTGTGTTAAATACATACAGCAAAAAAAAAATAATAATAAAAAGAAAACAATTCAAATAAATCAACAAAGTGAAAATGAACTTGATGTTTCAATGAACTTTGGTATGAGGCGTATGATTGATATTATTATATTTTTTTTTTTGCTCTTTAAGAAATATAAATTACTTATACGCATGGGTATTATTATTATTATTTAAATAAAATAAAATTAAACTTAACTACTTAATCCATAAATAAATTGTAAATATTAATGGTCACTCACATTTGATGAAAGCATTAAATCTTAAACAAATGGCAATTTGAGGCTTAACTTGATATATTTATATGTATGAATTTGATATTAAGTGATATTAAAAGAAATATTTGAGAGCAGTAAGGGTTGGTTTAATTGTTGTGATTGTAAAGTAGAAAATAAAAATTAATATTTTATGGAATAAACAAATTTTAAACATAACACAGGTTGACAAAATTTGAACTTTTTCAATTTGCCTGACCTTTGACAACTGCTTAATATGGATTTTATTGTGCTGATTCCGAATCTGTTATCCAATTGTTTCCATGAGCTCGCGTTCGCGAGCAAATCGCTGTTAAAGAGTCGAAAAAGTGCGTTTTTTACCAACTTTGCTTGGCTATAATTTCCAAAACTAATTTAAGAGCCTTTGTTTTAAACAAGAACTTTTCTATATTGGATGCCAGGATTGCAAAACTTGTATTAGGTTTTTTCTGACAGCTTTAGTTTTCGAGTTATTAAAAAGAGCATTAATATTCAGACAAAATTAAAGAGGTAATAAATTTAAAAATTTTATTTTAGCGATATCTCAAAAACTAAAGATGACTCAACAAAAGTAAGAACATTTTTGGAATCAGCATATCCAACATACCTAAAATCGTCATTCACTTTTTGGATGTAAGACAAGTGTTGGTAAATATAGACACACAAACATGCCAAAAACAGCCTATTTTCAAAGTTTCATTAGGCTAACGGAGAGTTATTTTATAACGGAGCATTGAGTAATTAAGCCTATGTCTTATAGCAATGGTGCCCAAACACTTGTTAAAGATCAACGATGATTCGGCTTTGTACACGGACACAATCCGAACGACAACGAAACTAACAACAGAGAGCAGAGATGCCAACTATTTGAGAGCAAAACGCGCACAAAAATTTTATAAACGGGTAAAACCGCGTAAATTTGCTTGGAAAAAATGGTAAAAAAGCACTGGACTGTTTTTTAAATAGATAAGAAAATAATATTTTTATTCAAACAAAATTTTTGGTAAGTTTGTTTGTTTGTTAAACTTTTGAGCAACCGATATAAATCGTTGTACAATTTTACATGGTCTGCATTTTCCGCTTCAAAAGCTAAATTTAGTCTTTGAACTTCACCCAGAACAGAACTCAAATATTAAATCAAAATACAAAAAAAAAAACTACAAATAATGGCATTTTTTTAGAGGTTTGTTTAGTTCTTCAAGGGAAAACACTTTCCCCTTAGTCCGATTTTGGCTTTTTTTCCGAACTTACTACGACCAATGGTTATTGACCATAATAATAACTTCGTTCCATATTTCAGGCGCCTAGCTCTTAGTTTGAACTGCATATTGCATTCCACGGAAAGACAGACGGACATTCAAAAATGCCTTTGAATCGATCAAAATCATTAAAATATATACTTTGTGAACTCTCCGACTAATGTTTTGATGCGTTACACTCGAAATAACAAACTAAGTATACCGCCATACTTTGTTTGGAGGCTATAAAAATTAAATTTAAAAGGCACTAAAAGCACCAACTGAAAATTTTAAAAGCACCAAGTTAGTGCGTTTTCCTAATTTGGCACTAGGATACAAATTTTCGCGTTTTGACACATCAAAAAGCACTAGATCTAGCGCGAAAAGCACTAAGTTGGCATCCCTGACAGAGAACGTAAAAAAAAAAAAAAACCCCTTAGTTGTTTGCCATCATTCAAAGAAGCAGGTCGATGTCGCTTTGTTTGATAAAAAAACTACACAAATAATATTTATTGTTGTTATGATTTCTTTCAGACCAATAGTACTAATTAGGGATGCCAAACGGGAAATCCCGAATCCCGGGATTTTTCGGGATTGGTAAATCCCGAATCCCGGGATTTATTTTTTTCAATCCCGGGATTTTTCGGGATTTTCCGGGATTGACAAATCCCGAAAAATCCCGGGATTTCGAGATTTTTTGTCAAATTTTGTAGCCAAAATAGATTATTTCTCCGGTGCTCGTTGTTCGGTGGTGACACAATGGATATCGTTTGAAAGCTTTTTGAAATATCATTCAAATAAGGCAAGTTGGACTTAATTTCTCTTACTCTTTTGTAGAATTATTTAATTTTTAGGGCGTATTACTTAATATACAGAAGGGTGGATCAAATTTTCCTTTTTTGAAATTTAAAAATCGTCGGAGTCAGTGTTCCTTTTTTGACTTGAAAATCGGAAAATCCGAACAAATAGAAACATTTTTTACTTTGTTTGAAACTTTCCGATTTTTATGTCTAAAAGGAACCCTGCAGGTCCAAACGATTTTAAAATTCGAACAAAGGAAAATTTTTTTCAACCTAATATACAGTAAGCTGCCGATTTATGCATATGTCAACATTTTTAAGAAGCAGTTTAATTTTTCAGAGATTTTAATTTATAAGGGATCATTTAGTAATCCATTTGTTAAGTTCGTAAATGATTTAAAGCGGATGAGGGGAAAATTTCCCCATTAAATAACCAAAACAGACTCTGAAACCCAAAATTTTTTACCAATCTGTACTTTTGTTAAGCAAATGACACATTTTTAAGTTGCACCTAGCCATTCCATTTTTCTCGTCCCGCCCCTTTTTGTGGGCGTGGATATAAAAAATTATATAAATAATGAAAAAATTCTGTTACTTAAGCATAATAAATGCATTTGTAAACATTTATCGTAAAGGGAAGGAAACTGTTAAAATGTTATTCGCCTACCAATAGGACAATTAATACGAATGATCGACGGAGGACATTCCATCGCAAGAAATTGTAACAAATTTATAAATACAAATTTATCATTATTAAAACAAATATTTTATATCCCCGTCTACAAAAGGGGCCGACCGAAAAAAAAAATAGTTTCTAATCTTTTGAATTCGACTGCAACGCATCTTTCACAGACGGACATTGCTCGAATCTATTTAAATCGGTCATAGTTGTTCCTAAATTTTCGGTTTTTCTGTGTTAAATATGTAAAACTTTACGATCATTATTCAATAGTTATGAATTAATTAAATATTTAATTACAAAAAAAATGTATTAAAAATATAACGTAAAAAAGTTTAATTTTAATAAATCCCGAAATCCCGAAAAATCCCGAAATCCCGAAAAATCCCGGGATCCCGGGATTAGGATTTTAAAATCCCGAATCCCGGGATTTGTAATTGTCAATCCCGTTTGGCATCTTTAGTACTAATACACTCTCATATTTGTTAAAAATTACCACTATATTATCGTTTCTCTTTTTGGGCACCACTGTCTTATAGCCATAGGCTGGTTAAATTCGGAGAAAAAATCAGACTGGGGGAAAATGTTTCTCCAAAAAAACACAATTTTTTACATTTTTTTTTGTATATTTGTTCAAAAAATGAAATATTTTTATGCCATATGTAGTTCCCTGACCTGCATTTAGAACAAAATGATAAGGAAATGTTATTTTTTCGGCCCGACCCATTTAAGGTCGTTGTTATAGAAAATGCAAAATAATGATAAAAGTGTGTTTTAGGCGTAAATATCGTAATACATTAATTTGTAAAAATTTACGACTCCCCCACCCAAAAGCGATCTCAGTTGTATTACAACCTGTCAGAATTTATTCTGTAGAAACTATAAATATTCACAAATATAAAAAAACAATTTCCATTAACAAGACAAACCGACATTTAAAATCCTGCTGATGATAACACTAACTGGAGTGTTTGAAACCGGTATGGGAATACTATAATTTTTAGAAATTAAAATTTTCTTCTGCATCTTTTTCCACTTAAACCTTTATAAAAAATATTTTCAATAATTACTTCTTTATTCGTTATTCTCATCGATTAATTGAATATTTTTTTAGATTTAATCGTTTGATCGAACAAACAGAAATAATTATTTGAATTGTTCGAACGTTGAAAGGCGAATAATTGACAACTCTAGTGAATACTAGAGTGGCTCGTTTTTGGGCTTTTCTCTCTGACCAAATTATAATACCCGCCATAAGTGGCGGTCCCCTAAGGGTAACTCACATGCAAAATATCACTCCGATCGGAGTTTATCTTCTGTCTCCACTTTGAGCCTCACAATTGAGGTTTTTGCAAAAAAGGACTTTTCAAGAAGGGTTTACGATTTTTTTTAAAGAAAATATATTAATACGAAATAGTAGTTGGGGTACAAAACAAAAAGCCGTTTTATACTTGTTTAAAGCACAAAATTTAAGCTCTAAAAAAATCTTTTGTCAACTGTTGATAAAAGCTTACAGCTGAACAACAGCTCGAGGAAGTGAATATTTTGTTTTTTTATTTATTTTTTAATTATCCCCCTGAAGATGGTCAGCAAAGTTGACTGAAATATTGGGAAAATTAAAGAAAAATTTAAAAAAAAAATATGATTTTAACTTTTTATCTCATGACCTAATGCCGAACAAAATCAACAAACAACAAAAAAAAAAATTTCACCAAAAAAAATTTCATTCAAAATACTTAATATGAAATGACAGCTCGGGTCTATATTTAATTATCAATAAGAAATTTCATAATATCTCTCAAATTTTTAATTGATACTTTTAGTTGGTCTGTTTTTTATAAGATTTTATTAAACTTTATTTTATTTTCAATTTTTTTTTTAAATCACAAAATATTTTGATAAAAATAACAAGTCATGCGTTAAAAACAATTTAACAAATTTTTTATTGAAATATTAGTTTAACCAAATATACAAAATATATCAATATTCATTTAATTGTATGCTGCATATCAATTTTTTGTAAAAAATCAAATAAAAACTAACTCTAATGGCTATCAAAAGTCAACTTAAATTGAAAATCATGAAAGCGTGACTTTATATATAAATAAAAGTTAAAAAATCAACTTATTTATTTTAAAAACAAATATAAAATATCATACAAAATTCAAATAAAAAGATGAAACTTTTTAAACAAATTCTTTTTTTTTATACAAAACCTTAGTCAGAGCTGGACACTAGTAGCTGTCAATGATTACACTCAAAAAAATAAAACTGTAAAGTTAACAAAATTTTTTTTGTTAACTCGAGTTTACTGGCTTTTCAGCAAATTTTTAGTTAAAATCAGCGTTTTAACTACTTTTTCTAGTTAAGTTCAATTTACGAAAATACTAGTTTTGTACAAATTTTGAATTAATTTTTTTTGTTGACTTTAAAACTGAGTTTACGAATTTTTACTAATTAATTTGCTGATTTTTTGTAACATTTTTGTCAAGTGAAAAATTTTAAACATTTCTTGTGTAGCCTCCTATGCAAATCTCATAAGTCCTACTTAAGCTGAACTTAATGCTGTGAAAAAAAAGAAAAAATAAATGGAGTGTTAGTGTTTAAAATCAATATTTACCAAACTTAAAATTTTTTTACAAAAAGTTTAGCTGAATTCAACTAATAAAAAATGTTACGAAATTTTCAGCTGAATTTTTAGTTAAAATTACGGTTTTTTTGCTACATTCATTCTACGAAAAGTTAACTAAATATTTTTTGTTAAATTAACTAGAAATTTAGTAGGTTCAAAATCAGGTGTTTTTTTAGTTAAATTTAACTAAATTTTTTGCTAACTTTACAGTTTTATTTTTTTGAGTGTACAAATTAAAAATGATAAATATTAATTTGTACACTGTGCAACAGGAGTGAAACAAAAAAATGAAATTAGACTACTAGATCACCAAAATCAAAAAAGGGTTTTGAAAACTTGTCTCTAAATCTTTTCTACAAAAAATAATAAAGTCGGTGAATCAAGCGTAAGTGATTTAAATATTACGCGCGAGTGGTTTTAATTTCACGCGTGAGTGGTTTTAATATTAATCACGTGATTGTAAGTGACCGTGAGTTGAAAACAAATCTGAGTGAGTAATAAGTTCGTGATTCATTTTTTTTGCGTGATTTGATTTTATTTACTATATTCGTTTTTACTCACGTGATCACTGATCGGAAACGGCCACTCGGGAAAAGTGGCCCATCTATACCAAAACCATACTTGCAAAATCTTTTTTAAAAAATTAAATTCAGAATTTCTTTCTTAACACTTTTCATCAAGGAAAAACACGGCAGTCCCCGGCCAACATTATAAAAAACTTACACTCAAAAAAATAAAACTGTAAAGTTAGCAAAAAATTTAGTTAAATTTAACTAAAAAAACACCTGATTTTGAACCTAATAAATTTCTAGTTAATTTAACAAAAAATATTTAGTTAACTTTCCGTAGAATGAATGTAGCAAAAAAACCGTAATTTTAACTAAAACTTCAGCTGAAAATTTCGTAACATTTTTTATTAGTTGAATTCAGCTAAACTTTTTGTAAAACATTTTAAGTTTGGTAAATATTGGTTTTAAACACTAACACTTCACTTATTTTTTCTTTTTTTCACAGCATTAAGTTCAGCTTAAGTAGAACTTATGAGATTTGCCTAGAAATGTTTAAAATTTTTCACTTGACAAAAATGTTACAAAAAATCAGCAAATTAATTAGTAAAAATTCGTAAACTCAGTTTTAAAGTCAACAAAAAAAATTAATTCAAAATTTGTACAAAACTAGTATTTTCGTAAATTGAACTTAACTACAAAAAGTAGTTAAAACGCTGATTTTAACTAAAAATTTGCTAAAAAGCCAGTTAACTCGAGTTAACAAAAAAAATTTTGTTAACTTTACAGTTTTATTTTTTTGAGTGTATGCGAAGTTTTTATTTATAGAAAAAGTCATTTATTTGAGGTTAAGTTAGAATTACACGTTTTTTTAACAAAAGCTATAACGTCGACCAAAATATTTTGGTTTTTTACTTACTTAAATTTTGAATAGGTTTATTCTAGCTCGAGGTCTTTATTTCCTTTACTCATTAAAACAATGAAATTTTCATAGAAGAATTTTCAAGAAAATTATTTTTCTGTTTTAATTTATGTTGGTCATTTTTGCAAGACTTAATCGACACGTGTTTCGGAATTTGTCAGATTTCATTGACAAGAATATTTAGCGAATATAAAAACCCTATTCTACAAGTAGCAAAGGGAATTTTAATGACAAATCTCTAATGTTCAGACAAAAATATTAATACATATTCAACTCTACCCCCATTGAGAATTAGAAGACGAAAATTGTACCATCGTAGTTAGATCACGATCGCCAACTAACCAACAATTTCCGCAACACGTGTCGATTAAGTCTTGCAAAAATTATTAACAAACATAAAAATAAGTTTCTTGAAAATTATTCTATGAGAATATCATAGTTTTAATTAGTAAAGGAAATAATGACCTCGAGCTTCAGTAGACCTATATAAACCTATATATAACAAGAAGAAAAGTTAAATTCGACTTTGACGAATCTATGAATACCCTCCACAAAGCCTTTTTTAAATGATAGTACATTTTAACGTGGAAAAAATTAACAATTTGGATTAGAAATATTTTATTTTGAGTAAAAAACTCTTTTTTTGTCATTTAAAAGAAAAATTACTAATTTTTTTTATGAGTGTAAAACTTTTTTTCGAGTGTAATGTTTTTTTTTTACTGTAAAAATATTTCTGAGTGAATGCACGTACGTATGTACACAAAATATTGACATTTTTGTAAAAAAACTAATTTTTTTTTAAGTGTAAAATTTTTTTTGACTGTAAAATTTTTTTCGAGTGTACAATTTTTTTCGAGTATAATTTTTAAGTTACCAATGCTTTTTAAACTAAACAATTTTAAAAAGCATTGCTTTAAAACTAAACAAGTTTGAAAAGCATTGCTTAGTTACCACCAATGCTTTTCAAAACTTGTTTACCACGTGGCATTTAAGATGAACAAAATCTGAAATTCGGGGTTTTGCTTATAACTTTTGAACCACTTGACCGAATGAACCACTTGATCAATACCAAACAGACCTGAGGGTCGGCAAAGATACATGCCACGTTTCACCAGTCTCATTATTGTTTTTCGAAAGTTATCGTGTTTTTTATCTCGTAAATTTGCGAAAACCCCTTGCCGAAATTTACTCTTTTGCTCATGACTTTTGAACCACTGGACCGATTTGGCTGGATTGCAATACCAACCTGAACAGGTAAATTACCAACATACATATATGCCAAACTTCAGTAGCCTCTGTGAAGGCTTTCAAAAGTTAGCGTGTTTTCTACGGGCAGACAGACAGACGGTCGGTCGGAAAGACGGACATCGCTAGATCGACTTAAAATCGATCGAGGATCATGAGTATATATACTTTATGGGGTCCTAGACCAATATTTTGATGTGTTACAAACTAAATGACAAACTTATATATACCCTCTATCAGTAGAGTGGAGGGTATAAAAATGCCTGCGAATTTTGTACTCTTGCCCAAAACATTAAATCATTATAATGTTTTGCGGAAGATTTGGGTGTACTTGCCAGAGCAAAGGTTTTTTTTAAATAATGTTATATTACTTTGCTATTCCATGCAAAACGAATTGAAATATCAGTCGAGGACCCCATAAAAAACCCAAAGAGCTGTAATTTTCATAAGTGAGTGCATAAATAAGTGCAAAAAAGTGTTTTTACATTTTTGAGCATAAAAGATTCGGCACCAAAGAATATAACACTCTCACTTGTTTTATGTACATTTAATAAACAAATGGAAAATTTTTATGCGAAATGCTTAGACTTGGTGAAAAAGTAGTTTTGGGTCTCTGTTCTGTCTTTCACAACTTTTCAATTCACATGAAAATTTCCGAATCACATGAAATTAAGTTTAGTGTTTTGTTGATCATGTTTTCATTCGAAGTTGAAATCGAATAATTAAAATTTAAAAAATTATAAAGAAAAATCATAAATAAAATTTGGTGAAAGTAAAACGAATTACTTTCACCAAATTTTATTTATGTGAAACAAACCGAAAAAGAAATTCGGATGTGAAATCTAGAACACCAAAAAGAAATTTTCATTTTCACATTTTTCATGTGAATTACTTTTTTTGAAACTGCGGCCTTGGTAAAAAAAAATGATTTTTTTTTCACGAAAAACAAAATTATGTTAAAAAAAATTTAATGAACCCAAAATTTTTGGTGAAAAAAAAATTTTGATGAAAAAAAATTTTTGGATGTAAAAAAAAAATTTATGAAAAAAAAGTTTTTTTGATAAGAAAAAAATTGATAATAAAAAATTTGATAAAAAAAAGTTTGATGAAAAAAAATATAATAAAAAAAAATTATGAAAAAAAAATGTTGATGAAAAAAAAAATTTATGAAAAAAAATTTATGAAAAAAAATTGATGAAAAAAAAATTTAATGAAAAAACAAAAAAATTTATGAAAAAAAAAAATTGATGAAAAAAAAAAAATTTGATGAAAAAAAAAAAAAAAAGTTTGATGAAAAACAAAAATTGATGACAAAAAAAAATTTGATGAAAAAAAAAATTTTTTTTTTTTGAAAAATAATTGTAATAATACTTTTTATTCACCACCTGGTGAAAACCCGTTTTATTCAGCACGAGGTGAATTATTATCCAAGATACAAACCCAAGTTATTTAAATTTTTTGTTTTCAGAAAATGAAAATTGTAATTCTTGTTTTCTTTTTCGTTAATTGTTAGCTTATATAGTCAAACTGAGGTGGCGTCCTGCAACTTTTTTAAAATTAGACACCATCCTAAAAACATTATCATGTTAAAATAACTATACAAATAATCAGCCTTACCAAAGAAAAATAAAATAAATTTAAAATCGACTTTAAATTCAATTGCCATACAAATTGTTTTTTTAAATCGACTTCAAAAAATGTAAGGAAAATTTCAAATTCAAAATAAAACTTTTGTTAAAACAGACTTTTTTTTGCACAAGCCAATGTTTTAATTTTTTTTACCAAATTTTTTTGTTTTCCTAAGTTCAAGTCCAAACATGGACTATTTAGATCTATCTTTTGTTACAACTTCAATTACATTTAAAATTACACAAAACCAAATAAGTGAATTTTTGTTGCCAATGTACCAATTTAATCGATTTTACATCAAAATACTTATGAACCAATTGCCAGCTCTGCTCCTAGTGCTATACAAATTAAAAAAATAATATTTTAAACAGATAATTTTAGCACGTAACAGTTTTTGAACTTAGCACACTTACCTTCATCTAAACTTTCAAACCGGAAATGCTAATGAATTAATTAAAAATTAACTTTTCCTTTACCTAACTGCTGCTAATAATTATTTATAAACATAATTTAAAACATTTATATATAAAATATTTTTAAATAAAAAAGCATAAAACTTTTGTTTATTAAAACACTTTATTTTTTTTTTTGTTGCTTTGTAAATCCGCTATAAAAACACGAAAGTTTTTCTGCTAATAAATTGGGTGTTAAAAATTATTTGCTTTAGACGTTTTTATATGTATGTTGAGAAATTTGATTTTAGAATTGTCGACATTCCAAAAAATAAACTGAGAAAAACAGAAAAAATAATCTAAACAAAAACACTGAAAAAGATTATGGAAATACAAACAACACATATAAATTGTAAATTTAACATAGTAAGTAAGGAAGTAAAAAAATTGGTAAAAAAAAATTTGGATAAGAACAACAACGACTGTATGACATACTGCACTAATATGGAAAGTAATTTTAGCATGATGATATTTTTAGGCTTGTGTCTAATTTTAAACAAGTTGCCGGACGCCACCTCAGTTTGACTTTATAAGTTAACAATTAACAAAAATGAAAATAAGAATTACTGTTGTCATTTTCTTAAAACCAAAAATTTTCGTAACTTGGGTTTGTAACTTGGATAATAATTCACCTCGTGGTGAATAAAGAAATATTTACCACCTAGTGAATAAAACGTAACATAGTTATTTTCAATTTTTTCATCAATAAAATTTTTCATCAATATTTTTTATCATCAATATTTTTTTTCATCAATATTTTTTATTCATCAATATTTTTTTGCATCAATATTTTTTTTCATACCTAGTTTGTTCTTTTTTTTTTTTTTTTTTTTGTTTTCATCAAAAACTTTCTTATCAACATTTTTTTTTTTTTTTTCAATTACCTCTTTTCATTAAAAACTTTTTTCATCAAAAAGTTTTTTTTATCGACAAACACAGACAAACAGATAGATGGATATCACTAGAATGTCTTAGAAACCTTTAAATAATAATATATAAACATAATGGGGTCCTCGACCGATCAATGCGTTTTGCATGGAATGACAAATTTCCCCTTTTTTACTGGTTTGTCAGAAGAAGTTCAAAATAGGTGAAAAAAAAATTAATCGAAAAAAGTGGTGCACCACTGAAAGAATTTGGTTCATTACGGCTACGAAAACTTACATTGGTTCTATGAAAAAAATCATTAGAAGTCAGCCAATGATGTCCTTCATAGAATCTTTGAAAAAAATTCATAGAAACCAGATACCTATGAAAAAGATCATAGGCTATGAAAAAAAAATTATTGTCCAATTCGATTTTGTTTTTTTTTTTTCATTTTTATTTACTTTATTATTTTATTTTTATTTATTAAAAATATTCTATTTTTAAAAATTTATTTTTTTTAACTTATGCCCACCGAGATTCGAACACAAGACCAGTTGTTCGTGAACTTTACAAGGGAGGTCTCCCTAGTGTCCCCGCGGATCTTTATGGAATTGATTTTATTTTGTAGAGCAGAAAAATTAATGGGACACGAATTTTTTTTTAGCGGCCAAAATTCATATTTAAGGGGTGAAAAAAAGGGGAGAAGAAAAGGCCATTTTTCAGTTTTTTTTCGTTTATCTCCCATATTATGCAAAGAAACCCAGTCATGTTACATACCAAATGAAAGGTCTTTGGAAAACCTATCAACGTGTGTGATGAACGTGTCAAAACATGCACAACTTTTCGTCATATTGAGTAAATACCAAAATTTTAGGACATTTATATTAATAAGTCGAAAAATTTTAACTTCTTTGGCCCGTTGTTAGTACGACGAGATAGGTATTTTTAATACCTTTAATCTGATACCACATATGCCTATATTAATTTTATTTAAATAGACGTAAATCGTGAAAACTAAAAAAGGTCAATTTCCCCCTGAACAAATCGACTTCCCCTAAAAATGAGTTTGGGCCGCTAAAAAAAAACGTGTCGAATTAATTTTCGTTCTTAACAACATATGTATCCAAATTTCATGAAGATCGGAGGGTGACACCAGGGAGACTTCCTTTGTTAGTCTCTAACCACTGACAAGGGAAGTCACCCGCGGATCTTTATGGAATTGATTTTATTTTATAGAGCAGGAAAAATAAAGGGACATGTATTTTTTTTAGCGGCCCAAATTCATATTTAAGGGGTGAAAAGAAGGGAAGAAGAAAAGGTCATTTTTCAGTTTTTTTCGTTTATCTCCCATATTATGCAAAGAAACCTAGTCATGTTACATACCAAATGAAAGGTCTTTGGAAAACCTATCTATGTGTGTGAAGAACGTGTCTAAACATGCACAACTTTTCGTCATATTGAGTAAAATACCAACATTTTAGGACATTTTTGTTAATAAGTCGAAAAATATTAACTTCTTTGGCCCCTTGTTAGCACCACGAGATAGGTATTTTTAATACCTTTAATCTGATATCACACATGCCTATATTAATTTTGTTTAAATAGGCGTAAATCGTAAAAAACTGAAAAAGGTCAATTTCCCCCATACAAATTATTTGCATAAATATTACTCATTCGCAACGTTAAAACAAAGAAATACAAACAAATTACAAAATTGTTATGAAATTTAAAGTTCAAATGCGATTTTCTCGAAAAAAACGAAGAACGTGTTTCTGAATTTCTTCGTGGGGATGGACAAACATCTAAACTTTTAAAAAAAAATTTAAAAAAGAAAAAAAAGTGGCATGTTTTTTAATAAATTGACATTTTTAAGAAATGGAAAATTTCAGAACGGGTTCTGAAAATTTTCCAAAAAAAAAAAAATTTAATCGATAGCCCATACAAAACTATATAAAAATGTAAATTTTTGAGATTGTGGTGCATTTCGTTTTAATGTGATAAATATTTAATCAAGGCAACTCGCCACGAATTTTACCATTTTTCCAATATTTGACCACGCCTCCTAAGCCCAGTTTTTGAAAAATTGAAAAACCAAAAACGCAATTTTCTAAGTTCCATATAGGGCTATCCATACAACCTAATCAGAAGTTTACGGTACACGTGTTTTTTTTCGCTGGACATTTGGTGTGGAATGCCTCATATTGAGTTTGTGTCTATGCTCTGCCACAATGCTCTGCTAAAATCTGTGTGTGTGTTTGTAGAAAACAACATGTTTGTGGATTTGCAAAAAAAAATAATGAACATTACAAACAGTGATGCCAACTTTTTACAGGCAAAACGCGCTAAACAGTGGCTCAAAAAGCGCTAAAAAGCACTTAATTTGAATAAAGTTAAAAGCGCCAAAAAGCGCTAAAAAATTTTTAATTTAACGGTTTTTATATAAATTTTTATAAAATCATCAAGCCTATTCGGAGAATAAGTCTAAAAAATTGCTAAATATAATTTTTATACTGAATTTTTTCTGTTTTTATTATAAAAACCGATTTTTTTTTTTAATTTTCATTAAAATTTTACATTTCTATGGTTGTACTACTATAACAACTACAAGAAAATATGGATTTAAGACTGTTATTAGGACGTTTCTGTTGTTAAATATGATTTTTTTTTCTCAAAGTGATTAGTTGTAGAAAGAAAGCGCTAAAGGCGCCAAGGGAAAAAGTATAAACGCGCCAGTTCAGCGCCTTTTTAAAAAACGCGCTAGATCTAAAAAATGCGCTTTTTGGGTGGTCAGAAAGCGCTTAATCTAGCATGAAACGCCCTGAATTGACGTCGCTGATTACAAAACAAAGTGCTAGTCGGCAAGGTTTACCTTCTTTGGTGGCGCTGATAGCTAAGGCATCGATTATAAGTTTCCCAGTCGGTAGGTCTTGGGTTCGAACCCCGCCAGGGCAGCAATATTTTTTTTTTACGTTTTTATTTTTTTTTTATATTTTCTTAATATATTTATTCAAATTTTTTAATTATTGTAACATTATTTTAATTATTAAAAAATAAAAAAATGAAAAGGCTTATTGATAACATTTTTTTTTATGAATTTTTTCTATGAATCTTACAAAATCTATAAATAAAATTCTATGAAATATTTCACAATACTAATGAATATTCATTAAGCCAATGAATTGTTTCATAGATTCTATGAATTTTGTTTTATGAAAAATGTTCATAGATATTATAAACAATAATTCTTTCTGTGTGGTTAAAAAAATTATAAAAAAAAACTTTTGAAGAAAAGCAAGTTTTTGATGAAATAACAAAATTTTTACGGGAAAAAATGGGTAAAAAAAAAAATTAAGGGTTCAAAAAGTGTTTAATGTACAAAAAACAAAATTGACGAAAAAAAAATTTGGTGACAAAAAAAAAATTATTGATTTTTATGTCAGAGAAATTTAAGACTTGGTGCAAAAGAAATTTTGGTAAAAATAAAATTATTACAAAGAATGTTGGGGGAAAAAATTTTTGATAAAAAAAAAAATTTAATAAAAACAAGTAGAAAAGTTAAATTTGACTTGGCCGAATCTATTACTCCACAATGCCCTTTTTTAAGGGTAATCAATTTTTTAACGTGAAAAAAATTTTAAATTTTGATTAGAAATATTTTATTTTAATTAAAAACCTTTTTTTGTAATTTTTGTAAAAAAAATTCCAATTTTTTTTTTTTTTTGAGTGTAAAATTTTTTTTCGAGTGTAAATTTTTTTTTAGTGTAAAAATATTTCTGAGTGACAAAAATACTTTGTAAAATAAAATTTTAGCTTATCAATGTCTTTAAAGTTAGGTTTTTTCAACACGTGAATTTAAGGTGAAGCTTATCAGAAATTCACGGTTTTGCTAATAACTTTTGAACCACTGAACCGATTTGGCTGAAACTCGTTACGAATTTGTTTTTTTCATCTAAAACCATTTTTGATGAAAAAAATTATTTGATAAAACAAAATTGATAACAAAAAATTAATAACAAAAACAAAACTGATAAAAGAAATATTTTTTTGATAAAATTTTTTTTTTTTTGGTGAAAAAAATTTTTTTTTGTGAAAATTTTTTTTTATTTATGAAAAATAGTTCTTACAAGGAGAGTCTCCCTTGTGTCACCCTCCGATCTTCATGAAATTTGGATATGTTGTTCAGAACTAAAATTAAAGCGACACGTATTTTTTTTTTAGCGGCCTAAACTCATTTTTAGGGGGGTCGATTTGTATGGGGGGAAATTGACCTTTATCAGTTTTTTTACGATTTACGCCTATTTTGACAAAAATAATATAGGCATTTCTTAGTGCTAACATCGTGCCAAAAAAAGTTAGTTTTTTAGACTTATTAACAAAAATGTCCTAAAATTTTGGAATTTTATTCAATATGGCGAAAAGTTGTGCATGTTTAGACATGTGCTTTACACACGTAGATAGGTTTTCCAAAGACCTTTTATTTGGTATGTAACATGACCAGGTTTCTATGCATAATATAGGAGATAAACGAAAAAAACTGAAAAATGGCAGATTCTTCCCCCCTCATTTGCACCCCCTAAATGTGAATTTGGGCGGCTATAAAAAAATACACTCAAAAAAAAACGGTAATGTTAGCAAAATAGCTTGTAAACCTACAAGAAAATTTGCTGATTTTGAACCCACAATTTTTTTGCTAAAGTTAGCAAATATGTTTTGCTAATAATTAGTTAACTAAATATTTTTTTTTTGAACTTAGTTTATACACATCTGAGGACCCCATTGGGTTCGGACCCGATAGGTCCAGACCCCGATGGGCCTAGACCTAGTTGGGTTCCTTAAAAATCGTCATAGTTTTTGATCCAAAATTTGTGTCCGTTTCGCTCTACCTTGCTTAGTTTTTGAGATACGTGATTCTAGGGGACCACTGGGGTCTTGAGAATTAGAAAACTCGATAACTTTAAAAATATTACTCGGAAAGCTTTTGACTATTTTGCGGTCTTTTTCTACGTGTTGAGAGCTATAAAATTTATAATTATCGGGAATGCTAACTTTTTTGGATCCAAAGTTAGGGCCCATTAGGGTCCACACATGTGAAGAGGACCGGCGTTACTATGGAGATTCTAAGAACCAAAAACCATTTTGCTCTATCTGGCTTAGTTTCCGAGATAGCGCCATTTTAAGTTTTCTGAAAATAAAAAAAAAATTACCATTTATTTTGCTAATATTAGCAAAAAATCTTGTAAAAATGTAGTCAACTCAATTTCTGCTAAATGAAGTTTACAAGAATTTTTTGCTAACATGCTAATTTCAACTAAAAATTTGCTAAAAGTTAGCTAAGTAGCGTTAGCAAAAAAAAATTAGTAAATCTACTAACGTATTTTTTTGAGTGTACGTATCCCTTTATTTTTCCTGCTCGACAAAAGGGAGACTTCCCTTGTTAGTTGCCTTTTTTTAATCGTAAGCTTATAAAACCACAGTGAGTTGATCACTTTTAAAATTAGACACCAGCCTTAAAACATTATCATGTTAAAAATATACCTTGTGTAGGGTATTGAAAATAAAAAGTGCAAAATATATAAATAAAAAAACTTACATCTAACGAACAAGAAATTAAATTTATGTTTATAAACTTTACAATGACCACTACGAAAGCACAAGGATGAAAATTTATATGCAAATATTGTTGTAGTGTTTTTCTAGTCCATTTTTATTTTTTTTTATAAAATTTTTGTTCAAATTATTTTTTTTTTGTTTTTGTAGGTACATATCTGTGTTTTTAACAAATATCATGTCCCTTTTTTACGTATTCTACTGCAAATGGTCTATCATCATAAGTTGGTTTATTGCTGGCTACTGCTGGCGGAGGTGACTGTTTTTTTATAATATACAGGGCGTTATACGAAAAAGCTTTATAATTTAGATTCTTTTTTTTTTTAATTTTTTATCTAAGCTAGAGAAGATAGAACAAGTATAAAGGAATTTTTGACTAAATCGAATCTAAGAATTCTATCAAATAGTAAAAAAAAAAAATGTTCAAGTACGAAATTTTTTTTCTTTTTTTCACTGCAAACACTTTTAATAATAAAATTTTGTTTGAGTGTAATTTTTTTTTCTTGGGTGACAAAAACAGCATTAAAATATTATTATATTCTTCAAACTCCTTAATTACAAAATTTCTTAATAAAACAACAAAAAAAACGACATAACAAAAATTTGGGAAAAAATTTTAATTTTTCCTAGAAAACAGTTTTTACTAAATTTAAAACATTTTCATAACTTTGAGGATAAAATCTTTAGTTCATTTACTTATAACTAGTTTATAGTTTTCTTAAATTGAATTCTCTAATATGTAATGGAAAAAGTTGTTACCGAAAAAGAAATTTTCCCGAAACTATAAAAAAATATTTTTATTTTTAGGACATGTTTCGTAAAACTTGTTCACACAAATTAAGTCAACAAATGACCTAATTTACAAGTAATAAGTTAGTAATATTTATTTTCTTAGAATTGCGGAACATTTTCCAAAAAAAATTTTTTGTTGTAAAAATTTTTGGATTTGCAAAAAAACGTTAGAATAATTCTCAGAAATTATATGCTCTTAAAAAAGTAATTAGTTTTTGTATTAATATATTTCTTAGGTCTCAAAACTTTTTTCTCAAAAACTGTTTTGAAGTTATCAGATTTTTTTGAAATATAATTGATCATTTCTGAAATACAATTGATAATATCTGAAATACAATTGATAACTTCTGAAATACAATTGATAACTTCTGAAATTCACTTGATAATTTCTGAAATACAATTGAAAATGGTGTACACTAGGGTGGCTCGCTTTAGGGCTTTTCTCTCTGATCAAATTCTAATACCCGCCAAAAGTGTCGGTCTCCTAAGGGTAACTCACATGCAAAATATCACTCCGATCGGAGTTTATCTTCTGTCTCCACTTTGACCCTCAAAATTGGGGTTTTTGCAAAAAAGTGCTTTTTAAATTTTTATTTTTATTAAAATAACTAAAATTTTTTTTTTGTATAATATTCGATCGTAAGTACTTAAATATGGAATCTAAAGATTTTACGATATCATTAACCCGTTCAAACTTGATACCATAAAAATTACATGATTTTGGGGGCTTTCTCAAAACACCTTTTTTCAAAATTTGAAAATTTTGTTGAAAAAAAACTTAAAATGTATAGTTTTTTTCTCTCTGAATTCATTAAGAACGCCTAGGAGAAGAAAAATGTGAAACATGGCGGATATCCTTCGGGCCACTTTTATGGAATCGCGGAGGGAAGTTAGCGGATTTCATGGAAATGTTGGTTTTATCAATAATTTGGATGAATAAAATCTTATAAATTTTATTTTAAGGAAAAAAAAACGTTTTTTTTTGTGTCATGGCATTCTATTAAATAACTGTAAGTCTTTCATGAAATCTTACCGATCTAGGACGTCTTTAACCCACATTGGCTGGGGGGCAAAAATGACCCCAGCAGAAAATTTGAAGTTTAGAGCTTAAATTTTGAGCTATAAACAAGTATCAAATGGCTTCTGTTTTTTTTCCTCCACTATAATTTCGTTTTAATATATTATCTTTAAAAAAATCATTAACCCTTCTTGGTAAGGGGTCAAAAATGACCCATTCAGTAAAAAATATATATTTTGTTGATATCAAAAAATTCAAGCACTATGCCTAAAAGTTTTGCCAGGGTCATTTTTGACCCCGGGACAATATGGGTTAAATTTATAAAAGGTAAGATTTTAGGGCTGATTTAAAGCTATCTAATAGATTTCAACAAATTAATTTTGTATAAAAAAATATATATATTTTATTGAATGGGTCATTTTTAACCCCTATCAAGAAGGGTTAACGGTTATTTAAAGATAATACATTTATACGAAATAATAATTGGGATAAAAAACACAAAACCCGTTTTATACTTGTTTATAGCACAAAATTTAAGCTCTAAACTTAATTTTTGACCCCCAGCCAATAATTTATCTAATAGAATGCCACGACTCCAAAAACCGTTAATTTGCCCAAAAATTAAATTTATAAGATTTTATTAATCCAAATTTTTGATAAAACCAACATTTCCTTGAAATCCGCTAACTTCCCCCCGCGATTCCCGAAAAGTGGACTAACGGGTATCCGGTATATTTCACATTTCAAAAGTATCGGAATTCCATTTTACCAATATTTATTGACAGTTTTCATTGTTTTTTTTTTTTTTTTTTTAAATTTCGATCGAATTTAATTTTTTTTAAGGTAATTTTGAAAAAAAATTAGTAGTTACGAGAATTCCTTGTCAGTTTCATCGCGTCAAAAAAGTTGTAAATTTACAATTTTATTGGTAAAAACCTTGTAAAATTACAAAAAAAAAAATCTCGTAATTTTTACTAGGAATTCTCGCAAAATAGGAGTTAGCAAAAAATCTAGTAAAGTTACGAGAACTCCTTGTAAGTTTTAAAGCGTCAAAAAGTTGTAAATATTGTAAATATTGTAAAAAGCTTGTAAAATTATAAAAAAAGCTAGTATTTTTTACCAGGAATTCTCGTATAAACCAATTACAAAGATTTGTTATATGGTCAACCAGACAGTAAATTTCCGCCGAACTATGCTGTTCAGATAAGCGTACTTCATTCAAAAGCCCAGAAAAAGTCTCCCTATATTTCACCCAGTTTGTTCTCTTCAGATTTTTTAGAGACTAACTCAACCGGACCATGCTTTCTAAGTAAAAACTCAATGTAGCGATGATCTGTGAAATAATGTTCTTTCAGACAATGTATCTGATACAAGCGTTACATCGAAAACCTCTTTCCCCCTACTTGTAACGAAAGTTGGTTCACAACCCCTGTTACAAATATACAGGTTAGTGCTTAACAAAAACTCCAAAAGTGACCCGCCTCTTTTGTTTGTGTCTGTCTCCATATTGAATGGTGTGCATTAGCATTACTGCACATTATCAGCTGGTGTATCCCAGTGGGTATCAGGTTGATTGGCTACCATTTAATTTCCTCTCTCAAAAAGTTGGTTCTCTTAGTGTTGCCTATGCTACTGCATGTAAAAACTCTCTTAAACATTAAGAGAACCAATTTATTTAAAGTGACATATTGTTTTGGGGCCTATCAAAATCTCTGATATTAATCTTTACTCTATGGTGTATCCCATATTCAGACTCCCGAAACAGACCTCTCATCTTCTCCTTCGGTATGGTCACCGAATATGGAAAATACGAAGAGCCATCCATATCACTTAAAGTTTATAAAAAATATATATTTAAGCTATTTTTCTCCAAGATGCAGGCTTCTGGTGAGCCCTCACACTTTGCAACCCTTAACTTTAACCCAGGGGTCTTTAATCCACAAACCCTACCACCGTGCACCCAGGGCTGTTGTATAAAAACCAAGTGAAGTCTTTTAGTGCTACACTAAAAAAAAAAATCTCGGGCTGTTGTATAAAAACCAAGTGAAGTCTTTTAGTGCTACACTAAAAAAAAAATCTCGTAAAATAATTTTGTGCTACCTACTATTTTACGAGAGATCGTAGCAAAATTACAATTTTATTGGTAAAAAAATTTGTAAAATTACAAACAATTTTTACCAATAAGATTGTAAATTTTCAACGTTTTTGACGCAATGAAAATTACAAGAACTTCTCGAGACTTAACTAGATTTTGTATGAGAATTTTTAGTATGAGAATTTTTAGTAAAAATAACGAACTTTTTTGTAATTTTACAAGTTGTTTACTAATAAAATTGTAAGTTTACAACCTTTTTGAAGTAGTATTATCACTACAATGAATTCTCGTCACTTAACTAGATTTTTTTTTTGGAAATTTCTTCATTTACTAAAAAAATTGTAAAATAAAAATTTAAATTTCGATCGAAAACTTTTTGTTAAAAACAAGGAACACTGTCAAATATTGGTAAAGATTACGGGACTTTTTCTAGTAATTTGACAAGGTTTTTTTTGAGTGTTTCAAATAGTGCTCTAAAGTGTGACATCGTCTATAGGAATCATGAATGTATTTAGGTGGTTTGGATGTGCTCTTTGACTCGTGATTCCTTTCCAAAAGCTGTTTCCAGTTCAGCTTAATTTCTGCTAAGTTTGTTCGATCGGGAGAGGGAAGATGTTCCTCAACTATCAAATTCTACCACGACAATCTATAGGGACAAAGGAATTTTGGTTTTGGGGAATTTGTGTATGTTTCTTTTTGTAGCCTTTTTATTTGTCACCCACTGTCAGTACTTTTATGTCCTTTTTTTTTGGTAATGGTAAAATAAAACAAATATTTTACATGTTGTTAGCTTTTGGCCATTGAATGCAGAACTGTAAGAGCATCGAGGAAAGAAGGACCAGAATAAAAAACTTAAAATTGCAAACATAACAAAAAAATAAACTATATATAAAAAAAAAGCAAAAAAAAAAAAATTAAGTAAATATATTCTAGTACATTCATTCTACTTCTCAATACACAAAGCTGGGTCAGACGGTTGTATGCAAAATCCTCAAAAGTTTTAAATTACATTTTAAATTAAGCGTGTAAGTTTTGATAACAAAAATAGATGACTTATCATCATCACTATTTTTACTATACAACACCAAAAACTGCATAGTAAATGAATTTTACTGATACAGTAGAGAGTTACGAATTTGCTCTGTGATTGAAAAATATAACTTTAGAATTTCTTATGAGAATCTCCGATAAAACATTAAGAAACATTTCTGTAAAAAAACTTTATTAAATATCTGAAATTTTTACTAACAAAAGGTCTATTCGATTACCTTACTACAATCTACTATTTTTTACTCATTTTACTACAGCTGGAAATTTTCAATACAAAAAGTAAACAAACTTTCCAGTTGTAGTAAAAAATAGTAAGAAATTTGGGTAATCGAATAGACCTAAAATAATTATTTAGAATCTACAGAGAAAATAAAATCGTATATTTTATTTAAATTAAAATTTTTATTGTCGTAAAATTTAATATCAATTAAATATTTAATTGATTCAGTTAATATTGTAATTAAATTTTTACTTAACTTATTAGCTTTTTGTTGTTTTCCGCGTGTCTGCGATTGTGATTTTTGTTTTAGTCGAAAACTCTTGCACTGCCAAACAAAACAAAACAAAACAGATAAATTCTGATTAGTCTTTATTAACACTGATGACACTCATACTGATGATAACACTAAATGGAGTGTTTGAAACCGGTATGGAAATACCAGAAATGTCTATAGTTTTTAGAAATTCAAATTGTTTTCTGATTTTTTTCAACTTGAACTCTTTTAACAAATATAATTAGAGCCCGGGCTCGATCTGTACTTACAGAAAAAAAACATTAAATAAAATTACTGACAAAATATGTCGCCATAAGGCACGTCTCCGAAACAGAAAATGCAAATTCCTTCATTTGTTTCTGCAATTCCAGATCATGTTGGTAACCCTTGCAAAATAATGTAGTGTTGGAAACTATCAAAATTTACTCTGTAGAAACTATAAATATTTATATATATAACAAACAATTTTCATTAGAGTCCCCGCACAACAATGTCGGTGACGTTTTTTTCATACAAATTTGGCATGAAAAAACGCTCGACCGAAATCCGCTAGAATAAAATCAATTTTATTTTTGTGTCGGTTTCTCTCTCTCCCTTAATTTTTGAAATGAAAATGTTGCCACTTTTTTACAAGTATTTCGATTTTTTTCGATAAAGTAAACAAAAAAATATGATCTCTAAAAAGAAAAAATATTAAAATTGAAAAACAAGTAGAAAAGTTAAATTCGACTTGGCCGAATCTATGAATACCCTCCACAATGCCCTTTTTAAGTTATAGTAAATTTTCTAGAGTGAAAAAATAACATTTTTGATTAGAAATATTTTATTTTGTTTAAAAAAATTTTTTTTTTAACTAATTTTTGAAAAAAAAAAAAATAATTTACTAATTTTTTTTTTGAGTGTAAAATTTTTTTTGAGTGTAAAATTTTTTTCGAGTGTATTTTTTTTTCTTTTAGTGTAAAAATATTTTTGAGTGACAAAAATACGTTGTAAAATATTTTTGTGACTTACCAATGTTTTTAAAACCTGTTTAACGGGGTTTCAACACGTGAATTTAAGGTGAGGCGAATCTGAAATTTACGGTTTTGCTAATAACTTTTGAACCACTGGAACGATTTGGCTGAAATTTATAACGAACCGGACCAGAGGAACGAAAAAGATATATGCGACACTTCAGCACCCTCAGAATTGCCGTTATAAAGTTACCGTGTGTTTTATCTCGTAAATTCCAGAAAAACCCTTGACGAAATTCACTCATTTGCTTATAACTTTTGAACCACTGGACCGATTTCGCTGGATTGCAATACCAACCTGACCAGGTAAATGCCCAACATATATGCCAAACTTCAGAAGTCTCCGTAAAGTCTATCAAAAGTTAGCGTGTTTTCAACAGACAGACAGACAGACAGACGGACGGACGGACGGACGGACGGACGGACGGACGGACGGACATCGCTAGATCGTCTTAAAATCGATCGAGGATCATGAATATATATACTTTATGGGGTCCTAGACCAATATTTCGAGGTGTTACAAACGGAATGACAAACTTATATATACCCTCTATCACTAGAGTGGAGGGTATAAAAAAAACAGCAAGAAAACGAATCAATATGAAAAAATCATATTGATTATTAAAAATACAATTAATTTAAATAAAAAAAGTGACGAAAAAGTGAAAAAATAGTGTAAAAATCATCAAATGACAGAATTTTCCGCTGCCGTCTTTGTTTTGCGCCTATACTCTCTCATGACCTAAAACGTCAACCGCTCCGACATTGTTGTGCGGGGACTCTTAACAAGACAAACCGACATTTAAAATCCTACTGATGATAACACTAACTGGAGTGTTTGAAACCGGTATGGGAATACCGACATTTATCTATAATTTTTAGAAATTAAATTTTTCTTCTGCATTTTTTTAATTTGAACCCTTATAAAAATTGGCTTATTCGACCTTAAAAATATTTTATTTTGAGTAGATATATTCTAGATCGAGGTCATTATTTCTTTTACTAATTAAAACTATGATATTCTTATAAAATAATTTTAAAGAAAATTATTTTTTTGTTTTAAATTTATTTATGTTGGCAACACTGTGCTACAAAAAACACAAAATCGAATATACTTTTAAAATGACGTAGTTAAGGGTGTAGGTCTCGTCGAAAAGATCACAAAAATGCCCACCAAACTTGCCAGACACTCTCAAATTTTAAAGTTATTGTCAAAAAACGTTTTTTTTGGGACTTTTCTCACTAAACCACGTGAAACTTAAACATTTTTCAACCGATTTTAAATTTTTTCAACTGTTTTGGATAGAAGAAGGATAGGGCTTTTCATGTGTGTGAATTGGTCTATACATATTGTCGCTGCGCCTAAAAATGTAGTCATGTGTTTTGGGGCAAGTGTTCAGGAGAGCAAAAAAACAGTTTATTTTCGTCCCTTCGCGATATTTTTTAAAAGTTTGTTCTATAAAAAATTCTTGTACCGATATGCTATCCACATACCATAAAAAATGTATAAAACATTTAACGGTTTTTCAGTGGTGCAGAAATTTTCAAAAAACATACACATAACTCCTTTTTTAAGTACTTTTTGGAACAAAATTTAAATAAAATGGAAATATTTTTTACACATAACTCCTTTTGTTTATGAAATCATTCTTATTGTTAATTTCTTTTCGAGATGGACAAAGACTAAATAAAGTTTGTTGGTGGTTTAAAGCGACGTTAGTTAGACAAGGTCCTTGAAATTTTGATATTAAAAAGCTCTTCACTAAACAGCGAACAACAGATTTTTCGCAAAACTTGTGATGATTTTTTGTTTTTTCTTGTAACTATTCAAGATTTTCGACATAAATTGACATCTTTGAAAGATGCTGTACTTTCGATACTAAAATTTTCCGGTGTCGAATGGTTTAATTGCTTTCACGTGGCTTGATTACCCGCCATTTAGGATTTAGATAACTGCATGAAAATAAGCAAATATTTTCCAAAAAATCTTGACAAATCCATTCGAAATACTTGGATGCTATGTGTGAACCTCATATTACTAAAATAGTGGTCCATTTTGTCACATTCTGTTACCTTTTTATCAAAAAAAGTTATGTGTAGCTTAACACATAACTCCTTTTCAGACCATTTTTAGTATGACGAAAAGACAACTGCTTTTACTAACTTATGAACCAATCAAGATATCAAAAAACAGTTTAGTGAGTAAACGTATGACCAATATGGGATCATAAAGATGTAATAAAAAAAATTAAAAAACTACACATGACTCCATTTTTAAGCGCAGCGACGATATAAGAAAGATATGTACTAAATTTTTCAACAATATCAAATTTTTTTGTTATTTTTTTTTTAATTTTTTGAGTTTATCGATTTTTTTCTGCTATAGTTTGTTCAACAACATTTATATTAATAAACGTATTACTAAAGAAAAGTTAATTGTGAATACGATGAGCTTTATGCCAAAAAAATCGGATAACAATTGACAGAGTTGTGATAATTTTTCTAAAAAAGAAAATTAAGATTTTGTATGAAATTGCCGTGCGGATAACCCAAGCAAAAAAAAAATAAACGAACATACTGAGAGGTCGCGTATCATTATTTTAAAGGTTTTTGACCCAGGGATGTTAAATGGGGTTTTCAATTTTGTACCAACTTTCACAAAAAATTGTACTTTTTGGACCCTCACGGTACCATTTTTTTTATAAAGTCTTAATTAAAAACATGAAAGTGTTAAATTCGGTTGTGCCGAATCTTATATACCCTCCAACATGCAAACAAATATAAAACAATAACATTTTGTTAAGGACGTTTTTGAACAATTTCTTAAAATCTGGTCTGCGGAAAAATGTCTTAGTGTCCGAAACTTCTTCTATAGGAATAATTCTCACAACTCTAGAAATTTTCGACAGAAAATATGTTCCTGATTGTGAGTGAACATGAGAGAACATGAAAAATTTATCTGAGTGTGTGAACACGAAAAATTCATCAAGATCTAAAATTTCTCTACTATCATACTTTTTCTTATGAAAAAGTTAAGTTTTTTTCTATGGATAGTTTACTGAGACTTCTGTGAAAAATTCTGAAACTTTTTCTTTGATAAAAGTGAGTAAGAATTTCATCAAGTAAACTGTTCATGGGAATAAGAACGAATAGACAAGTTATTAGAAAACACATTTTTTGCATAAATTGGTTTTTAAGCAGAGCTCTACAATCCTCTGCAAAAATTTTGGTAAAATTTTGATTTTTTTGTCAAAAAAAAAAAAAAAATACTTTAAAAGTGCAATTCATTCAAGCAAAAATTGAAATCCAATTTTGGGGAAGTTCACTTTCGAATACCTTACAAAAATTTTTTATATGGGTAGAATTGAGTTAAATCGTCCTTATTCGCATGAACTGTTCAAGTGTCAAATTCTGAGATCTTTTCTACAAAAACAAGTTTTTAACATCTGTAAATTATTCTAAAAAAAGTTTCACAGTTTAAACTTGAAACTTTAGTTAAAAACTACTTTAAACTGTTTTAAGACGAGAGCCAAAAACTAAAAAGAGTTTCATTTATGGTGTAAATCGGTCTAGCATTAGTTTCCTAATGAAAATTTTTTTAAGTAAAGAATTTAAATTTTTAAAATGTACCAAATGAGTCGCGGTAGTACCATGGTACTTTTCAAGGTCAAAATGTACCAAAAAAAGTACAATTGTACCAACTTTAACATCCCTGTTTTGACCTCCTGAATTCGAATTTGACCTTGAAATTGCGCTATCTTATTAAGTTTTTGATATATTAATTTATGTTAAATATCTCAAAAACCTGACGAGATAGAGCAATTTAAAGGACAGATTCGGATTCAGCGCGCCAAAAACCTTTAAATATATTGTACATGACCATTTATGATAAATTTATTTTTTTGTCTGGGTTATCTGAACGGTGATTTCCTGCAAAATCTTAATTTTCTTTTTTAGAAACATTATCACAACTCTGTCAATTATTATCCGATTTTTTTAGGATAAAGCTTATCGTATTTAGAATTAAATTTTCTTTAAAAAAACGCTCATAAATATAAAGGTTGTTAAACGAACTATAGCAGAAAAAAATTGATATACTCTAAAAATATTCAAAAAAATAACAAAAAAATTTGATTTTATAGAAAAAATCAATAGATATCTTTCTTTTACGTATTGACCAATTCACACACATGGAAAGCACTATGCTTTTTTTTTATCCAAAACAGTTTAAAAATTTAAAATCGGTTGAAAATTTTCTGAATTACACAAGGTTTAGTGAGAAAAGTCCCAAAAAAACGTTTTTTGACAAAATTTTTGGGGTGTCTGGCAAGTTTAATGGACATTTTTGTGATCTACTCGACAAGACCAACAACCAGCACAGTGTAATTTTTGCAAGACTTAATCGACAGGTGTTTCGGAATTTGTCAGATTCCATTGTGTTTTTTTTTTCACTGTTGCACAGTGTAATGATAAAACTGTAAAACTGAACTTGTAAACATTAACCGCAAGAAAAACAGTGTACCTCAATGACCCCTTACAGGCACCCTGAAAAATGGCCCCAATGCAAAATGGCCCCAACGCCAAAAATGAAAAATGGCCCCAGTTTTGGGGTCTTTTTGAAAATGAAATTTCACCCCACTTTGAAATATGAAATATGTCCCCAATTCTGTGTGAAAAAATGCCCCAAAAAATTAGAACCATTTTTCTGAAAATGAAAAAAGGCCCCAAATTGCAATATGAAAAATGACCCCACAAAAAAATATGTATTTTTCCCAAACCATTATAAATAAAATTTTCGTTCAGTCAATTTCATTTCAGTCAATAATTATAAATTGTAATTAATAATTATAAATTTAAAATAACTCCCAATGAAATTATTTTTTTTTATTTAAAACTTTTGAGTTGTATTAACAACCTGAAAGATATTATTAACGCTTTCGGGCTGATGCTTATGGTGGGTTTACATCATTGGATTTTCGGTATGATTTTATTTTGGCACCCATTATAGTTCTCATGAATATTCATATCTTAAAAGCACCCGTGTAAGTACTTCCATATAATTAAGTGAACTTAAACAAAGGTAAAAAATATATTCTATTTTATCAACCCACTCCAAGAAGTAGGAATCAATTATATTCTTTGATGACTTATCGTTTCTAGGATGCTGTATAATGGGAGTAGCAATAATAAATATTTCTTTTGAAAAACTTTGAAAGCATATAGGTGTTGTGATAAAAGCGCCGCAGGCGAAAAATTTTTACAAGAGATTTTAACAAAAAATTAAAAAAAAATCGCGCGATTTTTTTTTAATTTTTTGTTAAAATCTCTTGTAAAAATTTTTCGCCTGCGGCGCTTTTATCACAACACCTATATGCTTTGAAAGTTTTCAAAAGAAATATGTGTTATCGCTTTCATCACACCTATATGCTTTTAAAGTTTAACAAAAATAAAATAATTAACTTAAATAACGCGTAATTAAAATTTAAATAGGTTTTTATAATACCGAAAGACCAACGGACCTTAGAGTCCATGTGTGCTGATGTAAAGCGTAAGCAACAACTTAAAACCTATACTAAAATAAAATTAACATTTCAAATAATCTATCCAAGTTCCTTCCTACTTTTTGTTTTGTCACTTCAGATTTTTGTTTTGTTGTATGAGAAATCACATAAAAAAATATTAAAACATAAAGTACTGCTGCCCAAAAAAACTTTATTTTGCGATGAGGGTGGGTTTAATGTTTGTTATCCCTAAGTCCGACCTAAGGCCGGCTACGCAGAAAAACTTTCAAGCAAAAAAAAAAATTCACAGAGATTTTGTACACATATTAATAAATGCATGCCAATTGTTAAAAGTCTTAATTTAAATACGACGGGAATTATGTGGAAATAATTTTACTATTTTTATTATATTTGGGGCCATTATTCATTCTGCAAAATAACCCCAAATCAAGAAATGAAAAATGGCCCTAATAATTTTGGGGTCATATTAAAATGAAAAATGGCCCCAAAATTAATAGGAAAAATTACCCCAAATATCTAGGAAAAATGACCCCAAAATTTCGTGTTGTTGTACTCCATATAAAAATTTGGGGCCATTTTTCATTTTCGTTTTGGGGCCATTTTGCATTGGGGTCATTTTTCATGGTGCCCCCCTTACAACGCCCCCTCCCCCAAAAAATGCCACTGGATTTTTTTTTGACATGTTGGTGGGTAGGGTTGGAGGGATTCGGCACAATCGAATTTAACACTCTCACTTGCTTAAACTGAAGTTAAACAATTTATTTTTTAAAAAATTTTTTATGAACTATTTACCGCAATATAAAAGTGTACCCAATGACCCCTTTCGAACCCCTCCCCCAAAAAAAGATGACCCTGCAATTTTTTTGGCATTCTGTAGTGCAGAAAAGATTTGGCATAGCCGAATTTAACACTCTTACTTTTTTGAACTGAAGTTAAACAATTTATTTTTTAATGAACTATTTTTAATTCAGTTGATTTTGATTTTATTTTCAGTTAAGTTTTAAATCATATAATTAAAATATTAATTATTGAATTATTTTTGTTTCAATTAATGTTTTTAATTGAAATAATTTTTATTTATGACTCATAATTTTTTTAAATTAATACGCGCATTTTCTTCATTGGTCCAAAATTAATTAATTTTTTTATTGAATCTACTTTTTTTTAATGAAATTTTTTTTTTTTTTCTGTGCTGATGTGAATGTTTTCTTTATACATCTGAGATCTTTGTATGCAAAAGAATGTCTAAGAATTTGAGAATTTCATAAAAAAATGTAAGATTTTTCTAGAAAAAAATGCGCTTTACAAAACTAAAAATTTTTTATAACTGCTCAAGTTCAGTAAACTTCTCCATTGGATCCAATCACTACTGAAAAATTCGATTGTTGCTGCCACAACTAATCTATTTTTTCTGTGCATCATGAATTTCACTAGCATCTCCTTCTATTTATACTCTACGTATAACTGTGAACAAAATCCAAGAAATAATACAAATTTTAGATTGCAAAAAAAAAAAATAAACAAGAAATCAAGCCAAAAATTCGTAGTTCTTATGTTTCTGCATCATGAATTTTGACATGATTCTTTTATTTTGTTTTTTTTTTCTTTTGCAGTTTTACTTTCATTTCTTTAAGATAAATTCTAATAAACGAAAAATTTGTTTGATATTTGCTTATGCAGAAAAATGTGATATTTTTACTAAATTTCCCATATAAGAAAAAGTTTTCAACAACAGCATTTTTTTTAACTGCATAATTAGCGCACAAAAGTTTTATTTTTCTTTTTTTACTTTAAATAAGATTAGGAAAATTCAATGAAAGAATCCTGAGATGGGCAATTAGATTAGAATAAGATTATGTCTAAAGTTTTATCATAATAAAATGAAAGTTGAAAGAACATTTTATCGAAAGCATTTTGCTATTAACACTCAAAGCTAATTTATGTTATTACTTGGCTGTCCACTAGGGTGGCAGGAGAACTTACTTTTGTCGGGCAGCCAACGAATTCATCAAAAAAAACATTGTTTTCATCAATTTTTCAAACCACCCTCCCGATATTCACATAAATCTCTCAAAACTCATGAAAATATAAAATTTTTGATTAATTTTTTTTGTAGGTGCTCAACGTGTACTTTGCTAACATAATCAAATCAGAATATATTTGGATCATTTTTGGACTTAGTCCCCACACAAAACAAAACACACTTTGTACCAAAAATAACCAATTTTTTATGAATTTTAAGAGATTTATGTGAAAATTGGGAGGGAGGTTTGCATGGGGACTACAAGAAGGACTGGTCCGATTTCTTTTAAATTTAAAATGATTATTTATGAATACAAAATACATTTATCTGTCAAATTTCAAGAGGATGCCAATTAAAACACGAAAACACGGTGTGGGTTTAAAACATATTAATACGAATTTTTTACACAATATAAAGCATTATAAAACGAATGATGCTTCACAATGAACTCAAAAGTCACTTTTTTTTACTTATGTTACTATTGTAGTAAGTGACATTATATCAGGTTTTAACATGCTTCAATTTTCACAAAATCCTAAATTGTTCTTGTTTACTAATTAAACATGCAAACGTATGAACAGAGATATTAAGAAGTGAATTCTTTCCAAAAAAATTTTCTTCAGCTTCATTGAGAATAAGTGAAATTAAAAACAAATCAAATTCTAAGACATTTTAGTAATGAGTCGCGATGTCCGTCTGTTAAAATGGCGATCACGGCCAAAATATTACAGAAATATGACTAAAACATAACATATTTAATTGTTATTGGTCTCAATTTTTTGGTATTTCATTTAAAAGCGGTTCAAAAAATTTTAAATTTTTGTACATTCTACATAACCTAAAAATACAATTGTATTGTTGTAATTGTACATTTCTCACTGAAGAAAACTAATAATATGTAAACACAGCAATAAGAGAACAGAAAGCGACTTTTTGTCAAAACATATTCTATCAATGTGGTAGATGGAACGTCTAGGGTGACGTCCAGCCTCTGTTGTTATTGGTATGAAGTTGACAGATATATCCAAAATTCGGTTCTATACTGGGGTATATATGGGGCATTCCATGTCAAATCGGACACTTTGAAAATTTTTTTTTTAGATTTTCCCAATTTGTTTACAGTTTTTAGCACCCTTCGAAAACTCTTTCGGGGTAAATTTTCAGATTTTTTTGATGACCCGTTCAAAAGATATCAAATTTTTAAAATTGGTAGTTTGTTCCTTTACTCAAACTTCTTTTCCTCATAACTTCTTCAATAATGGTCCAAATTTAAAATTTTTTTTTTTTCAAAATTTTTAATTTTTTATATACTTTAAAAAAAAAATCCCGAAGAATTCTTAAAAGCGCTCTAGTATGCGATTTTTAAGTTTTAAAATTTAAATCTCATTTTTGAAAATGTTTGTACTCTTCGATTTTTTTTTGAAACTTTTTTGTGTAAAACTTCTATCGATTCTACAAATTTTTGCCTAGGAGAATCGTAGGATAACGATTATTACTATTTTTTAAATTTTTTGAAAAAATGTTATTGTAATTTTCCAATCTTAAAATCATTTCTACTGCTCCAATGGTGCGTCATAGAGGGGTCATTTATAAGACCGACCCCCATTAATTTTTACGTCTTAACATTTCTTCGGAACAAACTAATACCCTATCTCCAATTTCTAAGGGGGCTCCCACACAAAACGACCTTTTTTAAAATTTGCTACAACCGCTCTAACTGCCCTAATAGTGCCCTTAGAGCAACAAAATGTATGACCGACCCACAATATTTTTTTAGTCCAAACATTTTCTCTGAACACACCTACCCTCTATCTCTAACTGTTAAGGCGGTCCCCATACAATTTTTTTTATTTTTTGTAAATTTGTTTTATTTAATCAGCTTCTACCGGTCCAATGGTGCGTCCGAGAGGGGCCATTAGTGACACCGATCCCCATTTATTATACCCTCCACTTAGTGATAGAGGGTATATATAAGTTTGTCATTCCGTTTGTAACTCATCGAAATATCGATCTGAGACCCCATAAAGTATATATATTCATGATGCCCGATCGATTTTAAGACATTCTAGCGATGTCCGTCTGTCCGTCTGTCTGTCTGTGGAAAATGCTCTCGCGGACAAAATATTGCACAGAGATGACTGAAACTTAACATATTTATTGGAAGTTCTCCCGAGAAGTTTGGTATTGCATTTGAGCGATATCGGTTAGCGGTTCAAAAGTTATGAACGAAAATGTAAGCACACCTCAAAAATTTCAGTACATTCAACATAACCTAAAAATACAAAATGCTTTAATTCGGCTTCTGGTTGACATATGTGAACATAATTAAACACCAAATGTTATTTAAACAAGTATGAACATATTTTTGGACAAAAAAATAAAAAAATCGCGGATTTTTTTTATCAAAATTTTTTTCGCGGAATTTTTTTTTTCAAAAAAATTTTTTTTTCAAAAGTAATTTCCTTTTAAATAAAGTTTTTGCAATAATCTTTTTGAAATTATGGAGGGTATCACTACATTCGGCAAGGCCGAATTTAACTTTTTTACTTGTTTTTATCCTCGAACAGTTTTGTAAAACATACCACCGCCCTATCTCCACTCCCTAAGTAGGCTTCCATTCAAAATTACATTTTTATAAAATTTGCTCCAACTGTTATTTGTATGGGAACCTACTTAGGAAGTGGAGATAGGGCGTAGGTATGTTTAATGTTGTAGGGTAAAAATAAATGGGGGTCGGTTTCACTAATGACCCCTCTCAGACGCACCATTGGACCGGTAGAATCTGATTAAATAAAACAAATTTACAAAAAAAACATTGTATGGGGACCGCCTTAACAGTTAAAGATAGAGGGTAGGTATGTTCAGAAAAAATGTTTGGACTAAAAAAATATTGTGGGTCGGTCATACATTTTGTTGCTCTAAGGGCACTATTAGAGAAGTTAGAGCGGTTGGAGCAAATTTTAAAAAATATCGTTTAGTGTGGGATCCCCCTTAGAAATTGGAGGGTATTAGTTTGTTCCAAAAAAATGTTAAGACGTAAAAATTAATGGGGGTCGGTCTTATAAATGACCCCTCTATGACGCACCATTGGAGCAGTAGAAATGATTTTAAGATTAGAAAATTACAATAAATTTTTTTTCAAAAAATTTTAAAAAATAGTAATAATCGTTCTCCCACGATCCTCCTGGGCAAAAAATTTGTAGAATCGATAGAAGTTTTACACAAAAAGATTTCAAAAAAATTGAAGAGTACAAACATTTTCAAAAATGAGATTTAAATTTTAAAACTTAAAAATCGCATACTAGAGCGCTTTTAAGAATTTTTTTTGATTTTTTTTTTAAAGAACGTAAAAAACAAAAATTAAAAAAAAAAATTGAAATTTGGACCATTATTGAACAAGTTATGAGTAAAAGAAGTTTGAGTAAAGGAACAAACTACCAATTTTTAAAAATTCGATATCTTTTGAACGGGTCATCAAAAAACTTAAAAATTTACCGCGAAGGAGTTTTCGAAGGGTACTAAAAACTGTAAACAAATTGGGAAAATCTAAAAAAAACAATTTTAAAGTGTCCGATTTGACATGGAATGCCCCATATGTTAATTAAAAAAATCACAATATTTTTGCAATATTGTATTTTATATTGTGAAGGGTATGAATATATTCAGCAAGGCCGAACTTATTTTAAACTTTTTTACTTTTAAAATACTACACAGAGAAAAATAAATTTCCAACTGAATTCTTCAGTTGTATCAACTCAAAATTCGGTTGCTGCTACTACATTTCTATCTGGCAAACGAAATTTGTAGTTTTTTTCAATTAAAAGATAGTTTTATCAATAAATTTTGTTGCAAAAACCGATATTTAGTTGTTAAAACCTTAATACAAATGCATCAACCGAATTTTTGTTGTAACAACTGATTTTCAGTTGGAAATTAGTCTGTGTTTATACCAGTTCCAATACCGATATCTTACCAACCTTGATATTTAATTATTTAAATAGATAATTAATTCTTTATAAACTCTACTTATGAAATATTTGAATTTGCATTTATGGATTCTGTAGTTGGGCATTTGATTGGTTATGCTGCATTTTATGTTGCATGAGCTTTAGTAGAATTCTAAACTTATTTATATATGTTCTAACTCTAAATTTGTATTAATGTTGCATATAATTAGCATTAAATATCTATGTACATTATTTAGTTATTAAATTAATTGTTGTTGTTAAAATAATTACAACATGTATAAATGGGCGAAATCAAAAAATTTGAGAGAATTGAAATTCTCATAGGAAGTCTCAAATTCTGATGCATTTTTCGTATAGAAAAAGTCTCAGACTCTGAGACATTTTTTGTAAAGAAAAAGTTTCTGATTTTGAGACGTTTTTCATATAGAAAAAGAATCAGATTTTTTCTTATGGAAAAAGTCTTAGATTATGAAACATGTTTCTTATAGAAAAAGTCTTAGATTCTGAGACATTTTTCGTATAGAAAATGTTTTAGATTCTGGGACACTTCTAGTACCGGAAAGGCTCAGATTCCGAGACATTTTTCATATAGAAAAAATCTCAGATTTCGAGACATTTTTCTTAAAGAAAAAGTCATATAGAAAAAGTCTCAGATTCAAACACATTTTTCGCATAGAAAAAATCTCAGATTCAAAGACATTTTTCGTATTTAAAAAGTTTCAGATTCAGAGATATTTTTCGTATAGAAAAAGTTTTTAGTTGCATTAACTGAATTTTAGTTCGAAATTTGCAAATTTATTTTCTGTGTGTATTAAACAATTTGTTCTTAAAAATCGGCATGAAGTTATGTAAAATGCCGATTCCAATAAAAATTATTGAAAATTGAGCCAAAAACTAATTTTTATAATTTGACCCACACCTTTTCAAATGCTTAATCTATTAGTAAAATATTTGCTGCTTTGCTGGTTAATTAATATTAGTTTAAAAAGTATTAAATAGTTGGTAATTTTTTGTTTAAATTATAATCTCATCGTATTATACATTAATTTTAAAAATAGAACACTTAATTGATTTGAAAATAATGGTATTTAAATAAAAATAGGATAAAAGACTTATAATTAGGTACACTCCAAAAAAACCTGTAAAGTTAACAAAAAATTTAGTTAAATTTAACTAAAAAAGTACCTGATTTAGGGCCTACTAAATTTCTAGTTAATTTATGTAAAAATATTTCTGGATGAGAACCTTTTTTTTTTGTGGCGCTATGTTATTGCTATTCAAAAAAATTCCTGTCTTATGAGTTAACTTTCTTTTCAAAATTTTCCACGATGGACTCCTTGAAATAATTAGCTTTCTTTACTGGTATTAAATTATTGTTAAAGTATTTCTCGAATAATCTTAAATATTTCACTTTCATTTTAAGATCTTTTCATTTCAATCAAATATGGTATTTACTTTTATTATTAAATAGCATTTGCTTGATATAAACACATTTCATACACAAAGCCATAAAAAATGGCCTCAAGTAGTACTAATATAATAAATGTTAATTACAAATAATAATTATACAAAACCATATATTGTTATGTATGTGTGGTTAATATACAAATTTAATCCTTATAATACCATTTGAAAACAAGGCCAAAGGCTGTCATCAAATATGCATGTTTGAAGATTAGAGTGGCATTTTAAATTCTATTGTAAATTTTAGAAAGATAACAAAAAATTAAAATTCATTTCTCTCCTCACAGATCAAGTCTAATCTTTTACAAAGAAAATAAGAGGTGTTTTAAAAGAATCTGTTGAAAATTGTAGAAGTTACATACATTTGAGTAAAAATGCAGATTTTTTGTAAGATAAAAAAAATTTAAAATTCATTTCTCTCCTTACAGTGCAAGTCTGATATATTAAAAAGAAGATAAGTGGTGTTTTAAAAGAATCTGTTGAAAATTGTAAAAGTTACAAGCATTTGAGTAAAAATGCAGAAATTCAGTTTTTATGCAAATACAGTTTATTTTATAAATTTTATTTCGGGAAAAAAGTAAATTCTATTGAAAATTTCAGAAAGATAAACAAATTTAAAATTTCTAAATAAAAATTCGTTGAAAATTGTAAAAGTTACATTAATTTGAGTAAAAATAAATTATTTTTATTGTCTTTTTTAAACAGTCAAACTGACGCCCTATCAGATTTGCTTGGATTATGAAAATCGGAAGGAAAAATTTTTTTGGCATACAAAATAATGCCAGTCTAATAAAAATACACAAATAAATCCAAGACTAGTAGGTACACATGAATGAAATATTTTGACAAAACACCAATTGGTTTTATTTATTGAAGTTTATAAATAAATATGCAATATACGATTAAAAAACATATCGTCATCTAAAATGCTAAATTCCGTACATAATTAAAAATTTGGAAAGCGACTTATTAACTGGATTGTGATGAACTAAACTCCAAATTTTAAGACTCTTATGTCTTAAAATAGCGATTTTTAAAAGGGAATCCAAAGGGTTGTTACATTCAAAAAATTATGTCATTAACTGTTTGTAGTTTATTTATAAAGTATTATGTTTTGTCGTTTTTAAAAGAAAAAAAATTGTCCAAGTAGTTTTTTTAAATTACTATTTCTGTTCTTTGTTTTAAAAATAACAACACAAAAAATAAAGAATTTCAGTAGCATTCAATTTATTTTTGTTTTGTTTCGAGTGTACTAATAAAACAAAAAACAAGTAAGAAAGTTCTAGTCGGTCAAGACCAACCATATGATACCCTTCACCAGTGTTTTCCGGAAAATGGGTCCCAAGTCCAAACATGGACCGATTGGATATATCTTTTGTTAGATCTTTATTTAGTGTAGAAAACACACACTGACCAAATTTTAGTGGAATTGGTTTATTTTTTTGCCAATAGACCGATTTAGCTGAATATCAGTCGAAATTTTGGTATGGGGGGCTAAGTCCAAAAATGGTCCAATTAAATTCCAATTTGATTTGGTTACTAAAGTACACGTTTAACACCTAAAAATACAATTTTTATCAATTATATCCATTTTTAGGAATTTTGAAGAAATTATGTGAATATTGGGAGGGTGGTTTGTATGGGGACTACCAGAAGGACTGACCCAATTCCTTTGAAATTTGGAATGATGATTCGAACATACAAAAAATTATTACCTGTAAAATTTCAAACCGATATCTATTAAAATACAGTTGTTAGAGTCATTTAAGCCTAATCCAAAGGGGGCGTTTGTATGGGGGCTAGGTCTTAACATGAACCGATTTTTCGTCCTTGGGCCAAAATATGCTTTAGTTTTAAATTTCAAGTCAATTGGTTGAAAATTGTGACCTGTATCGTGCTTAAACCGATAGATGGACAGACGGACGGACGGACGGACGGACAGACGGACGGACGGACATCGCTAAATCGACTCAAAAAGTGATTCTAAGTCGATCGGTATACTTGAAGGTAGGTCTAGGACCAATATTTCGGGTAGTTATAAACATCAGCACAAACTCATTATACCCTGTACCACAGAGTGGTGTAGGGTATAAAAAGGGAGAGTGTTAAATTCAGCTGTGCCGAATTTTGTATACCCTCCAATTTTATAATTTTTTAACATACAATTTATCTCTTAAGTCCAAGTTCAGTACTTCGAACTACTTCTGACATAGGAATGTGTCATTTGCTTAACAAACACAAAAATACTTGCCATAATATTTTCGACAAAGTTTTTTAAAATACCTTACACCTCAGATGTAAAGAAAACATAGTTTTATATACCGATATGCTGCAAGAACAGGCCAAAACTGGGAAACTTTAAACGCCTCTAAAATAAAATTCCGACGTGATCTTTCAAAACGCCGACACACTTATACTTTTTTTGGGTCCTCTCTACCAGAATCAATTGTCGGAACTCCACAATTTTGGAAAAAGTTTGAATTTGTTGTACAGTGCAATATACAATTCACCTGCTAGTGAATAAAAAGTTTTTCACCAGCTGGGAAATACAATTTTCTGTTATTAAAATTTGTTTTTTATTAAATTTTTTTTTTTAATCTTTTTTCAAATAAAAATAATTTTTTCAACAAACAATTTTTTAAATAAAATTGTTTTTCATTAATTTTTTTATCAATAATTTTTTTCATCAAACATTTTTTTTCTTTAAAATTTTATTCATCAAAGCCTTCGCCTCTATGTTTCTCTATGATCAAAACCATTTTTTTCATCAAAAACTTTTTTATATGAAAATTTATTTATTCATGAAAAAAAAAAAATTCATTTTTTTTTCTCAATTTTTTTTTTTATCAAAATTTATTTTTCACCAAGTCAGAACTTCTTCTGACATAAAATGCAGCAGTGCTGAATCTCTATACCCTTCAAAATGTAAAAAAATGCCTGCGAATTTTGTACACTTGCCCAAAAAATTAAATCTGTTGCTGTACTTGTCAAAGGAAAGTTTTTTTTTTAGAAAAAATAATAGAGGTATTCAGAGTCTTGTTGCCAGCCTTGACAATGTAGCAAAAGAGTATTTCTTTCAAAAAAAACATAGAGGTATTCAGAGTATGCAGCAAAACTTCTTTCAAAAAATACATGTGTTTTGAAAGATAATTTGAAAAAGTACTTTTTTACCACCAATACTAGGTCTGGCAAGTAAGACTCTGAATACCACTCATGTATTTTGAAAGGTAATTTTAAAAAGTGCTCTTTTACCACCAGTACCAGGTCTGGCAAGTAGGATTCTGAATACCCCCAATGATACATTCATTTGCCATTTCATGCAAAACGAATTGAAATATCGGTCGAGGACCCCATATATTATAGATCCATTTCTAAGACACTCTAGCTATAAACATCCGTCCAACTGTCTGTGTAAAGCAAGATGCTATCGAAACCAAAAGAGCTGTAAATTTGGTAAATGAGTGTATTACTTAAGTGTAAACAAGTTTTTTTTACTTTTTGGAGAGTATAAAAGATTCGGCACCGAAGAATTTAACACTCTCACTTGTTTTTTGTACATTTGTTAATCAAATGGAACAGTTTTATGTCAAAAGTTTAGACTTGGTGAAAAAGTAGTTTTGGTAAAAAATATTTTTTCTTTTTTATGAAAAACAAAATTATGAAAAAAAAAATTTGAAGAAAAAAAATTTATTAAAAAATAATTTAATGAAAAACTATTTTTTTTTTTTTTTTTATTTTTTCTGTAAGTACAGATCGAGCACGGGCTCTAATTATATTTGTTATAAGGGTTCAAGTTGAAAAAATGCAGAAGAAAAATTGAATTTCTAAAAATTATAGACATTTCCGGTATTTCCTATACCGGTTACAAACACCCCAGTTAGTGTCATCTTCAGTAGGATTTTAAATGTCGGTTTGTCTTGTTAATGAAAACTGTTTTTTATATATGTGAATATTTATAGTTTCTACAGAATAAATTTTGACAGTTTCCAACACTACAATTCTATTTCCAGCAATCTCAACCTCACTTCATACTTTCTTTCAACTTTTTTGTCTCTTACATTATTTCGCAAGGGTTACCAACATGATCTGGAATTGCAGACACAAATGAAGGAATTTGCATTTTCAGTTTTTGATTTAAAAAAAAAAAAATATAAAAAAAAAATTTAAGAAAAAAAAAATTTGATGTAACAAAAAAATTTGACAAAAAAAATTTTTGATGAAAAAAATTTGAATGAAAAAAAAAATTGATAAAAAAAAAATTGATGAATAAAATAAAATTATGAAAAAAAAATGATTAAAACAAATGATGAAAACAAAAATTTCATGAAAAAAATCGATGAAAAAAAAAAATTTTTATGGAAAAAATTTTGAAAAAAAATTTGATGCAAAAATAAATTTGATGAAAAAAAATGTGATGACAAAAACAAAAAATTTTATAAAAAAGTTTGATGAAAAAAAATGAAAAAAAATTTTTTTGTTAAAATATAATTATGTTAAGTTTTGTTCACCAGCTGGTGGAAATCGGTTTTATTCACCAGCAGGTGAATTATTATCCAAGTTACAAATCGAAGCTACAAACATTTTTGGTTTTAAGAAAATTAATACAGTAATTCCTATTTTCTTTTTGGTTAGTTGGTATTTGGATCATTTTTTAAAACTTTAAAAAAAATAATTTTAAAAGAAGTTAAATTTTTGATATAAAATTGTTTTCATTTATTTGTGTTAGAAATACAAATAACCTGAAAAAATTAATTTTTCGAGAGAAAACATTTTCCTGGTCCTATTTGGTCTATTTCAGAACTTTACCAGCCTATAAACATACACTCATAAAAATTTGTTAGTATTCCTTACAAAAAAGTCTGTTACCATTACTAATAAAGTTTTCAATTTGTGCCCGATAACTTTTTCAGTTACCATTACAAACTTCGGTTTTCAAAAATTAGTAATCTTAAAAATACTAAAAAAATTAGTATTACTAAATTTTTCTGTACAATTTTTGTAAAACGGATTTTAAAACGCGTTTGTAAATAATATTAACTTTTTTTTGTAAAAAAATTGTAATTTGTGTATTTTTAATTTTTGTGTATTTGTATACATCATGTAAATTGCGTATTGCGCTTGTTGTCGCCAGTAACTATTTCCATGCAAGTCAGTTTTTGTTAGAATTTTCGATCTAAAATATGTAAGAGAAAATATTGAACACATTTTTTTAATACAAAATATACATACCACCATATAAAATTAATTCTTTGTAGATTGATGTTGAATAAATTGGTGTACGGTGAACTAAAATGTCAACATAATGTTTTAAATGGATCACATAAATATATAATTGTTACCTGTTGTCATTATTTCCTACTTTGCTTTATTATTCTAAAAATAAAAAACGAGTTACATAGTTTTAAATAAAAAATACTTTAAAATTTGGTTACCTGCATTTTACCCGTCGCGCGATGTTCACCGATCGAATTTTATTTTGTGACTAAAATACTCAAAGAAAGGCATAAAGTAAATTACACAAAAATCAACCTTTTATGTTCGTGAGAAAAAAAATATTCGTGGATAGCATAAACAAAAAAATTCCGCAAGTAAAGAAGAAAGAAAAAAAGAACTGATGTTATTATGGAAACTTTCCATTTGTAAAGGTCGGCATCAGGGGTGCCAGATGATTTTGATGAAAAATCGGCATATTTTCCAAAAAAAATCGGCATTATCGGCACTTCAATTTAAAAAAATCGGCAAAAAATCGGCAAATGAAAAATAACCATTTTAAATACAATAAATTACATTTCTATTGACAAATAATAACAAAAGAGAACAATTTAGCATTAATATATGCATTAGGGGTATAACCAAAATAAGAACCTATCATTACGGTATGGGGCATGTTATACGGATAACAAAAAACGTTATCCGGAGTCATTTTGGTCCAAAAACCTTCGGCACCGATTTCAATTTCTAAAACACTTTAATTTAAAATTTTTATATGTTTTATGGTGGGAATCCTTCCCTTCCACCGTTTTTTTGTTTTTCGTCGTTTTACAACAAAAATAAAACAAGAAAAAACTAACAGTATGGATTTTAGCATTAGAAATATGGGTTTCCTGAATAATTGAAAAAAATTTTAGCGAAAACTTCATCGCGATCGGTGCCGAACCTTTTTTAACATTCGCGAAAAAAAGAACACACATTTCTTATTGATTTTTCATGTAGTTTCTCAATATGATAGGTCCTTTTTGATATTTGCAAAAATATGCAAATGGTTATATCCCTAATATGCATATAATATATTTAATATCATAAAAATCAATCAGAAATAACCATTTTTGGTCACTACAAAATTTATAAATTTGTTTTCGCAAAAAAAAAAAAAAAAAAATTTTACAGACCAAAAACATTTCGATTATCATTAAAATTCTTTTTCAGTAATGTCCTAATATTAACTAATATTTTTAGCAAAAAAATCAAAAATATTCGTTTTCAGATTTTTCGTTTTTTAAGATAAAAAAGAGACCAACAGGCAATTTTTTTACCCCAATGATAAGCGAAAAAAATGTGTTTTCTGCAGACAGTTGGACGGATATCGATAGGTTGACTTAAAATCGATTTAGGACCATGAATATATATACTTTATTGGGTTCTAGACCTATATTTTGAGGTGTTACAAACGGAATGACAAACTTATATACATACACTTTAAAAAAAATTGTCCAGTTTCCTACTATAAATTCAATTTATATACTACTATAAATTGGATAGATTTCCAATAATTTTAGGTATAACTGGGCAATTTTCGTAAATTTGTCCAGTTTATAGCAGGAAACCAAAAAAAAGTATAAAAAGCGACCGTGTTTTTGAGTTGATCAAAAAATCGGCATTTTTGGAGCAAAAATCGGCAAATCGGCACTTTGATAATTTTGAGGCAAAAAATCGGCAAAATGCCGATAAATCGGCAAATATGGCAGCCCTGGTCGGCATTGTTTTTAAATTTTGCATGTCTTCCTTTACTCTATTTTGTTTCCTTTTTAATATATATATTTTTTTTAAATGGAAAAAAAAACTAATGAAGCGTAATTGAATATTAAAAATAATAAACATATTCATACTCATCAAAGCGCAGTTTTATCATTAAAAAAATAACTAATAACATAATTTTTTTATTTACTTTTTTTTAATTTCCAAATATTTTAATAAAATAATTTTTTTTTAAAATTATAGTGCATAGGTTTTCTAGAGAAAAAAAACGAAATTTACTAACTAATATTGTAAAATTTACAAAATAATTATCAAAAATTAGTACGATAATTTTTAAAAAATCAACTGAAAAAATTATTAAAAAATCAGTATAAAATTAATAGTTTGTAAAGCGAGTTTACTAAAAGGAATTACTAAAAATTGATTTTTTAGTAGAATTTAGTAAAAAAAGTAGTAAATTTGAGATACAAACCAATTTAAAAATTTTTTTACTAACGTATTTTTTTGAGTGTAAGACATATTCGTGCCAAATGTCGTTATTGAAGCTCTTTTCGTTTGAACTGCCGACAGACGAACAGCGTTAGCATGTAATTGGGTCCTAGAACGAAATGACAAAGTGATTATAAACCAATACTGTCGTTGAGGGGCATAAAAATGTTAAAATGGAGGTTTTCAAAGTTTGTTTAGTTCTTCAACGGGGCACATTTTTCCCTTGTTGACCTCTTTATTCTGTGACCAATTCGCCTTGAATTTGGATTTTAATTTATACTCTCCCCCTTTCTTCCCATTTGCAATAAAACCCTAATATGTATTTTAAATATCAAAAACTTTTTCAATTTTATCGAGCTTTAAAATCAATTTAAAATTTTACTACATTCTATTATACTTATTTAATCCTTTCTAAGTTTTGTTAAGGGGGAATAACATCAACTCTAATAGAATTAAATCCCAATACATGTTCATCCCAGGTCATAAAATATTTAACGAAAAAGGTCATCAATGTTAAACGTTTTGTAATGCAAAGTGAGAAATAAAGGGAATGAATGTGACATTAATTCTAAACCATAATATTTTGAAAATTTAAATTAACATTTGAATGTGTAGACAAAAGTCACTTTAACACACATAAATACAAATAATATACAATGATTGTAGTTTACAAACCACCAAAACTTATTATTACATATTAAAATTACTGACACTAAAGTTAGTTTATAAAGAAGTAGTGTTGCCACCACAGCGACGTATCCAGGAATTTGAAAAGGGGGGGGCCCAACTCAAATTTTTTTGTAATCATAATGAATTTTCTAGAACTACCCCCCCCCTCCGTTGACAAACAAAAAGAGAAAACATTTTTATAAAAAAAAATGTCGTAAAATTTAAGAAGTTTTCTATTGTAAAAAATGCCTTAGAATCTGAGTTTTTTTATAAACAAATGTATCAGAGTCTGAAAACTTAGCTATAGAAAAAATTCTGAGAATATTCTATACAAAAAAATTTTCAAAATCTTTGAAATTTTCTATAGCAAAAATATCTTTAAGTCTGTAAATTTTGTTATGAAAAAATTTCTGATAAATTCTTAGATTCTGAGGTATTTTTCCTATAAAAACCGTTCCTGGAAACAATATGTAGGTTAGGTTAGGTTTGGGTGGCGGTGCCAGATGGGCACTCCGCATAGACCAGTTGCTCCATAGCGATACCACAAAACTCTTTCCGCTTATCGATGTAAACTAAATACATTGACCTTCATCGCGAACTGTTTCAAACTCTTCAGGTATATCCTCGTAATTTCCTCCAAAGTCTCGAACTGTGAACTTCCCATAATTGATAGTCGAGTTCGTGCCAAAGCCGGGCAGTGACACAGGATGTGTTCAATGGTCTCCTCGACGTCTGGTGTCTCGTACCTTTCACAGCTTGCGTCCGTAATAAGATTCATGTTCTTGGCATGTTTTCCGACAAGACAGTGTCCCGTTATTAGACCTGTCAACATACGACATTCTATTCTCGTAAGTGTTAGTAAGAATTTTGTTCTTCCTAAATCATAGCGTGGCCGTAAAATTCTGCTTATACGACTTGTCCTAAGTTCCTTCCATCTTCGATTTGCCTTGGCGACAGTAAGGGTATTTCGTTTTAGTTTGTAATGCTGGAGTGGCGGTGAAAGCATTATGGTGGTACCTATGCCATCTGCTCCAAGTTTCGCGAGTTCATCTGCTTTCTCGTTTCCTTCTATTCCTTCGTGCCCTGGTACCCATAATAAGGTAACTTCATTATTCAAGCAAAGTTGTTTTAAATTCTCGTAACACTTTAAAACCGTTTTCGATTTAATTTGGTAGCTGCTTTTAGAGCTTTTAGAGCAGCTTGACTATCCACGTAGAAATTAAGGGTTGCACCTTTTTTCTTTGCCATAAATTCCACAGCTTTTGATATAGCAGCTATCTCAGCCTGAAAGATACTCGAGTCTGCGGGTAATTTAAAAGATAAGTGTTGGTCTAGTTCCAATATTGTGAAACCAGCTGCCACACCATGCGATTGCTTCGATCCATCAGTAAAGATATTTATTGAATTCGCAGGAGGGCCCTGCCAGATCGACCAGAATTCTCGATCCGGAAATCTAACTTCATATTTCCGGTCGAAAACTAGTTTGGGCACTGTGTAATCAGAGTCAATACGGTCCATATTAGCAATGTTACTGTGTCCAAAGTTGCGATACTTGAACCAATTTGACTCTTTGAGTCTGAGGCAAGCCTTGTAAGCCTCGCCCTTAGCAAAGAGATCAATTGGTAATAAGTGCAATAAAGTGTCGATAGAGTCGGCTGATGTTGTTCTCAAAGCGCCAGTGATACTCCGTCCCATTTGCCGTTGAAGCTTCTGAAACATTTTAAGCGTCACATCCTTTTCGAGTGCCTTATGCCAGACTAAAACTCCATAGAGTAAGATTGGTCTTACGATTGAAGTATAAATCCAGTAAGTGACTTTAGGTTCTAGACCCCAGGTACTGCCGAACATTTTCTTACACGCGTAATACGCGTTGTTTGCCTTTTTTACCCTTTCTTCAGAGTTCTTGTTCCAGAACAGCTTACTGTCCAAGAACACTCCAAGAAATTTGGCATGCGGTGATATTGGAATTTCAACTCCTCCCACTCGAACCTTTCTAAATTCTGGGATTTTGTATTTTCTAGTAAAAAGGACCATTTCCATTTTCTGCGGGTTGACATTAAGTCCATTTCCTGAAGCCCACTTCCACATAGCCTAAAGTGAGCCCTCTAAAATCTCGGATAAAAAAAACCTTTTTACTTTTATGTAACATAAAAGTAAAATGGTTTTAAATAAGTATTTGTGATACATATATTTCAAAATTAAATTTAATGAACCAGATAGATTTAGCCCGTCTGATTCCAAATTATCTTACCAAATATTTTAATCGTTTAACATTTTTCTGATATTGGCATTTGAAAGTTCGAAACCGCTAATTTGGGCGTGGTTCTACTGTTACGTATCCGTAAGTTAGCGCGTTCCATTTTCGAGATATTTACTCTCACGTAAGAGCCATTATAAAGGACCTGATGCCAAATCTGCCATTAAAATATTTGTAGAATATTTCGTTATCGAGATATTTGGACTTGAAAATTAATCCTAAGTCATTATTAAATTTTCAAAACTGCAGTTTTTCAATTCAAACCCGATTTAAAAAAAAAAAATATTGAAAATTAAAAATTAATATAAAAATTTTTATTTCGAAAAAAATTTTCAGAATCTGAGAATTTTTTATAGAAATAACCCAGTTGGCAACGTCCTCGAGCCATCCTCAGTGACGGAGCGATGACATGTAAGAGTCACTGCTGACATCCACAAGACATCTTTATGTAATGGGTTGAGGACAGTTTCATACAAATTTTAAAATGCCCTCACTTAAAGTCAGCAGAGGTCAGGGCTGACTTTCTGGGGACATGTCACCTAAGACTTCTTTGGGGAAATGTCTGACGTAGGTCATGCAAAAATACAAAAAAATTTCGTATTTCCTTTAGTTTTTACTTTTATCCATTTTCCTTTATTAATTATCTTTCTCATAGAAAAAACTTTTCGCCGTTTTTAGTCCCAACTGGATTTGAACCTGGAACCTCCAGTTTATTAGTCCCACACCTAACTCCTTGTTTCAAACTTTATTTTGAAAATTGTTTGTCTATTTATTACTTTTATTGTACTTGTTAGATGTTGACTTTTTTTTTCAATAAATTGATAATATTGCCATCATTTTCCAGATTTAAAATTCAAATTTAATGTACTGCTATTCTGAAGACATTTCCTTTTAGACGTTTTAGAGGAATTGTCCACACTCTTAAAGCAAACATTCAGTGCTGACAATGTTAGGACATGTCATTAAGGATTACCTATAACTTGGCAGAACCTAAAGACATTTCCTCAAGGAATCACTGTGAAAATTTCCTCAGTGACACATTTTTCAACTGGGAATATATCACACTCAAAAAAAAACTGTAAAGTTAGCAAAAACGCTTGTAAACATACAAGAAAATTTGCTGATTTTGAACCCACAATTTTTTTGGTAAAGTTAGCAAAAATGTTTTGCCAAAAATTAGTTAACTGAATTTTTTTTATTTCAACTTAGTTCATACACATTTGAGGATCCTTGTGGGTTCGGACCCGATAAGTCCAGAACCCGATGGGCCTAAACCTAGTTGGGTTCCTTAAAAATCGTCATAGTTTTTGATTCAAAATTTATGTCCGTTTCGCTCTACCTTGCTTAGTTTTTGAGATACGTGATTTTAGGGGACCACAGGGGTATTGAGAATTAAAAAACTCGATAACTTCAAAACTATTACTCGAAGAGTAACTTTTTGTTGTGTCAGCAATATTTACCGAGATATGAGCATTTTAAAATTTTCGGGAATGCTTACTTTTTTGGATCCAAAGTTAGGACCCATTAGGATCCACACATGTGAAGAGGATCGGCGGTAGTATGGCGAGCTCGAGAACCAAAAATGGCCTCCATTTTGCTCCATCTGGCTTAGTTTCCGAGATAGCGCCATTTTAAGTTTTCTTAAAAAAAAAATTACAATTTATTTTTGCCAATATTAGCAAAAAATCTTGTAAAAATTTGGTCAACTCAATTTTAACTTTAGCAAAAACAAGTAGAAAAGTTAAATTCGACTTGGCCGAATCTATGAATACCCTCCACAATGGCCATTTTAAGTAATAGTAAATTTTCTTTTGTGAAAAAAATAACAGTTTTGATTAGAAATATTTTATTTTGTGTAAAAAAATTTTTTTTTTCAGTAATTTTTGAAAAAAAAAAAATAATTTACTAATTTTTTTTTTGAGTGTAAATTTTGGTATAAAACTATTTTTGAGTGACAAAAATACGTTGCAAAATATTTTTTGACTTACCAATGTTTTTAAACAGGTTTAACGGGTTTTCAACACGTGAATTTAAGGTAGGGCTGTCAATCCCGAAATCCCGAATCCCGAAATCCCGGAATTTTTGGCATAAAATGAATCCCCAATCCCGGGATTTTTAAGCTCAAATCCCGGGATTTTTGAAATATTAAAAATGTATGAGAATTTACTTTTAAAAATACAACTTTGTTCAATTATTGTTACATTTACATCAACAAATTAAAACTAAAACTTTTTTTGAATTTTCAATGTAGCTGGCCACGAATTTAGCTGAGCTGAAAATTCTACCCAGGCTTGCTGAATAATAGTCCAACGCACTAACAATTAAGCCACAGTCACGGAGCCCTTTGACCAAAGTTAGCAGGTTTTGGCTAAAATTTTCTAAAAAACCAAAACTTTGATCGAAGGCGCCACGGGTAAATTTAATCCGATTAACCTCAAATTTGTACCAAATAAGTTTTAGGTCTAGGAGAATAAAAATTTTCCGGGACGTTCAAAATTGGAAGAAAAACTTTTTTTATACAAAAAAAATGCAAGTCTAATGTATTATATTATTCCTTTTTCCCTTTAAATGTTTTTATTATTTTTAATTTTCTTTAAATTAGTTTTAAAATTATACAGTGCAACAACCAAAATCGGAATGGGATGAAACCAAAAGCAAATAAAAGTTGTCATTTTTCATAACAAACCCCTCTAGGCGTTTTTTAGTCCATTGCTAAATATTGAATATTAATAATTACTTGAAAACTGCATAAGTGGCGTATACTTAATTTTTTAATTGCCTTTAAATAACAATAAGAATGATCAGAAATCATTTTTTTAATAATTTCGTTGTAGCAAAATCGACCCAAGGGTTTTCGTGGGAATCAAACCCAGGACTCCCTGCTTAATAGGCTAGCATGCTACCAACTAACACACAGTAGCCTCTTAATATGCACAATAAAATTGAAACATAAAGAGTCTACTAATTTTTTACTTTTATAATCAAAGAAATTTAAACCCGAAAAATCCCGGAATCCCGAAAAATCCCGGGATCCCGAAAAATCCCGTGATCCCGAAAAATCCCGGGATCCTGGGATTTCAATTTTCAAATCCCGAATCCCGGGATTTCAAAAAACTGATCCCGTTTGACAGCCCTAATTTAAGGTGAGGCTAATCTGAAATTCACGGTTTTGCTAATAACTTTTGAACCACTGCACTATAGGAAATTTTACCCCTTTTTTGGCCAAAATTATTTACAGCCAAACGGCTGGACCGATTTGAATGATTTTTTTTGATTTGACTTTTGGAAGACTCTTTAGAGGGAGGAAGTGACTCTTTAAGTTTTTCATACACTCAAAAAAAAAAATTTAGTAAAGTTACCTAAAAAATTAGCTAATAATTAGTTCCAAACAGGGTTCCCGGGTTATAAGTTTCCGCATCTAAGATTTTTTAGATCCTTGATAGATTATATGGTTTTATAAACTGTTTTTACTATTTATTTTTTTGAGTGTACACTAACTTTTGAAGATAACAGTAGAAATTTATTTTAACAATTTTAAGAAGTGTCAAACAAATCTACTTTTTAATAAGGATTTTATGCAAAAATTTGATTTTTGAGTTCCAAGTCGTCAACTACATTTCAAAATGCCACTACGGGCAGCCGTAGATGAAGCAAGAGCTAGGGGCTCAACTTCCCTATTTAGATCTTTAGAGATTTCAGCTGTAACTCGTATTATTGTTCTTGCAGATTTTGACAAAAAAGTTAATTGCGGTCGCCCAGGTCTCGATTTAGTGGAGGCAGGCTGCGTTTCAAGTTTTCTTAGCCAAGTATTGCCATTAAGCCAAACAGCATGCTGTCTTTCAAAAATTTTCAAACTCCTACAACTTTTAATCCTTTTCATATTTATATTTGAACAAAATATTCTTAATTCCTCCTTTATATATTGTTTAAAGTTTTCGAAACATTCACTCTCAGCAATGTGTGAAAAGAAATGGCCAGAAATAGCGGCTCCTTATCCACCTTTATTTTATTTCTCTCGCCATGTATTAAATAACTCTGAATTTGGCACTCAGTAGTCACCTGGAAAAATGCGTTTTTAAAAAAAGTTTGCACATATCCGACCTTGAAATTTAATAAATTCGGAAGGTAATAGATTGTCCTAGAGAACTTTTATGGTTTTATAGCTAACATATGCTATCATTTTTTTTAAAGTCAAAATAAAATTCCAATTCATACTTCAATAAGTTCATCTTAAGGTCACTTCAATTTTTCCAATTAAATCGATCTAATAGATGAGTTCACCAACATTTCACTATTTATCATTAAAGTACTCACCTTCGACATTATTTTCCATTTTTTAGTTTTTAAAAACTATATTTTCTTAATATAAAAACTTTTGTTAGAAGATATCACAAAATTCACTGCACTCAATCGTTATTTTATAACTAAGTAAGAAATTGCAAGAAAAACTACTGATAAAGTGACAGTACATCAATTCTGTCGAAAAATTGAGAAAGAATTGTTTACTTTGTTAAGTTTTTTTTATATTAATGTAAAAAAAAATAATGTTTGCAAAAATTTTATTTTTGACTTTTGGCCAAAAAATTGGTAAAATTTCCTATAGTGCACTGGACCGATTTGGGTGAAATTCAATACGAACTAGGCTGAAGGAACGAAAAATATATATGTATGCCAAGCTTTAGCATCCTCAGAATTGCTTTTCGAATGTTATAGTGCTTTTTATCTCATAAATTCACTAAAAACCCTTGCCGAAATTCAGTCTTTTGCTCATAACTTTTGAACCACTGGACCGATTTTGCTGGATTGCAATACCAACCTGACCAGGTAAATGCCCAACATATATGCCAAACTTCAGGAGCCTCCGTAAAGTCTTTCAAAAGTTAGAGTGTTTTCAACAGACAGACAGACGGACAGACGGACGGACGGACATCGCTAGATCGTCTTAAAATCGATCGAGGATCATGAATATATATACTTAATGGGGTCCTAGACCAATATTTCGAGGTGTTACAAACGGAATGACAAACTTATATATACCCTCTATCACTAGAGTGGAGGGTATAAAAAATTAGTTCAAATTTTCTTTAAAATTGCTAATGCGCTAAATGAAGTTTACAAGATATTTTTGCTAACATGCTAATCTCAACTAAAAATTTGCTCATGGTTAGCTTACTAGCATGCAGAATTTAAGATTTTTAAGATAGAAAATGTGACTTGATCCATAGAGTTTGAAAATTTTCATGATCCTGATGCATAATTTCATTAAATAAAACCAATATAATGTGTTTTCGATACATATTTTACAGATATTTCGATATAAATGACTTTTTAAAAACGAAAATTTACTCAAAATCAAGAGTTTTTATAAAAAAATATGTAAAACTTTTCTTCAAAAACCAAAATATTTACAATACTTAAAAAACTTATGTTTGTTACTTGTATCATGTATTGAAGTGTTTAAATTTTTTAAAATTTTTCAATGCAAAAGGGGGGGCCGGGCCCCCTGAGCCCCCCCCCCCCCCCCCTGTATACGTCCATGTGCCACTATATAAATTTTAAATTACACAGCCTTAAAATTTTTGGAATTTTAACAAAAACTTTTTGTAAATTTATTTTAAGCAAAATCGCAATTGTAAGACAGTTTATGGGGGACAAAAACTTTAAAAAAAGTTAAAAAGTTAAATTAAACTTAAAAAAATTCGTGAATATCCTCCATTTTAACTACACTCAAAATAATACATTAGTAGATTTACTAATTTTTTTTTGCTAATGCTGGTTAGCTAACTTTTAGCAAATTTTTAGTTGAGATTAGCATGTTAGCAAAAATATCTTGTAAACTTCATTTAGCGCATTAGCAATTTTAAACAAAATTTGAACTAATTTTTTTTGCTAGATTTAAAATTGAGTTGACCAAATTTTTACAAGCTTTTTTGCTAAAATTAGCAAAATAAATGGTAATTTTTTTTTTTATTTTCAGAAAACTTAAAATGGCGCTATCTCGGAAACTAAGCCAGATAGAGCAAAATGGAGGCCGTTTTTGGTTCTCGAGCTCGCCATAGTATCGCCGGTCCTCCTAGCATGTGTGGACCCTAATGGGCCCTAACTTTGGATCCAAAAAAGTTAGCATTCCCGAAAATTTAAAATGCTCACATCTCGGTAAATATTGCCGACACAACAAAAAGTTTTTTAATTCTCAAGACCCCAGTGGTCCCCTATAATCACGTATCTCAAAAACTAAGCAAGGTAGAGTGGAACGGACACAAATTTTGGATCAAAAACTATGACGATTTTTAAGGAACCCAACTAGGTCTAGGCCCATCGGGGTCTGGACCTATCGGGTCCGAACCCAATGGGGTCCTCAGATGTGTATGAACTAAGTTCAAAAAAAAAAGAATTTGTTAACTAATTATTGGCAAAACTTTTTTGCTAACTTTAGCACAAAAAAATTTGGGTTCAAAATCAGCAAATTTTTCTGTAGGTTTACAAGCTTTTTTTGCTAATATTACAGTTTTTTTTTTTTTTTTGAGTGTACATTTTTTTTAGTAAAATTTGATTTCAGTGCAAAAACAATTTTTTAGTGATTTTTACTATCAAAATTTTTTTCATCAAAATTTAGTTTTTTCATAGCTTTTTTCTATGAAAAACTCATATTAAAATTTTGTTTACCCGGCTAAAAATAAATGTGTATGTTCGTATATGCTTATATATAGATCTTTATATGATCATATATGACATATATGGAAACATATATGTGACCATATATGCAAGAAACGATCCCATATATGTGGCCGTATATAAAATATGTGCCATATATGATATCATATATGGAAACATATATGTTATCATAAAATGTTAATTTTTAGTGCATGTGTATGAAAATATCAACCGGAATTACAAAACAAAAGTTTTGTAGGATTGAAATTATATTTTATTACCATATTTATACCTTAATACCGATTCTTATCAATAATTTAAAAAATATTGTTTCCTAGTTGCAAAATATTCTGATTAAAAAAGTTACTTTTACATAAAGAAAATGGAAAAGGTAAGTTTTAATTAGAATTTTAAATGAATTTAGAATTTTAAAATCATATGTATTATTTTTTCCAGTTCATCGTCATAACAAGTATAAGCGTGTACATTTTATTCCAAAACAAGATCATATTCAAAAGGATCATATATATAGAGTGCTTTGATGTTGAAGAAAATTAAACTACGCAGCTTCGTTAATCTCGTGCAACTTCGTGGAGAGGGCATATGCACCACCATTATGTTTTCACTGCGATTGCAATACTGCAAACTATTTTGAAATCCCTTAATGTCGCCATAACAAATTGGAAATGATAGATCGTATAAGCAGTTTTGAGCCCGAATAAGGTTAAGCTCACTCAACTTGGAGAAGAGGACATATGCACCACCAGAAATGTTATCACTACGATTCCAACACTACACAGAAAAAAATATGGGGAAAAACAATTTGAGTAATCACTTGTTTAAATTTAAAAAAAGTTTTGAGTAATTTTTTAATTGACGGAATTAAAAATTTACTCAAAAATTTAAAAACAAATTGAGTAAATAATTTAATAAGAATTTAATAGCTTTTTTAATTTTTTTTGGAATTTTCTTAGTTTTTTTAATTCTCGTTTAGTTCATAGTTTTTTGTATATATACATGAAAGTTTGTAATCATATTTATAAAATTTTTTTATGTCTTTAAGACAAAAATATATTTGGTAAAGTTTGAAAAAACATGTTTTTTTTCTTTGTAAAAAAATATGAAATTTTTTTAAACTTTGTTTTTTTTAGAGTAGAAACAGAATAAGCCCGGCACGACTTTTTCCATACGGTTTGGCAGATTAAACCGGTGGCCAGCGCCGATGTGAAATAAAACTTGTTCTGTTTTTAAAAGGTGGTGCTTCTTGTTCTGTTCCTGCACTTAATAGTGTCAATTAAAAATTTACTCAAATTTTTTTGGCAAACATTTAATAAATTTTTATTAAAAATTTACTCAATACTATTAAATCGTTTACTGGTGGAAAATTGAGTAATTTTTTACTCAATAGTATTAAAAATTTACTCAAATTTTTTTTTTATTTCTTTCTGTGTATAAATTAAAGATCGTATAAGCAGTTTTGAGCCCGAATAAGGTTAAGCTCACTCAACTTGGAGAAGAGGACATATGCACCACCAGAAATGTTATCACTACGATTCCAACACTATAAATTATTTTGAAATCCCTTACTGTTGAAAATTGGAAATGGAAAGAACGTATAAGAAGTTTGAAGGCCGAGTTACTAGAAAATTCAACCATGCGGAGGGACGTTAAGCTCGCTTAACTTAGAGCAGAGGGCATATGCACGACCATAACGTTATCACTACGGTTCCAACACTACAAACTATTTTGAAATCGCTTACTATCGCCATAGCAAATCGAAATGAAAAGAACGATCAGTTTTAAGGTTGAGTAACGATTTCGGAAGGACAACGTTTTTATACAATTACAAGAAAGCTGTCTATAAGCGAAAGTGACAATCTGGCACATTGTCACCATGATGTAAGTAGAAATAGTTACTATCCCTGTCCTTCAAATATCCTTACAAACATGATGTAAGTAGAAATAGTTTTTATCCATATCCTTCAAATATTCTTACAAACATAACCCAGCAAGATAAAATACATATGTACTACAGAATATATTGCTTTTAATCAAAGTCTTAAGTAATTATTTGCTTGCTATGAATTTTGATGCGTGCATTTAGTAGGAGCAAGTTGTTTTTTGCTGGAATAAAAAAGAAATGTGTAATAATTTTTAATATTTTTTTAGATGGATTTCTGAAAGACAATATATCTTTCCTTAAAAAGCATTCCATAGTCTTTAGCATCCAATGGGCTTAAGCATCCCATGGTCTTAACAAAATACACTCCAACATGTATGTATGTAACTAGCAGTATCTAGCCAATCTTTAAAGGTAAATGGTTGCTTCGTTAAATGACGTCCGTGTTATCATTAACCTATTAGCACCAAATGCAATCGTTGGTAATACTTTAATACAATAAAAATTCTAGAAATATCTTAAATATTAATATTATTTTATATCCTTTTTTAGATTTTGACTATAAATATTGTAAAAAAGAGGCTTATACCATAACAAAAACGCTAAGTCTGAAGATAATCGGAATTAACACTAAAACAATAAAACACAATGGAAATCAACGTTCCTTTAATAAGCCCTTTGTTCGCATCTTTCGTAATTGATATCAATTGAAAAACTTGATATATAAGATCTTTTATGTTCAATTTATTTTGTTTACTATCAAAATGTATTCTCATATCTATAAGTTAAATTATTTATTTTTATATGGTCACCAAAAATGCAAACGATAGTAACTAAAAAATGAAAATCATCAAACTAAAGGGTTTCATTAAAATATATGAAAACACCAAAATTAATAAAAAAAATATTTTTAATTTTAAATTATACTTATGTACACCGTTTGCAATTCTGGTGAATATATACATAATAATCTATTACATATAGTATAAAATGAAAAAAATAAATAAAAAATATGAAAAAGAATGTAAAACAAATTGAAAACAACATCATATATGATCCCATATATGATTCAATATATTATTCAATATATGATTCAATATATGATCTAATATATGATCACATATATTGGATCATATATGATCGTGTCTTATATAAGCGCCAATTTTGGAATATGGTCATATATGAGACCATATTTGATAGTATATATGATACTGTATATGGTCTCATATATGATATCATATATGATAATATACAACATTTTTAGCCGGGTAATCAAAAAAAAAAAAAATTTCTTTATCATTTTTTTTTTTTATTAAAATTTTCTTATCAACAATTTTTTACTCAATTTTTGTTTAACGAAAAATTTAAAATTTTTATTTAATTTACAGCAATTCTAAAGACATTATATATCGTCGGTGCGCCGACCAGAACACCTATGTGTAATTTTTTTATTTTTTTTTTATTGGCCCATTAGGAAGCCTATCAGGTAATGCATTTATCCCCCAAAGCGTTTCCCGCTATCTCAAATGGTTTCAAAGTTAGCTTAAACTCCTATGTGTTACCTATAATAGAAATTCTCCGGCAAAAACACTTATGTGTTATTAGTACACATAACTGTTTTTGATTTAAACGTAAAAACATTGCGTCTGCTTTTGGTTTTTTTATAAATTGATATTTTAAAAGTTTTCTGAACATTTTTTTTTGTAATATTCTGAAACTTTATTGCGTAACACTGTGCAACACGATTTAAAAAAATAATTTTCAAAATTTTTTTTAAATGCGCTTTGAATTAGCTAAAAAAAGTATAAAGTATAATTCTGAGGTAAATAATATCAAAAGATGTCTTTAGTGAAATTTTAAGGCGGTTTTTTTCTAAGAACATACATACATATGGGTGAAATCAAAAAATGTCAGTGTTTTTGAGCCAAAATTGTATAAACAAAAAATTTTAATTTTTGGTAAATTTTTTTATTAAAATCGATATGTTACATCACTACTAATATAACTATAAAAGATCTCTTCTACAAACTGTTTCAAACAAATTTTATCGACATTTTTATGATTTTTTTGGTGACGGAGTTTACATTCACCTTAGAAAAATACATTAAATTTTTGGAATTTTCTTTGAAAACATTTTATTGTAATTTAAAACACTTATTTATGTAATTGCTAACAATTTTTGTAATTAGGATTTTTTTCTGGTTTTTGTTATTAAAGATTTTACAATTATTTTTTATTTTAATAGGATTTTTCTAAGGAAATGTAAAATTTATTTATTTTTATTTCTGTTAAAATAAGTTTTTTTACTTTTTTGAATGACTAGTGTTAATATTTGCGTCGGTTTTAACAACTTCATAAGGTTTTTTAATGCAATCTGCAAAAAAAAAAAAGTTGACGGAGTTTACAGAGACGGAGTTTACATTTCGTCACTTTTTGCCCTTTTTTTCGAAGACTATTTGTCGGAAATTGGTTTCCGAAAAAAAATTATTACATGTCAACTAGATACGTCAAAATATGACGATATTTCAGATGCACGCTAAGTAGTTTTGTTGTAAACGTGGAGACGGAGTTTACAGCATTTTTCGATTTTTCATTTATGATTTAGCTTTTCATACAGGGAAATTAATATGCAGGGAGCAAACTTGAAACCAATGATGCAAAATGATACTTTATAGCCTCGCGTTTAATAAATGGGGCAATAACCTATTATTTTTCTAAACACAATACGTCAAAAACAACAAAATTGTCAGGTTCCATAATGTCTAAAAAAAGTGTCGAAAAATCGTTACACAATTGAAGCCGTGTTTGTATGGGTAAAAGAGATAGTTATGACTATGCAAAAATATTTTTTAAGAACGTCAACATGCCCTCTTTAAAAATGTAGTCAATTATTAAGAGTTTGGGTTATTGGTTTTTAAGATATAACCGGTTAAAGTTTAAAAATTGAAAATGTTACTGGCGACGGAGTTTACATTTGGCCTACAAAAATGAAAATAACTGGTTTAAAATAGCTTACTAGTATCCGGATTATTGTTAGTTATGTAGAACGAATCTATGCGACGTTGTACATTAAAAAATATGCGAATACTTTAACCCATGTATGAGATATTACACGATTACATGGTTTGGTTGACATTTTTTGATTTCACCCATATACATACATTAACCCTGTGTGTCCCATTTTTACGTGTCGTTTTGGTACTTTTTTAAATATCCTCGTAGAACACCATTAAAACGTGCGGTTAAAGGGTTAAAATGTTCTGCAAAAAAAATCAGTTTTACATCAAATTTTACTAGGGGTTGTCACAGATCAAAATTTTGTGCGAAAAATGCAAAATGTTTAAATAAATTTAATTGTAAATTATCACAAATTGTTAAATTGTTTTTTACCAAAGTCGTGTAAAATAAGTAAAAAAAAAATATAAATCTTCTTCTGAGCTAATGATGATGTCTTCTGTGAAATTTGATGGCGGTTCTTTTCTTGGAACACATAATCTTCCATTTTATGGGGTAATCGTGGTCCTTTTGCCAAATACCCTCATAGAACTTCACTTAAACGTGCGTTAAAAGGGTTAAAATGTTCTACAAAAAAGTTCTGCAGCAAATTTTACTAGAGGTTCTCAAAGACCAAAAGTTCGTGCGAAAAGTGCTTAAAAAAGTAAAATTGTAAATTATCTTGGTAAGACACAATCTATATATATAAAAGAGTAATGTGACTGACTGACTGACTGACTGACTGACTTATATACTCATTCATCATCGCCCAGCTCAAACCGCTGAAGCTAGAGACTTGAAATTTGGACTATAGGTCCACCTCCCGGAATATAGATCCACTAAGGCTGGATTTTTGCCAGTGTTGATTCTAAGGGGACAAAAAGGGTAAAAAACTGTACTTTTGGTACTTATTGTATCTCCTGAAATAATGGTCATAGAGACTTGAAATTTGGACTGTATGTTCACCTCCCGGAATATAGATCCAGTAAGGCCGGATTTTTGCCAGTGTTGATTCAAAGGGGACAAAAAGGGTAAAAAACTGTACTTTTGGTACTTTTTATATCTCCTGAAATAATGGTCACAGATACATGAAATTTGGACTGTATGTTCAACTCCTGGAACATAGATCCAGTACCGCCGGATTTTTGCCAATGTTGATTCTAAGGGGGTAAAAAGGGTAAAAAAACTGTACTTTTGGAACTTTTTATATCTCTTTAAATAATGGTCACAAAAACTTGAAATTTAAACTGTATGTTCACCTCCCAGAATATAGATCCAGTAAGGCTGGATTTTTGCCAATGTTGATTCTAAGGGGGTAAAAAGGGTAAAAAACTGTACTTTTGGTACCTTTTATATTTTCTTAAATAATGGTCCTAGAAACCTAAAATTTGCAATGTAGGTTAACATCCCGGAAAAAATATTCACCAAGGCTGGGTTTTTGCCAATGTTGACTTTACGGGGGTAAAATGGAAAAAAGTGTACCTTTGGTACTTTTTTTAATTTACTGAAATAATGGTACCTTTTATAAAAAGTACCTTTTATAAAAAGTACCTTTTATAAAAAGTACCTTTTATAAAAAGTACCTTTTAAAAAAAGTACCTTTTATAAAAAGTACCTTTTATAAAAAGTACCTTTTATAAAAAGTACCTTTTATAAAAAGTACCTTTTATCAAAAGTACCTTTTATAAAAAGTACCTTTTATAAAAAGTACCTTTTATCAAAAGCACCTTTTACAAAAAGTACCTTTTATAAAAAGTACCTTTTATAAAAAGTACCTTTTATAAAAAGTACCTTTTATAAAAAGAACCTTTTATAAAAAGTACCTTTTATAAAAAGTACCTTTTATAAAAAGTACCTTTTATAAAAAGTACCTTTTATAAAAAGTACCTTTTATAAAAAGTACCTTTTATAAAAAGTACCTTTTATAAAAAGTACCTTTTATAAAAAGTACCTTTTATAAAAAGTACCTTTTATAAAAAGTACCTTTTATAAAAAGTACCTTTTATAAAAAGTACCTTTTATAAAAAGTACCTTTTATAAAAAGTACCTTTTATAAAAAGTACCTTTTATAAAAAAGTACCTTTTATAAAAAGTACCTTTTATAAAAAGTACCTTTTATAAAAAGTACCTTTTATAAAAAGTACCTTTTATAAAAAGTACCTTTTATAAAAAGTACCTTTTATAAAAACTACCTTTTATAAAAAGTACCTTTTATAAAAAGTACCTTTTATAAAAAGTACCTTTTATAAAAAGTACCTTTTATTAAAAGTACCTTTTATAAAAAGTTCCTTTTATAAAAAGTACCTTTTATAAAAAGTACCTTTTATAAAAAGTACCTTTTATAAAAAGTACCTTTTATAAAAAGTACCTTTTATAAAAAGTACCTTTTATAAAAAGTACCTTTTATAAAAAGTACCTTTATAAAAAGTACCTTTTATAAAAAGTACCTTTTATAAAAAGTACCTTTTATAAAAAGTACCTTTTATAAAAAGTACCTTTTATAAAAAGTACCTTTTATAAAAAGTACCTTTTAAAAAAAGTACCATTTATAAAAATACCTTTTATAAAAAGTACCTTTTATAAAAAGTACCTTTTATAAAAAATACCACTTATAAAAAGTACCTTCCATAAAAAGTACGTACATAAAAAGTACCTTCCATAAAAAGTACACTTTTTGGTACTTTTTTATTTATTGAAATAATTAACATAGAAACTTGAAATTGGAAAAGGTTCGCCTATCGGAAAATAATTGGGTTAAAAGAATAAAAAAGTGTACTTATTTACTTCCTGATATATAGTGGCCCCAGAAACTTAAAATTTGGAATGTAAAATCCTTTGGTGAAAAAAGAGATTGGGAAAAGTTTTTTTTGGAAATTCCGTTTCTTAACGGAGATAAAAAGTACTTTTAATATTTGCTGAAAGAATGATCCTAGATAATTGAAATATGGATTTTAGGATCCTTCGGGGAAGAAACAACATTCTGAAAGAGGTACTTTTTTTAAATTCCGTTTCTAATGGGGTACTTTTTCTGTGCCTATAACAATGACCTTAGAAGATGGAGATAGAACGGAGTAGAACGGGGAACAATATGGAATAGAGCAGGGAACAATATGGAATGATATTTTTAACTCAAATTTTTGGTGTTTAGCTTTTTTTTACTCCATATTTTTTTTTTTATTGCAATTTCTTTTTTCACTGAAATATTTATTCACTCAAAATCCAAAATCCCGACATAAGGACTCGAAAATTGTCATTATATTTTTTCCCCGGAACGAACATGATAACGTACCAGCAAAGTTATTTAAATTTTATTGTTTATATTATTCATTGAAATATTTTTTTATGGAAGACTTAAACGTCCACAAGTAAATAAAACAAAGACTACGTAGGGGAATTTTTTGAAAATCGATAGAATAATCCTGATCCTCCTATTATCCGGTATTCAATACAACCGGTAACGAAGTACCGGGATTGTAAGCTAGTTTAACAAATTATGATAATTTAAAATTTTCCTTTTTTAAACATTTTGCTTACATTGCACGAACTTTTGGCCTTTGACAACCCCTAGTAAAATTTGATGCAGAAAATGTTTGTAAAATTGTTTAACCCTTTAAACGTATGCCTTTGTAGTGATCTATGATGATATTTAAAAAAAGCACCAAAATGAGGATAAAGTGTTAAAATGTTCTAAGAAAAGAACCGCCATCAATTTTCACTGAATCTTAATTTAGCTCTTAACTTAATTTAGCTCAGAAGCAGATTTATATTTTTTTCGACTTATTTCAGTCGACTTTTACAAAATAAAATTTAACAGTATTTGATAATTTACAATTTTTCTTTTTTAACCATTTTGCACTTTGCAGGAACTTTTGGATTTTGACAACCCCTAGTAAAATTTGATGCAGAAAATCTTTGTAGAAGATTTTAACATGTTAATGTACGTTTTTGTGGTGTAGGTGGTGTTGTATGAGGGAATTTAAAAAAATGACAAAAATTATCCCAAAAATGGGAGATAGAGGGTTAATATGCTTTACGAAAAGATTCGCCACTACATTTCACTGAAGATACATTTTGCCATTTTTTGCATCAGAATTATATTTAATACTTTTTTTGACTTATTATTATTTTGGTTTTCCTGAAAATCACTTTCTGCATTGGTAAAGTTTTTTCGCCTCTTTGTGATAATAAAATTCACGTCAGAAGTTTTCAGCCTTGCAAAGTACGAAATAAAAAAGATTTTGCAACAAACACATGGGATGAAAAAAAAAACCACCAAAATAATTTTACGTGTGCTTGTTGTAGTAAATGTTGCATTTGGCACATTGCAAGGATAAAAATTCTGACGTGAATACCATCAATATTTCGCTACAAGTCCTTGCGGATATATGTATAACTTGCAAAATTTTTACTTTTGAACAACAAATAAAAATTTATTTAAAATAAATTTAAGAACAAAAACACCTATGTGTATTATATTTTTTTATAAACATGTAAAAAGTCCGAGACTAAATCACCTATGTGTAGTTTTTTGTTAAAATCTTGTACCACTTCAGAATTAAAAAAGATTTTGTATGTTTTTCAACGCGTAATATTTTTAAATGGGTTTAGGAAAAATAAAAAAAATTTACTTTAAAAAAATGTTGCGAATTGGCAAAATAAAACGGTTTTTTTGCTCTCCTGAACAATTCATAAAAAACACATAGGTGTTCTGGTCGGCGCACCGACGATATGATTTGTTCACACTCATTGCTGACCATGTTAGGACATGTCATTAGAATTTACCTAAGATTTTTCAGAACCTGAAATCATTTCCTCAAGGAATCACTGTCTAAATTTTCTTATTGACCCATTTTCCAGTTAGAATCCTGTACCACAAAATTTTATAGGGAATAAAAAATACATCCTATTTATTTTTTAACCACTTGTGTTCTGTAGGTTTAATAAAGAAGGATTAGTATTATCAATTTGTACAGTACGTAGAAAACTGTTCAACCCAAAATAATTTTAATCCCTTTCAAATTCTAATTACTTACCATACGCGTTTAGGGCCATTGAAACAATTTTCAAATATTTGCAAAACTTTAATTAAAGTTTAATACCCTTTATTTTGTAATTTTTGGGTAAACCTAAAGGTGTGTTTACATCATAGATGGGACTAATTAATTAAAGGGACCAATTAATTGATGGTTTAATTACCATTTAATTGATGTCAATGGTAATGAAATTTTTTTCATTACCATTGGTTGTATCAATTGTACCAATTAAATTACTTATCAATTTAATTAGTAATGCAAATTAAAAAAAAAATAATTACCATTGGTATGGAATCACTTAACAAAAATAATTACCATTAGTAAAAGTCGTCACAATATTGTCAAAATCGTTAATATTTGGAAATATCTGTTGTTTTTTGTTATATGGTGTTTTAGTTTTTTACATTTCATAAACCAAACACACGTTGATTGCCTTTGTATAACACAATATTTGAAATTTTTATTTTAGTTTTGTTTTTTGTCTGTAACATTTTTATATTTTTTTTTGTAAAAACATACTTTGATGTTTAAATCTTTAACTTTTCAAAAAAACAAAAATGTGCAAACCAATGGTTTTGAAACCAATTATAATTGGTGTTTTTCAACAATTGGTGCATTTCATTACCATTAGTAATTATTTTTTCAATTAAAAAAATTTAATTACCATTAAATGGTAATGAAAATTTTTTCATTACCATTGATATCAACCAATGGTAATTAAATTTCAATGGTAATGAAAAATTCCCATCTATGGTTTACATTATATCACTGATTGAGAGACTTTTACTTTCGACGACTTTTTTGAAAAGGTTAGAATAAATGTAGCATAATTTTTGGCATTTTGTAAACAATCATAAAATTAAAATCGAGCAAAACAATAAAATTTATGATTTTATAATTAATTTTTAAATAAATCGACTTATTCTGATTAATTTTGATTAAAAAATTAAAACTGTCTTATTCGACGTTTTCAAATATTATATTTTGAATATTATATTTGGCTATGCGTATTTGTTTTTATACCCTCCAACTACAGTATGGGGGTATACTCACTTTGTCATTCCGTGTGTAACGCATCGAAATATCGGTCGGGGACCCCATAAAGTATATATATTATTGATCAGTGATCGATTCTAAGACATTCTAGCGATGTCCGTCCGTCCGTCCGTCTGTCCGTCCGTCCGTCTGTAGTTAACACGATGCAGTCCAAAATAAAATAGCTAGGATCCTCAAGTTTGGCACAAATATGTCTTATGTTCCTAGGCAGGTTAAGTTCGGAAATTGGCCAAATCGGACCAGGAGGAAAAAAGTTCCCCCCTTAAGAACTAAACCAACCTCTAAAAAAATACACGTTTTTACAAGTTTTTTTTGTATTTTTGTTAAATAAATGAAACATTTGGTATATTTATCGCGATGGGAAGGTGCCCCCCCCCCCCCCCCCCCCCCAAAATAAAAAGGAACGCCCTTGTCAATTTTTTTCTCTTTTTGTTTACATTTTGGAGGGTATAAAAGATTCGGCACAGCCGAATTTAACACTCTCACTTGTTTTTTTTTTATTTTACCCAAATGTATTCGCTTTTAAATTTATATTTTTCATAAAAATCGTTGAAAACGGCTCATTGTCAATGGTGTAATGTAAACACACCTTAAATAACATTTCTTGCAAATAATATTGTATTAAATAATTCTTTTTAAATCCATATTATACCTAATTAACCCTTAAGTTAGTAATATTAACAAATTGTATCATCCATATGGTTACCAGTAGGCCAGTGACATTTGATAAAATAATCCTTACAAAACTTAATGATTTTAATGTTTAAGTTTTACGGTATAATTTATTATGCTTTGATCAATAGTACATCCACTAAAATACATAATAATCTTTTGGCATATTTGAATATTTCATGGTCTTTAATTAGAAACAGTAAGCTTCTAATAATGCTAAAGATTTTAAAATTAATTACAAGTAAAAATGGGTGTTTGAATATCTAAATGCCCTAATTTTGTAAAACGCACCGCGATTTTAATACAATTTTTTGTTGTAACAAAAACAAAGCACACAGAAATTTTGATAACGCGGCGCGTCGCGTGGCGTATTCGTCCAAAATCTGTGTTTTATAAAAAGTTTTTTTTATAATTTTAGAAACTTCATTCAAAGCCACTTATTTCCACTTACATTTTTTTACAAATTATTTTTTGTTCTAGAAATCCCCAAAAATAAAGAAAAATTCACAAAATTTTATTAAATCCCCAAATTCCTTCCCATGAATATCTGTCAACACCCCAAAGTAAAAATCCCCTTATCTGGCAACACAGAGGACTGATATTGAGTCTTGTGACAAACCCCGATGTCTGGCAGCACTATGCATTGATTCTTGAATGGTGAATATCGTTGGTTATTGTCTGTGCTTAAATCGTATTACTAATAATAACCTGAAGATGGCGCTACTTCAAACACTGAAAGAATTATTTATTAATTATTTTATAAAATCATATTAAGGTCACAGGCTAATACAGACTCGACATAAGTGACAGGTGCCAAAAAAGTAGTCTTAAACCATATGGTTAATTTTTTCAAAATATTCTACGAATAAGGTTAGAAAGAGAAAGCTAATATAAGGCGCTATAAGAAAACAAGTAAGAAAATTATAGTCGGTCAAGACCGACCATATAATACCCTACACCAGAGTTTCCCGAAAAATGGGTCCCAAGTTCAAACATGGACTGATTAGATCTATGTTTTGTCAAATCTTTAATAAGTGCGAAAAGCACTCACTAATCAAATTTGAGTGGAATAGGCTTCTTTTTGTTGACAATAAATCGCTTCAACTGAATATCGGGCGAAATTTCCACATGGGCCTAAGTCCAAAAATGGTCCGATGATAATCACATTTGATAAGGTTATTAAAGTACGCGTTTAAAATACACAAATAGAATTTTAATTAAATATTTTCTATTTTCATGAAATTTGAGAGATTTATGTGGAAATCGGGAAGGTGGTTTGTATGGGGGCTACAAGAAGAACTGGTCCAATTTCTTTAAAATTCGGCATGGTGATTTGTGTGGATAAAACATGATTACCTGCCAAATTTCGAAAAGATACCTATTAAAATGTGGCTATTAGAGTCATTTGAGCCAAAACTAAAGAGGACCTTTGTATGGGGGCTAGGTCTAAATATGGACCGATTTTTCCGAATTTCAATAGGCTTCGTCCTTGGACCAAAAGAGGCTTTAGTTTCAAGTCAATTGATTAAGAATTGCGACCTGTATCGTGTTTACACCGTTTACATGGACAGACGGACGGACGGACATCGCTAAATCGGCTCAAAAAGTGATTCCAAGTCGATCGGTATACTTAAAAGTGGGTCTAGGACCAATATTTCGGGTAGTTACAAACATCAGCACAAACTCATTGTACCCTGTACCACAGTGTGGTGTAGGGTATAAATAGATGCTAGATCGGTTTTTGTTGTTTCACTCACTCCTAAGTCGTAGAAAGTGTTGCCATGTTAGCGTAAAATGGACTAAAAACCGCTGTGTTTTCTCCTAAAATCGCTTGGTTTTTCCCCATTTTTTCTAATACAACTCTACTGTCGAGTCTGTATATAGTCTGTGTTAAGGTCATCATCTCGGTCGAATCAGCAGACAAATCTGTCTACACAGCTTAAAAATCTGCTAATATCAAGAGAAACATCTGCTAATATTATTGGAAAATTGGTATATTTTAGTAGAAAAATCGGCAGATTTTATCAGACTTAATTTGAAAATGTTTGCTGTAATAAGATAAACCTTCTGAAACCACATCGAGATTGAGTCATATGATGAATTTGCTGATATTAGCCGACTTAAGTTTTTCCCCCGTATCTCAAAAAAACATGTTTTAATTGCATTCACAAAGTCAATAAACTTCCCATATTCAAATTTTACATAAATTTTTAATATATTTTAGAAATCCCTACAAAATAAAAAAAAAATCCCTTTCCACGAATATCTGACCATAGTGACATAGTAATCCATCGACCGTTTTGTAGATCTGGCATCACCAAAGATAATTGGAAAATTCTGACAATGCCAAACTAAAGTTCAAGCGAAAAGCAAAGAGAGACAAAAAACAATCTGCATTCTCACCGTAAAACTGGTATCTTCCATCTCGCTCACATTTCGATTTGTGATAAAATTTCGTAAACAATACCATATGGTTTTTGTTTACTACTTTTTCAAACGCCATTTGTTGGACTACTCTATGACTCTGTATCTGACCACAAACCAAAGTTAAAATTTACAGTCTTTTGACAAATTCCGATTTTTGACAGCACTATAAATGGATGGTTGTGTGGTGAATATCGTTGATTATTGTCTGTGCTAAAATAATATTACTGATAATAACCTTAAGATGTCGCTAGAGTCACTGCATACACTGAAAGAATTATTGATTAATTATATCAAAACTTCATATTATGGTCGGAATTTGCTAAATTTGTAAGAGAAAAATCTGTTAATGTTAGTGGGAAATCGGTTTATTTTAGCAAAAACGTTGGCAGAATGTAGCAGACTTAGTTTGGGAATATTTTCCAAAATAAAGATAAACCTTCTGAAACCTCATCGAGTTTGAACCATATGATAAATCTGCTGATATAAGCAGGCTCGATTTTTTTTATTCCTCTTTTTAAGACAATTTTTTTCTAAGTTTATTTTTCATACTTTGAAAAAAAAAAAAAAATTTTAATTTCACAAAGTTCAAAAACAACAAGTAGAAAAGTTAAATTCGACTGGCCAAATCTATAAATACCCTCCACAATGCCCTTTTTAAGTTTTAAGTGATTTGAAGTAATTCTGAAAATAAAAAATAATTTACTAAATTTTTTGTGAGTGTAAATTTTTTTTTGAGTGTAAAACTTTTTTCGAGTGTATTTTTTTTTTAGTGTAAAATATTTTTGAGTGACAAAAATACGTTGTTAAATATTTTTGTGACATAAAAATGTTTTTAAAACATGTTTAACGGGTTTTCAACACGTGAATTTAAGGTGAAATTAATCTGAAATTCACGGATTTGCTAATAACTTTTGAACCACTGAACCAATTTGAAATTCAATACGAAACAGGCCAGGGGAACGAAAAATATATATGCCAAACTGCAGCATCCTCAGAATTGCCTATCGAAAGTTAGCATGTTTTTTTTCTCGTAAATTCACGAAAAAACCCTTGCCGAAATTCAGTCTTTTGCTCATAACTTTTGAACCACTAGACCGATATCGCTGGATTGCAATACCAACATAACAAGGTTAATGCCCAACATATGTGCCAAACTCGCTAGATCGTCTTAAAATCGATCGAGGATCATGAATATATATACTTTATGGGATCATTGACCAATATTTTGAGGTGTTACCAACGGAATGACAAACTAATATATACCCTCTATCACTAGAGTGGAGGGTATAGAAAAACAGAATGACAAAGTTTTAAGCAGAAAAATTTCCTAAAAGTTTTCCAATTGAACTTGAAAGTCATTTTACACATTTTTTGCCAGAGTTTTTCTTTTAAGTGCATCTATTGCAATTATTTTTAGGCAATTTCTTAATTTAATAATTTTATGCTTAATTCTTTACATAAATGGAAATTAAATTAAAGTTTATAGAAAATTTACCACATGAATGCTATTTTAAATCCTAATTTGTATTGTAAAATAATGCATATAATTTGCATGTTATCTCTGTTGTTTTAGACACACATCATATAAAATTATTTAATTATGCATGCATGAATGTCATTTAAAAGATTTTGGTTTAATTACTTGCAAATTTTTAAAATGATTTATAACCAACAACAAAATAAAAACAATCATTATCTTAATAGAACAGGAGTGAATATTTCTACAGATGAAATAGAAAGATATATATATATATTTGTTCCTTTTACTCCTACAAGGAGCATAGGGCCGTAAAAAAAAAAAAATTGAAAGATGGTAATTATTTTTATGAAATTTTTAGTACTATTCACATTTCCACTACAATTCCGAATGATCGTTACCTTTTGAAAGTGTTAACAGCTTGATATAAGGGTGGGGTTACAATGGAGACGGAAAAATTATAGTCACTGAAGACCGACCATATGATACCCTACACCAGGGTTTTCCGAAAAATAGGTCCCAAGTCCAAACATGGACCGATTAGATCTATCTTTCGTTAGACCTTTAATAAGTGTATAAAACACACACAAACTAAATTTGAGGGAAAATTGTTAATTTTTTTGCTAATAGACCGATTTTACTGAATATCGGGCGAAATTTTTATGTGGGTTAGACCAAAAACAAGGAAGATGTATAAAGGAATGCTACGAAACAAGTAGTTGGTCGCCATAGTTATTTTTTTGATTAATATCAGAACAATAATATTTACGAAATTTTCAAGAAAACACAAAAAAAAAACATTTCAAAATATTTGAAACTTGTAAATAAAATAAATGAAAACAAAATAAATTTTCTCATAAAATATTAAAAAAAAATTGAAAATAAATAAAAAATATAATTTTTGCCAAGCCTAAACAAAAAAAAACATGAATTGTCCACGAGTGAAAGCGCGCAAATGCAACTCATATTAATATAAACGCCATGGGACGGGATTATGGCGAACCGATTCCAGCCAGAAAGTCGACTATCGGGATTTCAGTCGCCATTTAAACGCCACAACCACACTTGGAAATTTTTATTACCCAACAACAGCAACAATTGCAGCAAAGGCAATGCCAGCACCAGCTGCTGAAACATTTCATTATGAAAAATTGTAAGACTCTCACTATTGTTAGACATTTTTCCTATGGAAAATTCTCAGGTTCTAGATTCTCAGGTTTCCTGCAGAAAAATTCAGAGATTCTGAGACATTTTTCTATGAAAAAATTCTTAGATACTTACGTCCGAATTCAAAATGAAAAACGAGTGCCTAACATCAAGTGTCTATCTTTTTAAAATTAAGTTTTCTACTAGAGGATGCTTTTCAATCGCTGTTATTATTATTTTATCTTAATTATAATGATGAAATGATTGACTTCCATTGAGAGCCTTACTTTTCCTTATGGAGAATTGCGAATAAAAAAAGTTAGACACTCGATACTAGCCCCTCGTTTTTCATTTTGAATACGCCCGTAAGAAATTTTTCCTACAGAAAAATTCTCAGATTTTGAGGCATTTTTCCTATAGAAAAATTCCCAGATTCTGGGACATTTTTCCTTTACAAAAATCTCTCAATTCCTATACATTTTTCGTAAATAAGAAGTCTCAGATCTTGAGACAGTTTTAAATCCATATACATTTTTGGTATAGAAAAAGTCTCAGATTCTGAGACATTTTTCACATAGAAAAGGTCTCAGATTCTTTGACATTTTTCATATAGAAAAAGTCTCAGATTCTTTGACATTTTTCATATAGAAAAAGTCTCAGATTCTGAGACATTTTTCATATAGAAAAAGTCTCAGATTCTGAAACATTTTTCATACAGAAAAAGTTTCAGATTCTGAGACGTTTTTCATATAGAAAAAGTCTCAGATTCTGATACATTTTTCGTAATGAAACAGTCTCAGATTCAGAGAGATTTTTCGGAAAGTCTCGGATTCTGAGACATTTTTCGTATAGAAAAAGTCTCAGATTTTGAGACATTTCTTGTATAGAAAAAGTGACAGAGTTTTCGTACAGAAAAGTCTCAAATTTTAAGACAATTTCGTTTAGAAGTCTCAGAATGTGATAATTTTTTTATAGAAAAAATTTTTCAGAATCTGAGACTTTTTTATACGAATAGATCTCAATTCTGGTACATTTTTCGTATAGAAAAAGTATCAGATTTTGCATAGAAAAAGTTTCAAAATGTGAGAATTTTTCTATAGAAAAAAGTCTTACAATGTGAGAATTTTTCTATTGAAAAAAGTCGCAGAATCAGATAATTTTGCAATAGAAAAGTATCAGAATCTGAGAATTTTTCTATAAAAAAAAGTCTCAGAATCTGAGATTTTTTTCTGTAGAAAAAATGTCTCAGAATCTGAGACTTTTTTATACGAAAATTTTTCGTATTTTTCGTAAAGAAAAATTTCTTAGATTCTGAGACATTTTTTGTATAAAAAAGTCTCAGATTCTGATCCATTTTTTCTTTAGAAAAATTCTCAGATTCTGAGACATTTTTCTATAAAAAAATTCTCACATTCTGAGACATTTTTTCTATAGATACATTCTCAGATTATGGGACATTTCTTCTATAGAAAAATTCTCATATTTTGAAAAAAAATTTCTAGAAAGATAGTAAGTAACTTTTACCATAAGAAAATTATTTTAGAATAAGTGACTTTGTGGGAGAATAATGGACTTTTATGTAGCAAAAAAAAATTGATTTATAAAATGACTCACAATCAGAGAATTTTGAACAATTTAAACTCTCTTACATATATTTTTATATTAATGTATAATTTATTTTTTATCTTATATTTATTTTGATAATTTTTAATTCAATAAAATAAATTTTAAATAATCATTTATTGTGTTTTATTAGACCGATATTTGATTTGTGTTACATACGGATTGATCAAGTTAATATACCCGATGCGAAGTTTGTTACAAATGCATTAATAATTTCAATATACCCTTTTTTTAAACATTGAAAATTTTCAAAAATGTAAACAAACTAAAATTGTTTATGAAAAGGGGAATAAAGAAAAAACAAAAATTTGATTAAAAAAGAAAATATTTATTTAAATGTCTTGATTGTTATTGTTCTGATTTACGTCGTTGATAGCAGTCCTTTATAATTAGTCCATGACCAAAAATGATCCAATTATATTTAGAATTGAGAAGGCCATCAAAGTACACGTTTAACACCTACAAAAAAAAATTTTGATTAAATATTTAAAATTTTCGTGAATTTTGAGAGATTTATGTGAATATCAGGAGGGTAGTTTAAATGGGGACTACAAGCAGAACTAGTCCGATTCCTTTAAAATTTTGAACGATGATTAATGAATACAAAATATGTTTACCTGCCAAGTTTCGAAATGCTACCTATTTAATACGGGTATTAGAGTAATTTGAGACAAATAATAAAGAGACATTGTATGGGAGCTAGGTCTAAACATGTACCGATTTTTATATATCCAATTTCTGTAGGCTTCCTCCTTGGGTAGAGGAAGCTTAAGTTTCAAATTTAAAATATATCGGTGAATAATTGCGACCTGCATCGTGCTCACAATGTTTAGATGGACAGACGGACGGACATCGCTAAATCGTCTCAGAAAGTGATTCTGAGTCGATCGGTATGCTTGAAGGTGGGACCAATATTTCGGATAGTTACAAACATCAGCATCATTATCAATGAAACTAAAAATATGCTCTAAAAACCGGCTTTATGCTCTTAAAATATGCAACAAAAAACGTAAAATATATATTTTTTGATGAAAAATAATTGATTGATGAAAAAAAAATTATGAAAATAAAAAAAAATTAATCAAAAAAACTGAATCAAGAAAAAATTTAGGTGTTTAATTTAATATGTTACATATTATTCACCAGCTGGTGAAATTTTTTTTATTCAACAGCAGGTGAATAATTATCCAAGTCGAAACCCTTTTTGATTTTAAGAAAATGAGAACAGTAATTCTTAATAAAATGAAAACAGTAATTCTTATTTTCTTTTTTTAGGCGTTAGGCAAACTGAGGTGGAGTCCGGCATCACTTTTAATATCCACGCCCACAAAATGGGGGGGGGGGGGAGGGTGTCAAACTTTTTTTTTTTTTCGCTGGGTCCACATGCAGGGTTTTGATCTTCCTCTGACATAAAAATGTTGGATTTGCTTAACAAAAGTACAAAAAACCCAGCAAAAAATGCAGTTTCTCTGAGGTTGGTTTAGTTTTCTAAGGGGGAACTTTTTTCCCCTTGGTCCGATTTTGCCCATTTCCGAACTTAACCAGCCTATGACCACAAGACATATTCGTGCCAAATTCCAGCTCTTTTATTTTGGACTGTATCGTGTCCTCTACAGACGGACGGACATCGCTAGAATGTCTTAGAATGGATCACTAATCAATAATATACTATATATGGGGCATTCCATGCCAAATCGGACACTTTGAAAAAAAAAATTTTTAGATTTTCCCAATTTGTTTACAGTTCTTAGTACCCTTCGAAAACTCCTTCTTGGTAAATTTTCAGATTTTTTTGATTACCCGTTCAAAAGATATCGAATTTTTAAAAATTGGTAGTTTGTTCCTTTACTCAAAGTTCCTTTCCTCATAACTTCTTCAATAATAGTCCAAATTTCAAATTTTTTTTTAGATTTTCCCAATTTATTTACAGTTTTTAGTACCCTTCGAAAACTCCTTCGTGGTAAATTTTCCGAATTTTTTGATGATCCGTTCAAAAGATATCGAATTTTTAAAAATTGGTAGTTTGTTCCTTTACTCAAACTTCTTTTACTAATAACTTCTTCAATAATGGTCCAAATTTCAATTTTTTTTTTTCAAAATTTTTGTTTTTTTACGTACTTTTTAAACAAAAATCCCAAAAAATTCTTAAAAGCGCTCTAGTATGCAATTTTTAAGTTTTAAAATTTAAATCTAATTTTTGAAAATGTTTGTACTCTTCGATTTTTTTAAATTTTTTTGTGTAAAACTTCTATCGATTCTACAAATTTTTTGCCCAGCAGGATCGTGGGATAACGATTAAAACAATTTTTTTAAATTTTTTGAAAAAAATGTATTGTAATTTTCCAATCTTAAAATCATTTCTATTGCTCCAATGGTGCGTCATAGAGTAGTCATTTTTAAGACCGACCCCCATTAATTTTTACGTCTTAACATTTCTTTGCAACAAACTAATACCCTATCTCCAATTTCTAAGGGGGCTCCCACACAAAACGACATTTTTTAAAATTTGCTACAACCGCTCTAACTGCTCTAATAGTGCCCTTAGAGCAACAAAATGTGTGACCGACCCACAATATTTTTTTAGTCCAAACATTTTCTCTAAACACACCTACCCTCTATCTCAAATTGTTAAGGCGATCCCCATAGAATTTTTTTTATTTTTTGTAAATTTGTTAATTTAATCAACTTCTACCGGTCCAATGGAGCATCCGAGAAGGGTCATTAGTGTGACCGACCCCCATTTATTTTTAACCTACAACATTTTTTTTAAATATACCTATGCCCTATATCCACTCCCTAAGTACCCTTCCATACAAAATTACATTTTTATAAAATTTGCTCCAACTGTTATTTGTTTGGGAGCCTACTTAGGGAGTGGAGATAGGGCGTAGGTATATTTAAAAAAATGTTGTAGGTTAAAAATAAATAAGGGTCGGTCACACTAATGACCCCTCTCGGACGCACCATTGGACCGGTAGAAGCTGATTAAATAAAACAAATTTACAAAAAATAAAAAAAATTGTATCGGGACCGCCTTAACAATTAGAGAAAATATTTGGAATAAAATATATCGTGGGTCGGTCATATATTTTGTTGCTCTAAGGGCACTATTAGAGCAGTTAGAGCGGTTGTAGCAAATTTTAAAAAATGTCGTTTTGTGTGGGAGCCCCCTTAGAAATTGGAGATAGGGTATTAGTAAGTTGCAAAGAAATGTTAAGACGTAAAAATTAATGGGGGTCGGTCTTATAAATGACCCCTCTATAACGCACCATTGAAGCAGTAGAAATGATTTTAAGATTGAAAAATTACAATAAAATTTTTTCAAAAAATTTAAAAAAAATAGTAATAATCGTTATCCCACGATCCTCCTGGGCAAAAAATTTGTAGAATCGATAGAAATTTTACACAAAAAAATTTAAAAAAAAATCGAAGAGTTCAAACATTTTCAAAAATGAGATTTAAATTTTAAAACTTAAAAATCGCATACTAGAGCGCTTTTAAGAATTTTTGGGATTTTTGTTTAAAAAGTACATAAAAAAAATAATTTGGACCATTATTGAAGAAGTTATGAGTAAAAGAAATTTGAGTAAAGGAACAAACTACCAAATTTTAAAAATTCGATATCTTTTGAACGGGTCATAAAAAAAATCTGAAAATTTACCACGAAGGAGTTTTCGAAGGGTACTAAAAACTGTAAATAAATTGGAAAAATCTAAAGAAAAAAAATTAAAAGTCTCCGATTTGACATGGAATGCCCCATACACTTTATAGGGTCCTAGGCCGATATTTCAATGGGTCCAGTTATTTTTTCAAAATCCAGTTGAAAATGTTCCATTGTCCAGTTATTTGACTTTTAGTATCTGGTAGCCCTAGTCCCAGACAAATATTTCGATGCGTTACACACGGAATGACAAAGGGAGTATACCCCCATACTGTGGTTGGAGGGTATAAAAAAGTACAGTGGGCCTCAAATTTGTTGAACAGTGTAATTTTAATTAAACAAAATAGTTAACGTTTGCAAGTGCTGCCCTAATGCTGATACAAATATGTAATTAAAATTTGTGTTGAAATTGATATGACATCTACTATAAATTTCATTCAAAACTGATATGATATTAGGAATTATGTGCAACAAAACCTTTCAATACCGATTAAAGTTTTTTGATTAATTAAATTAATTTTAAATTTAAAACAAATTCTTAAATAAAAAAAAAAATTAAAAAAAACACCTCTCCGTGACAATGTTTTTGTGAAACATTGCCGTGACCAGGATTCGAACCTGGGTTACTACGGCCACAACGTAGGGTCCTAACCACTAGACGATCACGGCTATTGAGGTGTTGTGTTCGTCGCTGACTAACAACATGCTATAAATATAACACGCACGATATGCTATAAATAGAGTAGCAATCGTAGCATGTGTTATTGTTGTGGCTTAATATTAGTAAAATGACCAGAAATACATGAAACATTAAATGTGAAAGGCATGAATTATTAGATAAAGAAAAAAAAATACAATAATAATAATACAAATCAAAGTGTAGTAAATTTAAAATTATTTTTTTTTATTTTGTAGTATTTTATTCATTATTAAAAATTTTCAAAAGTTGCTAAAAAGACAACAAATGTTTAGCTATACATATGGGGTATTCCATGTCAAATCGGACACTTGGAAATTATTTTTTTTTTAGATTTTTCCAATTTTTTGAACAGTTTTAACTGAAGATGGGCACATGAGCAGATCAGAGCGTGATTCACGCGTGATCAAGCGAGAGTGTGACTGAATTCAATTTTACTCACGTAATTGTGAGTGAGTGAGTGTACGTGAGTCGATTTTTTTGCGTGATTTAAATTTATAAATTCTTTCGTACCAAAAAAGGCAACCAAAAAATTAAAAAAAAAAAAACAAAACAAAAATGTAAAATTTCGCTGAACTTAAAATTTTGCTGAAAACTTTTCAAATTTTTGAAATTTTAGTTTTTGATTTTTTTTTTTTTGTATAAATAAGCGTTTCGTGAGTGTGAGTCAACGTGAGTGTTAGTCAACGTGAGTGTGAGTTGTGTTAAATTTACTAACGGGATTGTGAGTGAGTGTGAGAAAAAATATGCTCTTGAGTGAGTGTGCGTGATTCAAAAATTCCTGTCGTGAGCGTGAGTGAGTGTGAGTCAAAAATCACTCACTCACCCATCTCTAGTTTAATACCCTATTCACACGTACAGTTTTATACCCTATTCACACGTACAGTTTTAAATCGTTTTTAGCAGCAATATTTTTAGCACTTTATTCTATTACAGTATATTGACAGAAAATGCTAAAAATAATTGCTAAAAACGGTTTAAAACTGTAAGTGTGAATAGGGATAGCCCTTTAGAAAACTTTTTTCTGGTAAATTTTTAGTTTTTTTTGATGGCCTGTTTAAAAGATATGGAATTTTCAAAAATTCGGAATACTTGATCCTTTACTCAAACTTCTTTTACTCATAATTTCTTTAAAAATTTTCCAAATTCAAATTTTTTTTAGTTTTTTTTTTTTTTGTTTTTTTACATACTTTTTAGAAACAGGTTCTAATAAATTTTCAAAAGTGTTCTATTATACGATTTTTAAAATTTGAAAATCATTTTTGAAAATGTTTGTATGCTTTGATTTTTTTTGAAAATTTTTTGTGGGAAACTTTTATTGATTCTAATACCCTATTCACACTTATACCCTATTCACACTTACAGTTTTAAACCGTTTTTAGCAATTATTTTTAGCATTTTCTGTCAATATACTGTAATAGAATAAAGAAAGTGCTAAAAATATTGCTGCTAAAAACGATTTAAAACTGTACGTGTGAATAGGGTATTACAGTTTTAAACCGTTTTTAGCAATTATTTTTAGCATTTTCTGTCAATATACTGTAATAGAATAAAGAAAGTGCTAAAAATATTGCTGCTAAAAACGATTTAAAACTGTATGTGTGAATAGGGTATAAAAACTGTTTGCCCAATAAGATCGTGGAATTATTTTTTTAGATTTTTTTAAAAAAAATTGTGGCAGTTTTCGAATCTTTATATCAGATCCACAGCTCCAATGGTGCGTCCTAGAGGGGTAAATACCAAGACCGAGCCCCATTAATTTTTAAACCTAAACATTTTTTTAGAATAATTTTATACTCTATCTCCAATTCCTTAAGGGGCTGTCACACAAAATAGCGATTCCCATATTTTTTTTTTTATTTTTTATAAATTTCTTTTATTAAATCAGCTTCTACCGGTCTAATGGTGCGTCCTAGAGGGGTCAATATTGAGGCCGAATTAATTTTTAACCCCCAATCTCAATTCCCTAAATGTGCTTCTATTCAAAATAATATTTTTATAAAATTTGTTCCTACTGTAATTTGTATGGGAATCCTTTTATGAAGTTTATACTAGAGATGGGATCGTGAGTGACTTTTCAATCACGATCACGCACGCTCACGAAAAAAAAATTGTAATCACGCACGATCACGCACGAAAATTTTTTTTCTGCTCACGCTCACGCACGCTCACGTGAGTAGAAAAAAATGTAATCACGCTCACGATGTAATCACGATCACGAAATACTCACGAATTAAAATATGTACACTCAAAAAATTATGTTAGTAAAATCAACTGAAAATGTCAGTTAAAATAACTACTTTGTAAGTTGTTTTGGGGTCAACTACTTTTTCAGTTAAATCAACTAACAATGTTAGTTATTTTAACTGACAAAAAACAACTGACTAATGTAGTAAAAATTACTAACATTTGTAGTCAAAACAACTAATATGTAGTAAAAAAAAATAAACAATATATTTTTTTTCAAAAAATTTTTTAAAAAAAAAATTAAGACCAAATTTTTTCCAAGTTTTTTTTTTTAAATTGTGAAAAATAAAAAAACAATTTTTTTTTTTTTTTGGAAAAACTTTGAAAAATTTTTTGTGATAAAAAAATAAAATTAACTAAAATTAAAAATTAACCTTAAATAACTGCTACTACATTACAGTACTTTTTTGTTAGTTATTAAAAAAAAACGACTTAAAATAACTAACAGAAATAGTTGTTTGACATTTTTCATACAAAAATAACTGACGTTCTAGTTGAAAACAACTAACTACTGTAAAATATACAAATAACTAACATGTAGTAACTTACATAATTTTCTGAGTGATAAAAAAAATGTATGTCATATTTTTTTATGCATTACCCAGTTGGGAAAGTCCTTGAGCCATCCGTGGTGACGGCTCGCTGACGCACCTGACATCCCCATGACATCTCTATATACCGAGTTGAGAACAGTTTCATAAAAAATTTCAAAATTTCCTCAATCGTATTCAGCAGTTGTCAGGGGTGCTGACGTTCCCATGATATTTCCCCTAAGTCGTCTTTGTGGAAATGTCTGATATAGGTCATATGAAAATGCCAAAAATCTTCGTATTTCCATTAGTTTTTGCTTCCATCCAATTTCCTTTATAAAATAAGAAATTTTCTTTTAAAAGAAATTAACCGTATAATTTTTTGGCATTTCAGGCCCCTTAGGTCGAGGGCCCTGTGCACGTGCCTAGTGTGCCCTAATGGTTAAAACGATACTGCCCAGATGTAAAAGTTCAGTTTGATATACAGCTATTGTGAAGACATTTCCTTATAGAATTTTTTCACGCTCTTAAAACAAACATTCATTGATGACAATGTTAGGACATGTCCTCAAGAACTACCTATTATATGTCAGAATCTGAAGGCATTTCCTCATGGAAGCATTGTGCAAATTCCCCAATAACACATTTAAAAAACTTATTAAATTTATATTTTTTTTAAAGACCATGAAAAAATCAAGAAAATGTTACCGAACAAAAAAAAAAACTGGGAAACAATCAAAATCACGAAAAATTCACGCAAGAATTTTACTCACGCACGATCACGCACGGACTTTTTTGTGTTACTCACGATCACTCACGCTCACGTGAGTAGAAAAAAAATTACTCACGAATCACGTGATTCATGCGTGATTCACGTGATTCACGTTAATCACGTGATTGGTGCCCATCTCTAGTTTATACCCTATTCACACATACAGTTTTAAATCGTTTTTAGCAAATATTTTTAGCATTTTCTGTCAATATACTGTAATAGCATAAAGGAAGTGCTAAAAATATTGCTGCTAAAAACGGTTTAAAACTGCAAGTGTGAATAGGGTATTATACCCTATTCACACGTACAGTTTTATACCCTATTCACACTTGCAGTTTTATACCCTATTCACACTTACAGTTTTAAAACGTTTTTAGCAATTATTTTTAGCATTTTCTGTCAATATACTGTAAAAGCATAAAGAAAGTGCTAAAAATATTGCTGCTAAAAACGGTTTAAAACTGTACGTGTGAATAGGGTATTAAGCCGTTTTTAGCAGCAATATTTTTAGCACTTTCTTTATTCTATTACAGTATGTTGACAAAAAAGTGTTAAAAATAATTGCTAAAAACGGTTTTAAACTGTAAGTGAGAATAGGGTATTATACCTTATTCACACATACAGTTTAAAATCGTTTTATACCCTATTCACACGTACAGTTTTAAATCGTTTTTAGCAATTATTTTTAGCATTTTCTGTCAATATACTGTAATAGAATAAAAAATGTGCTAAAAATATTGCTGCTAAAAACGATTTAAAACTGTACGTGTGAATAGGGTATTAAGCAGCAATATTTTTTGCACTTTCTTTATTCTATTACAGTTTATTGACAGAAAATGCTAAAAATAATTTCTAAAAACGGTTTAAAACTGTAAGTGTGAATAGGGCCTTATACCCTATTCACACGTACAGTTTTAAATTGTTTTTAGCAGTAATGTTTTTAGCACTTTCTTTATTATATTACAGTATATTGACAGAAAATTCTAAAAATAATTGCTAAAAACGGTATAAAACTGTAAGTGTGAATAGGGTATTAGACATGTTCTAAATACAAAGAAAATTTTCAAAATGTATTTTTCTAATGTGGATGGGCCCGGTTTTGTTTATTAGTATCTAAAATATGTAAATTCAAAATTTGGAGACAGTCGGATAAGGGGAGCACGTGCCGAAAATCGGTATAAGGTGAAAAATTAACTTTTTTTGAGTTTTTAGACAAAAAATTTAATTTAATACCCTATTCACACTTACAGTTTTAAATCGTTTTTAGCAATTATTTTTAGCATTTTCTGTCAATATACTGTAATAGAATAGAGAAAGTGCTAAAAATATTGCTGCTAAAAACGATTTAAAACTGTAAGTGTGAATAGGGAATTACTTTTTAATAAGTCAAATAGAAATGAATTTCGTATATGCAATTATAGTTCCAACCAGCCAAAAGACACTAAAATCGGTTGAAAAATGACAAAAAATCAGAAAAAAAAATTAACTTTGCGAATTTTCTTCCGATTTCACTGCTTTTTTTCTAGTTAGAAAGATATTTTTACACAATAAATTATAAATTTTTTTTTGAAACATTTGAAAAACTATGCTTAAAATACAAATTATTTGTAAAATCTGAAAAAATTTAGGCACGTGTTTCCCTTATCCGATTGCCACCATATTTAGATTTTTTTTTATTTTTTGATGCTAATAAGTAAATTTGGACCCATCCAAGTGGTACAAAACGAATATTGATTTTAAGAAAAGGTCCAGTAAGAATGTTATAAAAAAATGTTTCAGTACTTTTTTTTTAAGTACGTAAACAAAATAAAGAAAAAAATTTATTTGGACCTTTTTTGAAGAAGTTATGAGTAAAATAAGTTCCATATCTGTTGAACGGGTGATCAAAAAAAATCTGAAAATTATCAGGAAAAATAGTTAAAAATTGGGAAAGTCTAAAAAAAAATTTTTCAAAGTGACCGATTTGACATGGAATGCCCCATATATAATTGTATTATAATTTGTTATATTTCAATGATTTTAAGTTAATAAATCAAGTTTTTATTAGAGTTTGTTAAAACATTTTTTTTTTTCAAAAATTAATTTCAAGTTTATCCAGAATATTATTTAAACAAAACTTGTGATAATTCTAAAATTTTAAAAATATCACCACTTTTTTATCTGCCCATAGATTATTATATTGATTTTATCTCTTCTATTTATAGGTTTCACATAGCCGTGATCGTCTAGTGGTTAGGACCCTACGTTGTGGCCGTAGTAACCCAGGTTCGAATCCTGGTCACGGCAATGTTGCTAAACATTGTCACGGGTGAAACCATTTTTTTTTTTTAATTTTTGAATATGTTAATTAAAGACCAAAAAAATTCATTTATTATTTTTTGTTACAATAGGCGCGTTTTATGGAAATTTTTAACTAATTTAATTCATATTTCTGTTTCACTACTTCAATATCTTTTTAATTTATTCATTTCATTATTTTAAATTCAAAAAATGCTAAAAAGACAACAAAACTTTAGCCATACATATTTAATTGTATCATGATATTAAATCAAGTTTTTAATTGCATTTGTTTTTAAAAGTTAAAAATACAATTTTTTTTATAAAATAAATTTTAAGTTTATTCAGAATATTATTTAAGCAAAACTTGTTGGTGATAATTCTTAAATTTTAAAAATATCATTACTTTTTTATCTGCCCATAGATTATTATATTGATTTTTTCTCTTCTATTTATAGGTTTCATATAGCCGTGATCGTCTAGTGGTTAGGACCCTACGTTGTGGCCGTAGTAACCCAGGTTCGAATCCTGGTCACGGCAATGTTAAAAAACATTGTCACGGGTGAAACAGTTTTTTTTTTAATTAGTTGTGTAATTAAAATTTTTAAATTTTTACATTAGGTGCGTTTTATGAAAGTTTTAAAGTTATTTAATTCAAATTTCAGTTCAACAACTTGAATATTTATTTATTCTCTTGTTTCTTACAGTTTCATATAGCCGTGATCGTCTAGTGGTTAGGACCCTACGTTGTGGCCGTAGTAACCCAGGTTCGAATCCTGGTCACGGCAATGTTAATAAACATTGTCACGGGTGAAACTTAGTTTTTTATAAATAATATATATTGAAAAATGGTTACCGAATTGTTTAAATATCATTATAACAAATGTGAATATTAAGAAAAAGAAGAAAATCTAGCCATTTGATTTAAAACAGTGATACGCATTTTTGTAATTCCTATTCCCGCGGGAATAGGCGCTGCTTGTGCGCTGTCAACACACATACACTATAAAATTCTGTTGCTTAAGCAAATTTGTTGACTTTTCGCTTGCTACTACCCACACAAGCATAAATGTTATAGTATGTGTCTGCGTATCGCTGATTTAAAACATGTCAATTCAACCGAAAAAAAGTAACATTTTTGATCTTACCCCTTTCGAATTTGATGAAACTTGGAATATAGTTTGGCCTTTACAAAAAAATGATGCCAAAAATGTGTGCCAAAATTTTGGACTTCTGGTTGTTTTTCTTCCCGAGATATATGGTCTTAACAATTGGGAAAATTGCATATATTTGACAAAAGTGTTCTGACATAAATGACGTTGTCTCAAAAAGTAATTAATTGTCTCACTCAGGTTTTACATAATAGGTAATAATGCGCCGCGATTCTTTTTTTTTTGAAAAATGTCAAACAAAGGTCATTGTTTTGACCCTAATTATTGGAAGGCTATATCTCAAAAACGATAGACTTAAAATTTTGGAAAAATTATATTTTGTTAAGGATCCCCTATAGTACTATAGTTTGAATTTTCAGGATAGATACTTCATTGGAGAATTAAATAGTAATAGAAACATAGTGATAGGTAAGATAAACGAATATTTTCCCTTATTGCCTATTCACACCTGAGGTGAAATCTCGTTCAAACGAGATTTCGATCATATGGTATGTATCAGAGTCATAGACACAGTACAGACTAGTATGCAAACACTGGTGCTAATTGCGTACTTTCCAATATGGTGGTATGGTTTTTAGTACAGAATGATCATCGCTGCCTAGTATATGTGTGCCTGTACGTGTGAGCTTTTGTGCATGTATTTATGATGTTTGTTTACGTTTTGTATGAAACGTCAAAAATTACACCGTGTGCTGTCACTAATACTTACACCCATCAGATGCAACTCTGTGATACTACTACTCATGTACTGTGGTCATAGAGTAGGATAACAAATGGCGTTTGAAAAAGTAGTAAACAAAAACCATATGGTATTGTTAATGAAGATTGTTTTTTGTCTCTCTTTGCTTTACGTTTGAACTTTAGTTTGGCATTGCCAGAATTTTCCAATTATCTTTGGTGATGCCAGATCTACAAAACGGTCGATGGATTACTTTATAACTTTGGTTTGTATCATTTTATACCCTATTCACACGTACAGTTTTAAATCGTTTTTAGCAGCAATATTTTTAGCACTTTCTTTATTCTATTACAGTATATTGACAGAAAATGCTAAAAATAATTGCTAAAAACGTTTTAAAACTGTAAGTGTGAATAGGGTATAACAGACAACCATATGATCGAAATCTTGTTCGAACGAGATTTCACCTTAGGTGTGAATTGTGTATTATACGGCGTTCACACCAAAGTTATAAAGTAATCCATCGACCGTTTTGTAGATCTTGATCACCATTTTCGCCTAAGTAAGTGTGCGTTAGTCGATTTTTTTTGCGTGAGTTTGCGTGATTTATTTTCTATTCATATTTCCTTTCATACCAAAAAAAGCAACAAAAAATTTTAAAATTTGGCTTTTCGCCCCGAAAAAAAGCAAAAAAAATGTAAAATTTCGATTTTTGAAATTTTAGTTTTTGATTTTTTTTGTATAAATAAAGGTACCTACAGACGACACAATATTATGTACAATATTCAATTATATTGATGGTGTGTGGGTAAGATTGACCATTATACAATCGTCAATATTACCCCCACACCTTCAATATAATTGAATATTGTACATAATATTGCGTCGTCTGTAGGTACGTTAAGAGTTTCGTAAGTGTGAGTCAACGTGAGTGTGAGTGAAGCTTGTGTGAGTGCACGTCAGTGTGAGTTGTATTAAATTTACTCACATGATTGTGAGTGAGAGTGAGTAAAAAAAATACGTCCGTGAGTGAGTGTGCGTGATTCAAAAATGCCTGCCGTGAGCGTGAGTGAGTGTGGGTCAAAAATCTCTCACGCGTCCATCTCTACCTCATACCCTGGGGGTAATTATGTAACTTAATAGTCGTTAAATCGTATCGTTAGCCCATTACTACATTACCATATAGTGTCATTTTATGGTTATAGAATAATGAGCTAACGATGACGTTAGCTCATTATTGCCTTTTGATATAACGTCATATCGTTAGCTCATTATTCTATTACCATAAAATGACACTATATAGTAATGGCATAATAATATACTATGGCATTTACAGTAGTACCAGAATAAAAACGTAATGGACACAGAACAAAGAATTTTTTAAACTTCTCACTCTTAAGCTGCCCATTCACTTGCAATATTATTGTTCAACTTTTCAAATTGTACAATAATATCGCTTGTGTGTATGTAATATTTACGGTTGTGCAATATATTGGAGAATATCAAAACACTTTTGATATTTATTGTACAAACAAGAATACTGCAATATATTTTATCAGTGTGTTGTCTATATTGTACAACTTTTATTATGTTATGTTTATGTTTATATCTTGTACAATATATTGGGTTTAAGTATTGAGCAATTTTATTTGCTGTGTAGGGTAAAACGACAATAATATTGTAAAATATTTTTTTTTTAAGTTGAGCAATTTTATTGCAAGTGAATGGGCAGCTTTAAACACTTCAAAACAGCAAGTGTGAATGCCACATAATGAAACGATTTAACGATTATCAAGTTACATAATTAGCCCCCTGTTCTCACGTACAGCTAAAATCCGTTTTTAGCAACAATATTTTTATCACTTTCTTTATTCGATTACAGTACATTGATAGATAATGTTGCTAAAAACGGTTTTTAGCTGTACGTGAGAACAGCTTATTAATTTTGTTAATGGGTCATTCTCATTGTTAGTGAAGTCAATCACGAATATTTTTTACCTCCTCCGATATGGATGAAATTTGGTTTAGTTCTTATACTACATAAAAAACTAACAAATGCTAATTTTCAGCCCTCTAAGTCAAAAGGGGCCGAAAATACGGAGGGTCAAAATTTTCCACAAAATCTCCCAGTCGCGACACTTTGCACCTTAAAAACTTAATATCGTGGGTTCTATTATAGCTAAAGAGGCCATTTTTGATTTTTTTTAAAGCTCATAATATGCTCTACAAGACCTACCATAACAAAAAAAATCTAAAAAAATAAGGGTGATTTTACACGTGACAATGTTTTTTTTCGTTTAAACATTGCCGTGACCAGGATTCGAACTACGGCCACAACGTAGGGTCCTAACCACTAGACGATCACGGCTATGTAAAATCTTTAAAAATTGTTATTAATGTCTAACTTTGAATTTGTCTAACAAAAAACTTGTTAAAGTTAAAATATCTTTTTCTCAAAAAAGTGAAAGGAGCTTAGAGTTAATTAAACAAAATTACTTATATTTTTTAAACCTTAATTACCTTCTGGTTTTGTTTTTTAAGCACGTGAAGTTCATGCTAACTAGATAAAATCAAAATAATAATAATATTTTAAGATTTCACATAGCCGTGATCGTCTAGTGGTTAGGACCCTACGTTGTGGCCGTAGTAACCCAGGTTCGAATCCTGGTCACGGCAATGTTTACACAATAAACATTGTCACGGGTGAAATTAGATTTTTTAAGTTTTATTTTGATGATAACAAATTAAAAAAACATCTACATATAAACAAATAAAAACAAATGCCCAAAAAAAAACATCAAAATTATAAATATACAATTTACATTTTTTTACAAAAAAGTTATAAATACTGTAGTACCAATATTTTCCGTTTTTTTGATACCCTATTCACACTTACAGTTTTAAACCATTTTTAGCAATTATTTTTAGCATTTTCTGTCAATATACTGTAATAGAATAAAGAAAATGCTAAAAATATTGCTGCAAAAAACGGTTTAAAACTGTACGTGTGAATAGGGTATAAAACCGTTATTAGCAACAATATTTTTAGCACTTTCTTTATTATATTACAGTATATTGACAGAAAATTATGCTAAAAAACGGTATTTAGCTGTACGTTAGAACAGGGTATTATATTGGATTTATCTCAAATTAAAGTGAAGATAAAATTTTTTTGAAAGACGTTGGTAAGCCTCAAATATATTTTACAAAGTGTTGCTGTCGAAAAACAACAAAAAAAAATTTCTACCAAAATTTATTTGTATTAAAACATTTTTGGGCATTTGTTTTTATTTGCTTATAGATTTTTTTTAGTTCGTTATCATCAAAATTAAATTTAAAATATCTAATTTCACCCGTGACAATGTTTCTTGTGTAAACATTGCCGTGACCAGGATTCGAACCTGGGTTACTACGGCCACAACGTAGGGTCCTAACCACTAGACGATCACGGCTATGTGAAATCTTAAAATATCATTATTAATTTGATCTTATCTAGTTAACATGAACTTTACTTGCTTAAAAAACCAAACCAGAAGGTAATTAGGGCTTAAAAAAATATAAATAATTTTGTTTAATTATCTCTCAGCTCCTTTCACTTTTTTGAGAAACAGATATTTTAAACTTAATAAGTTTTTTGCTAGACAAATTTAAAATTATACATTAATAACAATATTTAAAGATTTTACATAGCCGTGATCGTCTAGTGGTTAGGACCCTACGTTGTGGCCGTAGTAACCCAGGTTCGAATCCTGGTCACGGCAATCTTTAAACAAAAAAAAACATTGTCACGTGTAAAATCATATTTATTTTTATTTTGTGTATGCGCTAATAAGTTTTGAACGAAAAATAAAATTTTCATACAATTTTGAACTCTCTAATATGCAAAAGTTTTTATACATATTTATTATTTAACACAAATTAAAACATTTATGTATATCATATTTTTATAAAATAATAAAATTGATATAAAAATAAAATAAATTTAATTAGACATTGAATGAATTACAAATAATCATGATAATGGGATACAGAACTGATGCTACTACATTCTACTATTTATGTCCTGTGTACAAAACTGAAACAATTAATATTTTAAATATTTTTCAATCATTATCATATATTTTTTTTTGTTCATATTAAAAATACGATACTGTATATAATAATCCGATTCTTTCAACAATTCAGTTACCAAAGCGTGTAGTGGTTGTTGTTTTACCATAACAATATTTAGAACTTTCAATTAATGTATTCTAAAGTTTAATTTTTTTAAATTAATTCAAAACAACAATTATACCATGGGGGCTAATTATGTAACTTGATAATAGTCAATCGTCATCGTGTGCTCATTATTCCATTACCATATAGTGTCATTTTATCGTAATAGAATATTGGGCTAACGATGACGATTGACGATTATCAAGTTACATAATTACCCCCCTGTTCTCACGTACAGCTTAAAACCGTTTTTAGTACCAATATTTTTAGGACTTTCTTTATTCTATTACAGTATATTGGCAGATAATGTTGCTAAAAATGGTTTTTAGCTGTACGTGTGAACAGGGTATTAATGAAATAGCCAGGGGGCTAATTATGTAATTTGATAGTCGTCAATCATCATCGTTAGCTCATTATTCTATTACCATAAAATGGCACTATATGGTAATGGAATAATGATGGAAACGATACGATTGACGACTATCAAGTTACATAATTACCCCCCAGGGGGTAATTACGCAACTTGATAGTCGTCAAATCGTATCGTTAGTTTATTGTTCCATTACCATATAGTGTCATTTTATGGTAATAGAATAATGAGCTAACGATGACGATTATCAAGTTACATAATTAGCCCCCTTATACCCTATTCACACGTACAGTTTTAAATCGTTTTTAGCAGCAATATTTTTAGCACTTTCTTTATTCTATTACAGTATATTGACAGAAAATGCTAAAAATAATTGCTAAAAACGGTTTAAAACTGTAAGTGTGAATAGGGTATAAAGAAAAAAATACAATTTTTTTTTAAATTTCTTGAACAAATTTTGTCAAACAAAAACCGCTCGACAGGTTTCAGAAATTTTTTGATATTTAGCATGCCAAAAATTATAAAAATAATGTTTTGCAAGATATTTTTTTTATATTCAAAAACCCAAAATATTGGTGGAAATTTTCTAAAAATCCCAAACTTTGATTGTCATATTTGGATTAATTACAGGTTTATATAGCATTCACACTTGCGACCTTATACCCTATTCACACTTACAGTTTTAAATCGTTTTTAGCAATTATTTTTAGCATTTTCTGTCAATATACTGTAATAGAATAAAGAAAGTGCTAAAAATATTGCTGCTAAAAACGATTTAAAACTGTACGTGTGAATAGGGTATTATAACCTATTCACACTTACAGTTTTTAGCAATTATTTTTAGCATTTTCTGTCAATATACTGTAATAGAATAAAGAAAGTGCTAAAAATATTGCTGCTAAAAACGATTTAAAACTGTACGTGTGAATAGGGTATTAAACAAGTTGTTCAACAAAACACCAGTAACAGAATAAAAACGTAATGGATACAGAACAAAGACTTTTTTAAACATCTCACTCTTGAACACTTCAAAACAGCAGGTGTGAACTCCGTATTAGTTTCAGCTCTATGAATTTTTTTTTTTAATTTGTGTATTTTTTTAGCAAATTTCAAATCAAAACAAGGAACCGAAAGACATTGCCATACAGGTCTAATATTTTTATATCCTCCAACCACAGTAGGGGGGTATACCCACTTTGTCACTCCGTGTCAAATACCCTATTCACACGTATAGTTTTATACCCTATTCACGCTTACAGTTTTAAATGGTTTTTAGCAATTATTTTTAGCATTTTCTGTCAATATACTGTAATAGCATAAAGAAGGTGCTAAAAATATTGCTGCTAAAAACGATTTAAAACTGTACGTGTGGATAGGGTATTATTAAATCGTTTTTAGCAGCAATATTTTTAGCACCTTCTTTATACCCTATTCACATGTACAGTTATAAATTTTTAGCAGCAATATTTTTAGCACTTTCTTAATTCTATTACAGTATATTGACAGAAAATGCTAAAAATAATTGCTAAAAACGGTTTAAAACTGTAAGTGTGAATAGGGTATTATTCTGCTAAAAATATTGCTGCTAAAAACGGTTTAAAACTGTAAGTGTGAATAGGGTATTAAACCGTTTTTAGCACCAATATTTTTAGCACTTGTTTATTCTATTACAGTATATTGACAGATAATGTTGCTAAAAACGGTTTTCAGCTGTACGTGGAAACAGGGTGTTATTGAAATAGCCAGAAGAAAGATTTCAGAATTTTTTTTATTTTCAGCATGCCAAAAATTATAAAACTAATGTATCGCAAGATATTTTTTATTTTTATTTTTCAAAAACCCAAAATATTGGTGGAAATTTTCTAAAAATCCAAAACTTTGATTGTCGGATTTGGATTAATTACAGGTTTAGTAAATGACTGTTTCAAGTTCTATGAAAGGGTCAAGGGAAATAAATTTTGAATTTTTTTAATTTCTTTATTTTTTTTTTTTTTGCAAATTTCAAGATTATTTATTATCTTTGATAAATTCACAGTTTGAACTACATATTAAAAAAATTTAATTAACTATTAGAATAATGCTTTCATTCCAAAATGATTTAATTCTTATAGTTTCTGATAATAATAGCCAAAAGTTTATAAGCCCCATTGTAGGGGCCCCAAGGGAATGCAGGATGTAGTACAATAAATTCAGGCAATAACATACAAATATTTTGTCATTATAAAATTCATCGGTTTCGCAAAATAGTAGGTACTTATAATTCACCCAAAAAAGGGGTCACCATAATTTACATGATTATAGACACCGCTGATGATACTTGTAATGGTTGCTGGTGGAGCAATAAAAGGTGCTTTATATTTGTGGTGTTGATGGCAATAATGATGGGTATTGTAAAAAAATTGTAGCAAATAATAAAGATTATGATTACATTAATTATAGTACGTTTTATTGCCTGCTATATAAACAGGTGAATTGGTATTGAAAACTAAATGAAGTGTTCAACCGCAAACCACTAATGCTGATAATTAATTTGATAGGGGCACGTATAATAAGTGGCACAACAGAAATGTGTGTACATAAAACAAATCATCATATTTAGTTTAAATTTAAATTATCCATACAATTACTTTAAAAAAAAACAAAAATTTGTGTAAAAAAACGACTTCATATCAACAATGTTTTTTGTGAAAACATTGCCGTGACCAGGATTCGAACCTGGGTTACTACGGCCACAACGTAGGGTCCTAACCACTAAACGATCACGGCTATGTGAAATCTTTATTAAAACGATTATTTAAAACTTTATATTATGTCTAAAGTATAAACTGTTTTAAACCACGTTTAAACACTATTCATAAAAGTGAAAGGAGCTTATTTTGTTAAAACCTTAATTACGTACTTCTGTTGTGCAGGTGAGATAATAGACATGTAGATAATATCAAATGAATGCATGTTTTATAAGATTTTACATAGCCGTGATCGTCTAGTGGTTAGGACCCTACGTTGTGGCCGTAGTAACCCAGGTTCGAATCCTGGTCACGGCAATGCTTAGAAAAGCATTGACTGGGGTGAAATTATATAATTTTTTTTTGTTTATTTGCTGTAATTTATTGCTTATTCTGAACGCTTTTATGTCTAATTGTCTTCGCCTGGTATGAGCGGGTCGTCCTCTTCGTCTGCTTCCTTAAGGGATCCAATCTATAGAATTTTGTTTAATTTCGTTAAACGGACGTCGTAAGGTATAACTTAAACATCGCCATTTACGTTTGATGATGTCGATATGTAAAGGCGTTTGGCGAGTACGAGTCCAAAGAGCTGTGTTTAAAATGCCGTTGGGCCAGAATATACGTAGTATTCTCCTTGGACATTTATTAACAAAAACTTGTCTAGAATTAAGGTCGTAAGCTGCCATGTTTCAAGTTTCGCAGCCATACAAAAGCACAGATTTTACACAAGAGTTGAATATCGGGGGCCTATATTCAAAACCCTCTATCTAAAAAAAAAAACTTTTCAGGAGAGCCAAAAAACTGTTTATTTCGCGTTTTGTTAGAGTAATTAAAATTCGATATTCTACAATATTTTTATACCCTACACTAGGGTGGGGCGATTAGTAAGGAAGGAAAAAAATCTTAATGGGCGCTTCGCGTTTCGGATTCTTGGGATTGTACTGAGCAAAAAAGTCAACTAGACTATACGTCTACGGTGAAAATCGAGCCTCCCGATTTTGACTTAAAGTTTTTTCTCAGACTTTATTTTTTTTGAAAAATTTGCAAATTTTCTTGGGCTCATATTTCGTAAACTATTGGAAATTTTGACTTATTTTCAAAAGTAAAGTTGTAGCTATTGTCTCGGGCTACAATTTCTCTGAACATATTACTTAGAAAAAACTTCGTTTTCATGGTCAAAAAGTTGAAAATATAGAAAATTCACCACTTTTTGTAATTTTTTTTTGGATTTTTTGGCCTATAACAGCCAAACCATTAAGATTTTCGATCCAATACTAAGACAAAAATTGTAGCCAAGACAATATTTAAGAACTCTCTAGTAGATTGCAAAGGCATTAGAACGCTCCTTCAGGCAGTTTTGGCCTTGTGAAAGTGCAAATTTTTTGTGAAAATATTGATAAATTTACCATTTTCAGTTGTTCATAGCGCAAAATCATAAAAATGTTCTATTTCTTATTTTTTCCACTTTTTTTATCCAAAAATATAATGTTTTTTTTTTATTCAATATTTATTTTGAAAATTCATTTAAAGTACAAAGTAATTGTATTGGTAGAGACAAGCATGGACGTATACAGGGGGTGGGCACAGGGGGCACGTGCCCCCCCCTTTTCGATTTGAATTTTTTTTAAATTAATACACAGCAACACATTGTACAAAAAAATATACAGGTATCAAAATATTTTGGTTTTTAAAGAAAAGATTTTAGTTTTTTTTATAAAAGCTCAAGAGCGTAATCTAATTTCATTTCTAAAAAGCCATTTATATCGAAATATCTGTAATATATGTTTAAGAAACATATAAAATGGTTTTATCTAATAAAAATTATGCATATCATAAAAAAATGTCTAAGATTAAATTGTAAGATTCTGAAATTCTATATCTATAGGAGATTCTCAGATTCTGAAAACATTTTTTTTAGAAAAATTTTCAGATTCTAATAAATTTTTTGTCAGGAAAATCGTTATATTTTGGGAATTTTTTTCTTATTGAAAAATTGTTAGATTCTAAAACATTTTCTCTATAGAAAATTTTTAAATTCTTAGTATTTTTTTATAGACAGACTATCAGATTCCAAACTATATTTTCCATTGTAAAATTTTCATATTCTCAAATACTTTTATACAGAAATATATCAGATTCTGAAACAAATTTTATATAAAAACTTTTTAGAGGCTGATATTTTTCTATCAAAAAATCTTAAATTTTGAATCTTTAATTATTGTTGTGTATTGTTGACCTGTTGTTGTTACTTAGTGTTGTTTTAGTTCGGCTTAAGGTCATAAGGTCATCATCTTTTTTATAGAAAAATCATCACATGGTACCACGGAACAAGCCAAAATCTAAAACCGCGCGATCACCAGACTTTTTAATGAATATGAATTTGCAATATCTAACAAAAATTTTTGGATATAAATCTAAAATTTTCAATCTAGCACTTTTTCTGGGTTAAAATTGCACAAATGAACAAAGTTTTGTAACTATACTCAGAAATACTTAAACCCCAAAAATCTCAAAAATAGTTAAACAAAATAAGTTTTTCTGCGTAGCCGGCCAGTAAATAGGGGGTAAATAGGGGGTGTAGTAATAGTTTAATTGGCGATGACTAAAAAAATTTGAAAGTTGTGCCCCCCCCCGTTTTCAAATTCCTGGATACGTCGCTGGAGACAAGGTATGATTGATTCATTCAAGAATTCCAATTTAGTGTATTTTTCATTCAAATATTGCCTTCCAAATCTTTTTGAGATTCCATACGAGGCGCTTTCTTTCGGTCTTCACACTCAAAAAAATAAAACTGTAAAGTTAGCAAAAAATTTAGTTAAATTTAACTAAAAAAACACCTGATTTTGAACCTACTAAATTTCTAGTTAATTTAACAAAAAATATTTAGTTAACTTTTCGTAGAATGAATGTAGCAAAAAAACCGTAATTTTAACTAAAAATTCAGCTGAAAATTTCCTAACATTTTTAATTAGTTGAATTCAGCTAAACTTTTTGTAAAAAATTTTAAGTTTGGTAAATATTGGTTTTAAACACTAACACTTCACTTATTTTTTCTTTTTTTTTTCACAGCATTAAGTTCAGCTTAAGTAGGACTTATGAGATTTGCATAGGAGGCTACACAAGAAATGTTTAAAATTTTTTACTTGACAAAAATGTTACAAAAAATCAGCAAATTAATTAGTAAAAATTCGTAAACTCAGTTTTAAAGTCAACAAAAAAAATTAATTCAAAATTTGTACAAAACTAGTATTTTCGTAAATTAAACTTAACTAGAAAAAGTAGTTAAAACGCTGATTTTAACTAAAAATTTGCTAAAATGCCAGTAAACTCGAGTTAACAAAAAAAAATTTGTTAACTTTACAGTTTTATTTTTTTGAGTGCAGATACAGATGCCATTATACCTTCACGGTTTTTTGTCGATTGAGCGCTTAGCAACACTAGCTAGTAGCTGGGAATGACGCTCCGTACCTTGAATATGACAAGGTATTAGTGGGTCTGGAAATGGTGGATCTTCATCATCTACACATTCGAGGTATTGTTGTAAATGCTCATACGGAATTTTCCTGGTAAATAGCGGTTCAAATAACAATGCTTTGTCCTCTAAATCGATCATGTGAACGAAATGCGTACAATCAAAATTGATGTTTGGTTTTACATAACATTTTTATGATTTTGCGCTATGAACAACTGAAAATGATAACACAAGTTCACAAGATTTGAACTTTTTCAATTTGCCTGACCTTTGACACCTGATTTATATGGATTTTAGTGTGCTGATTCCGATTCTGTTATCCAATTGTTTCCATCAGCTCGCGTTCGCGAGCAAATCGCTGTTAAAGAGTCGAAAAAGTGTGTTTTTTACCAATTTTGCTTGGCTATAATTTCCAAAAAAAAATTTAGTGCATCAGTTTTAAACAGGAACTTAACTATATTGGATGCCAGAATTCCAAAACTGTTATTAGGTTTTTTCTGACAGCTTTAGTTTTCGAGTTATTAAAAAGGGCATAAATATTCAGACAAAATTACAGAGGTCATAAATTTTAAAATTTTATTTTAGCGATATCTCAAAAACTAAAGACGACTCAACAAAAGAAAGAGCATTTTTGGAATCAGCATATCCAACATACCTAAAATCTTCATTCACTTTTTGGATGTAAGACTAGTGTTGGTAAATATAGACTCACAAACATGCCAAAAATAGCCTATCCCAGCAAAACTTTGGTAATGGGTAGTGATTATATAACACATTACCAGGTAATGTATATACCTTATTTGTAGCTTTATTTTAGGATGTCTTACTAAACATTTGTTCCACAACGTATTATTTTTAAGTGAAAAATAATGCATTACTTATAATTTGCTACGTAATGCATGATTATTGGAAAAAATTTATTTCATATTTATTATTTCTAAACATTAAATCATGGATGACTTATATTTGGTTACATTATGTATTATTTGATAGTTTGAAATAATGCATTATTTATAATTGAATGCATAATGCATTACAATAACATAAAAAATAATTATTTTATAAAAAAATGCATAAGTTTAAACTAGAGATGGGCTCACGACAGGAAATTTCTAACAACACACACTCACGAGCATATTTTATCTACTTACACTCACTAACAATCACGTGATTAAATTTAATACAAAATTACTTTTTCACTACTCGTAACACCTTATATCTTATCTTCTGGTATGGTATATTATTTCATTTCTCGTAACCTATAAAATATCATATATTTTACACCTTATACGGCGTTCACACTTGCTGTTTTGAAGTGTTCAAGAGTGAGATGTTTAAAAAAGTCTTTGTTCTGTGTCCATTACGTTTTTATTCTGCTACTGGTGTTTTGTTAAACAACTTGTTTAACGTCGCTAGTGTGAACTCCATATTACTCGTATTCTTCGTTATAAATTTATGACTTATTTTATACCTTACTGGTATTCTATGTGATAATGTACATGCATTACTTTGAGTCTCATCGCCTGTTAAAATCATCAATGCTGCAATGTATAAAATAAGAGATCCTATACCATATTTTATACCTTATTTTGTAATCTAAGTTTTGCTGGGATTTTCAAAGTTTCCTTAGGCTATATCTCGAAAACTAGAGCTGACCCAAAAAAACGGTAGCCAGATTTGAAATCAGCGTACCCCTATTACCCAAAATTAGTTATCAGAACCCGGGCAAATAAAAAGTGTTGCCCTGTGTAATTTATCAATATTTTCACAAAAAATTTGCACTTTCACAAAGATAAAACTGCCTGAAGGAGCGTTCTAATGCTTTTGCGATGTACTAGAGAGTTCTTAATTATTGTCTTGGCTACAATTTTTGTCTTAGTATTGGATCGAAAATCTCAATGGTTTGGCTGTTATAGGCCAAAATATCCAAAAAAAAATTACAAAAAGTTGTGAATTTTCTACATTTTCGACTTTTTGACCATGAAAACGAAGTTTTTTCTAAGTAATATGTTCTAAGAAATTGTAGCCCGAGACAATAGATACAACTTTACTTTTGGAAATAAGTCAAAATTTTAAATAGTTTACGAAATATGAGCAAAAGAAAATTTGCAAATTTTCCAAAAAAATAAAGTCTGAGAAAAAACTTCAAGTCAAAATCGGGAGGCTCGATTTTCACCGTAGACGTATGGTATAGTTGACTTTTTTGGTCAGTACAATCCCAAGAATCCGAAACGCGATGCGCCCATTAAGATGTTCAAATCGCCCCACCCTACCCTACACCACTCTGTGGTACAGGGTATAATGAGTTTGTGCTGATGTTTAACATATAATTCCCTCAAAACTCATAAAAATGGAAATATCTGATAAAAATTTAATTTTTAGGCGTTAAACGTGTGCTTTAGTAAACTTATCAAATCGGAATATAATTTGACCATTTTTGGACTTAGTCCCCCATATAAAAATTTCGACCGATATTCAGTTAAATCGGTCTATTGACAAAAAAATAAACCAATAAAACTAAAATTTTGAGCATTTTGTGTTTTCTATAAATAAAGATCTAACAAAAGACAATCCAATCGGTCCATGTTTGGACGTGGGACCCATTTTCTTGACCGACTATAACTTTCTTAAACCATGTTTCCATCGATATCAAAAACACTTGATTTGAGCAAAACACTTCGAGCTGTTTCCACTCATTATTAATTAATTTAATTACGAATTTTCGTAATTAATTTTACGTTTTCTCTACAAAATAGTTAAAACAACAACATCAAGAAAATAATTACCAAAAACAATTAATTTTGTAGTTTATTATGATTAAATAAAAATGTTTAAACAACTAATTGTAAATTATTTTAATAATAAAAAATTAAAATGTCTTCTTCTTCTAACGACAACTCACTACGAATGAGTAGCTTTTATTTTCGAATATAAAATACAGTGTTGCACTGACCAAAACAAGTGGTGAGTTTTAAAAGTCGACATGTTTTGTACCAAACCACCCAATTTGAGATGTTTTGCGCATATGAAAAATGTATGGGAAAACATGTAGAAAATGACATGATTTCCTCAAAACACTCTGATTTGCCCAAATCATGCCACTGGAAACATACTATTATTACTTGTTTTAAATCAACTACTGAATCTCACATATAATTATACCCTACACCACTCTGTGGTACAAGGTATAATGAGTTTGTGCTGATGTTAGTAACTACCCGAAATATTGGTCCTAGACCTACTTTCAAGTATACCGATCTACTCAGAATTACTTTTTGAGTCGATTTAGCGATGTCCGTCTGTCCATCTATCGGTTTAAGCACGATACAGGTCGCAATTTTTAATCAATTGACATGAAATTTGAAACTTAAGCATATTTTAGTCCAAGGACGAAGCCTATTGAAAAATCGGTTTATGATAAGACCTAGCCCCCATACAAACGCTCCCTTTGGATTAGGCTTAAATGACTCTAAAAACCGTATTATAAGTAATAGATATCGCTTTGAAATTTATTATTATTTATTTATTTTGTATGCAGAATCATCATTCCAAATTGCAAAGGAATCGGGTCAGTCCTTCTCGTAGTCCCCATACAAACCACCCTCCCGATATTCAAATATTTCCCTAAAAGTTCATAAAAATGGAAACATTTGATAAAAATTTTAATTTTAGGTGTTAAACGTGTACTTTAATATCGGAATGTAATTGAACTATTTTTGGACTTAGTCCCCCATTTAAAAATTTCGACCGATATTCAGTTAAATCGGTCTATTGCCAAAAAAAATAAACCAATCGGTCCATGTTTGGACTTGGGACCCATTTTTGGGAAAAACACTGGTGTATAACTTTCTTACTTCGTTTTTAAAATTTTGCACTATTTGGGATTTTATGATAGATAGAGGGGTTTGTTTCTCAAAAATATACAGTGACTCAAAGTAATAATGGAACAGCATATATTTGTTAGCAGTTCTTTAAAGGAAAAGTTATCAATACTTAACCTGATATTTATCAATCGACCTAATTATTATCAATCGACTATTTTTGAAAAAAGCACTATATAGGAAATTTTCAAGTTTTAATTTAAGCTTAGTAGCGTCCAGATTGAGCTAATATTAAATGAGATACGATTGTCGCACTGGAAAATGAAATTATTTGTAGATATTTTTTGAATTTTTTTTTTTAAATATTTCTAAATCGAATTTTTCCAAGTTTAAACATTAAAATTTTAAAAAATTGTCCAATAATTTTTATTTAGATATCAGCTAGTTTTTCCAACAACCCGAACAAAAAATTTAATTTTTTAAATACAGTGGAAAAAATCAGTATTTTTTACCTCCAACTCTTTTGACCACCAATTTTTTGTAAACAAAGAAAAATTTTAATTATTTTAATATCTCATTACTATACACTTAGGTATACTCAAATTAATAAACAATAAATTATTTTCTTTGTTTACAACAAATTGGAGGTCAAAAAATGCGGATTTCTTCTACTGTATTTAAAAAACTTAATTTTTGTTTGGGTTGTTTGAAAAACTAGATGATAACTTAATAAATTTTTAATGTTTGAACTTGAAAAAAATCGGCTTAGAAATATAAAAAAAAAAAAATTTCACAAAATCTTTTTTAAATTTCAACTCAGTGAAACTGAAATAAATGTTTAAAGAACCGGCAGTTTTTGGAATTTAGAAAAACTGTAAATGCAGTTGTGTAAACAAGACCTTGAACCATCGCTGAGCAATGTTTAAGGATTACCCCACTTTATCCGTAAAAGTTACAGAGGGTTAAAGTTGAAAAATCGATAAAAATGGCTTGAAATAATCCATAGTTTTTACCTTCTTTCGCTTTTTTTTTAAGTTCTCCTTATATTTCAATCTTTTTCGGCATAACACAAAGTCAGTACCTACATATAAGAGATTATTTTGATGTTGGTTTGATAGATGATTCATAGCTTGGTAAAAAGTTAAACCAAAAATTAAGAGTTTTTAAATTTTAGAGGTTTTTTGATCAGGGATTTCGGCCCCCTCTTTAAAATGAATGGTAGCTGTTGTAATTCTTAACATTTTGGAATTAATCCCATTAATGTGCCACGAATAGTTAAGGAGTTTCAGCAGATCAGAGTTCGAAAGAAAAAACGTAATTTTTTTAAAATACCAGTTTTTCGCGAGACACATTCCCGGTTTCATTCGAAATTTGGTGGACTCTTGCGTGAACCGAGTTTTTTAGGAGTTTACATAAAAAAATCACTGGCGGGTTCATAAAAAATAAATTGCAAAAATTTTATGGCATTTTTGAAAATAGTGCGAAATTTGCAAATCTGTTTCCTATTTTTTTTAGTAGCAATTAATGCATCATGTTCATTTTAATACACCAAAAGACGTGCCTTAACGAGTATAACTGATTTGCTTTTGGACTTTTTACTTTAAGCCATTCTGAGCGGAAAGCGCGATGATTTTATCTAAACCTGTTTTGATCTGGCACATCCATGGCTTTACATGAAATCGGATAAAATTTTTTTTAAATGAAAGCCCACTTGATGTGTCATCATGAAATCAGAGGCGGGTTTAAAAATTTTTGATGATTATAGATTTTTTGGACCATATTAAATTTTCTTGTTAATTCTGTTTTTATATATTGTTGGACTTTATATTTTATAACTGAAGTTTTTATTTATTTCGGTTTGAGTCCATATGAATTATTTCTGAGAAATAATTATTTTTGTTGTACAATGAGAAAATCTGATAAAAATTAATTGACAACACAGGCTAAGTGGAGATGTCGACAGCTTTCGGAAGAAGCCACCCTTCCTTCGTCAGCACTCTTCGATTGTCACTGTAGGTGTGTAAGATTAAGATCAGCTATTTAAACGTACATTAAGGTGAAAAAGCGAACGGGAATTATATCACATTTCATTACCCATATGTTACGTTTAGCACGAACTTAATGAATCTATTTTTAACTTTTTCCAACACAGTTGTAATTTCTTACACTGTAGTAGATTTTCTCAGAGTTGCAACCCTTAGTAGGACTTTTCAAGTCTTGAAAAATGTCCGTTAGGTTTGAATTTATATTTCGTATTTCTAATTCTTAGAAATATTACTAAATTGCATTGTACCTTATGAGTTGAGTTTTAATTCTGTTTTTATATATTGTTGGACTTTATATTTTATAACTGAAGTTTTTATTTATTTCGGTTTGAGTCCATATTAATTATTTCTGAGAAATAATTAATTTTGTTGTACAATGAGAAAATCTGATAAAAATTAATTGACAACACAGGCTAAGTGGAGATGTCGACAGCTTTCGGAAGAAGCCACCCTTCCTTCGTCAGCACTCTTCGATTGTCACTGTAGGTGTGTAAGATTAAGATCAGCTATTTAAACGTACATTAAGGTGAAAAAGCGAACGGGAATTATATCACATTTCATTACCCATATGTTACGTTTAGCACGAACTTAATGAATCTATTTTTAACTTTTTCCAACACAGTTGTAATTTCTTACACTGTAGTAGATTTTCTCAGAGTTGCAACCCTTAGTAGGACTTTTCAAGTCTTGAAAAATGTCCGTTGTTATAAAAATGCATCACCGATTTTTTTAAACTACTGGTACAATGATACGATTTTCCGTAATTTTTTTCAGTAATACCAAAGCGCATTGCCTAAATATGTTATAAAAAATTGTGAAACTTTTCTTTTACCGCGAATTAATCGCGATTTTATACTGTATACAGACTTGCGTGATTTTAAAATCACTATGTGATTTTCCTTTGAACAAAATCACATAGTGATTTACAAAATCACCTCAAATTGTACTAGCATAAAGAAAAATCACAAAATCATCTCAATTTACCATGGTAAGTTCTTGTAGTGTGAACATGGCCTTATACGGCGTTCACACTTGCTGTTTTGAAGTGTTTAAAAGTGAGATGTTTAAAAAAGTCTTTGTTCTGTATCCATTACGTTTTTATTCTGTTACTGGTGTTTTGTTAAACAACTTGTTTAAAGTCGCTAGTGTGAACTCCATATTATACCCTATTCACACTTACAGTTTTAAATCGTTTTTAGCAATTATTTTTAGCATTTTCTGTCAATATACTGTAATAGAATAAAGAAGGTGCTAAAAATATTGCTGCTAAAAACGATTTAAAACTGTACGTGTGAATAGGGTATTAGACGGAACTCCTCATATACTTTATGGGGTCCCCGACCGATATTTCGATGCGTTACAAACGGAATGACAAAGTGAGTATTCCCCCATACTGTGGTTGGAGGGTATAAAAATTATTAAATTTGTATTCAATTATTTACACAATTTTTTTTTAGTTTTTGAGTAAATTTTTTAATTGCGTCAATTAAAAAATTACTCAATATTTGTTTAAAAATTTAAACAAATGATTACTCAAATTGTTTTTCTTAATTTTATTTTCTGTGTATATTTCTAGAGAAGTTAGTAAAGTAGGTACAGTATTGAAATATCCCTAATGCAAAAGAGAGATATATTAAATATTTCCAATATAAATATACAGTTACATATTGTCACAAACATGTGGTTGTTGACTTTGATAAAAAAAAAATTGCGCGAAAAAATAGCCTTAAAAATGAAAAATGTCCTTTGAAAAAAATTTAACTCACCACCAGCATAATATATTCAATAACAACCCCTTTATACGAGTATGCATATTAAGGATTTTTTTACATAACCTTAAAAAAACACAAAATTCTTTATTTGTACATAAACCCATTATAATGTGCTATAAAACAAAGTCAATTTAAAACGTTTATATTTTTTTTTAAACATATAAATATCCTTAAAAATCTCCCACTATTAATGCAGCTCCCGACAACAACACCGTGTCCGGTGTTTCAGTGGTATTAACTTCCAGTTCACATAATAGCTGTTCACGTTTTCCATTTGTATAGACTGGCAATTGAGTTGATGAAACAGTAGTTGTACTACTACGTGAAACAGTTCTTAAATTAGTTAATTTGTTGTCTTTTTCTTTAAATGTTATTAGAAATTCTGGGGATTTCTCATCTTCTTTGAGGGTTTCATTGGAGGTGATTATTAATTTACCATAGCTAAAAACGGCACCATTAACCTGTGGTGAATAAAAGAAATTTTATTAGTACAGACAAAAACCAATTTAAGCAAAGTTCAATTTGTAATAGATTAATTAGAAATTTAAAACAGAGTTGCCTAAATTTTACAACCAGTGTTGCTAGAAACTATTTTATTAATTATAATTTGAATATTTTTATTCATAAATTTTTTTTTACTATTTTTTTTTATTTAAAAAAAAAAAAAGTTAAACCACATCTTCTAAAGCATCTTGGCCTCCTAAACACGAATCTGTGGGGCGATTAGGAAAAAAATCTTAATAAGCGCATCGCGTTTCTGATTCTTGGGTTTGTACTGAGCAAAAAAGTCCACTAGACCATACGTCTACGGTGAAAATCGAGCTTCCACATTTTGACTTACAGTTTTTTCTCAGACTTTATTTTTTTTGGAAAATTTGCAAATTTTCTTGGGCTCATATTTCGTAAACTATTTGAAATTTTGAGTTATTTTCAAAAACAAAGTTGTAGCTATTGTCTCGGGCTACAATTTCTTTGAACTTATTACTTAGAAAAAAAACTTCGTTTTCATGGTCAAAAAGTCGAAAATGTAGAAAATTCAACACTTTTTGTCACATTTTTTTTCGATATTTTGGCCTATAACAGCCAAAAGAAACAGAAAAAGTGCAAAAACAGGGCGAAGCGCCCATTAAGATGCTCAAATCGCCCCACCCTATTGTAGAGGTTGAAGCCATGAGACAGAATATAAATGACACACTTAATCATGATCTGTCTACAATCCCCGAGTGGGGTCAAGTGAATAAAGTCGATTTCAATGTTCGCAGGACCAAATGTTTTATGGGCCATAAAAATACTGTGTGATGCTTCTTGAAACCAACATGTTTTTGAAGTGTCGAAAGAAGCAGTCAAGTGCCTTGTTAAAATGGGGAAAGAATTACTTTACTTCGTCTGACCTCCTTACTATTTATAACCGCCTATACAACTTCCATATCTCGTCTGGGGCTTCAAGGTTTATAACCTATTCACACTTATAACCTATTTACACGTACAGTTTTAAACCGTTTTTAGCAGCAATATTTTTAGCACTTTCTTTATGCTATTACAGTATATTGACAGAAAATGCTAAAAATAATTGCTAAAAACGATTTAATACGGAGTTCACACTAGAGAATTTGTACTCGTTTAATACCCTATTCACACGTACAGTTTTAAATCGTTTTTAGCAGTAATATTTTTAGCACTTTCTTTATTCTTTTACAGTATATTGACAGAAAATGCTAAAAATAATTGCTAAAAACGGTTTAAAACTGTAAGTGTGAATAGGGTATAAGCCACTTGTTTAAAAAAGTAAACAAAATCGTTCACACTACATTTTGCGCGTTTAACTTTGAGTGTTTAATGTTTGTAAACAAACGCACATAACCTAATTCTGAAAAAAATTGCAAAAATATTTCTAAAAACCTTTTAAACTTTGGCGGAAGACAAGATATTTAATTTTTTTATAACATTTACATAACACCACTACACGGAACTCCTTTTTATTGACTCATTCCAAGTAAATAGGAAGATTTTTTTGTTTTTTGTTCCGGACCTGTCCGAAGCTGTTTGCATATTTATGCTTCGATGGAAGGCAAAATTCACTATTAGTGCAGCTTTTCCAATATAATTATAAATAAAACACACACTTTTTTCTGATTTTTCAGTAGTTTTTATTAGTTTTTTAAATATTTATAATTTCTCAATTTTCCAATGTTTTGCTAAGAAAATGGCAGACAGATACAGAAGCTGGTTGCTATGCAATCTTTTTTTGGCATAGAATAAAGAAAAATTAAAAGGAAATATACCGAACCCTGCCTTTGAAATGTTTAGCGAAATGTTCAACAGGGAAACAAGTCGAATTTGATTGTTTATATGGAGTTCACACTAGCTGTTTTGAAGTGTTTAAGAGTGAGATGTTTAAAAAAGTCTTTGTTCCGTGTCCATTACGTTTTTATTCTGCTACTGGTGTTTTGTTGAACAACATGTTTAAGGCCGCTAGTGTGAACTCCATATTAGCTGAACAACCAAATGTATGGGGAAACAAGTCAAATTTTGCGCTTAAACACTCATGAGATGTTTAAAGTCGCTAGTGTGAACTCCATATAAAACTGTAATACGGCGTTCACACTTGCTGTTTTGAAGTGTTTAAGAGTGAGATGTTTAAAAAAGTCTTTGTTCTGTATCCATTACGTTTTTATTCTGTTACTGGTGTTTTGTTAAACAACTTGTTTAAAGTCGCTAGTGTGAACTCCATATAATACGGCGTTCACACTTGCTGTTTTGAAGTGTTTAAGAGTGAGATGTTTAAAAAAGTCTTTGTTCTGTATCCATTACGTTTTTATTCTGTTACTGGTGTTTTGTTAAACAACTTGTTTAAAGTCGCTAGTGTGAACTCCATATAAGTGTGAATAGGGTATTACTGTATATTGACAGATAATGTTGCTAAAAACCGGTTTCTATCTGTACGTGACAACAGAGTATTATTTTGAAGCTTTTTAGAGCACCTCCGTTTGTTGTCGACTGTCCAATGAATCGCACAACGCAATATGCCCTGTTCTCACGTACAGCTCAAAACTGTTTTTAGTAAACATTTTCTGTCAGAATACTGTAATAGAATAAAGAAAGTTCTAAAAATATTGTTGCTAAAGATGGATTTTATACCCTGGGGGGTAATTATGTAATACCCTATTCACACGTACAGTTTTAAATCGTTTTTAGCAATTATTTTTAGCATTTTCTGTCAATATACTGTAATAGAATAAAGAAAGTGCTAAAAATATTGCTGCTAAAAACGATTTAAAACTGTACGTGTGAATAGGGTATAATAGCCTATTCACACTTACAGTTTAAGAAGAAGTGCAAAAACAGGGCGAAGCGCCCATCAAGATGCTCAAATCGCCCCACCCTATTGTAGAGGTTGAAGCCATGAGACAGAATATAAATGACACACTTATATGGAGTTCACACTAGCGACTTTAAACAAGTTGTTTAACAAAACACCAGTAACAGAATAAAAACGTAATGGATACAGAACAAAGACTTTTTTAAACATCTCACTTTTAAACACTTCAAAACAGCAAGTGTGAACGCCGTATTAATCATGACCTGTCTACAATCTCCGAGTGGGGTCAAGTGAATAAAGTCGATTTCAATGTTCGCAGGACCAAATGTTTTATGGGCCATAAAAATACTGTGTGATGCTTCTTGAAACCAACATGTTTTTCATGTGTCGAAAGAAGTAGTCAAGTGCCTTGTTAAAATGGGGAAAGAATTACTTTACTTCGTCTGACCTCCTTACTATTTATAACCGCCTATACAACTTCCATATCTCGTCTGGGGCTTCAAGGTTTATACCCTATTCACACTTATAACACAGACTAATACAGACTCGACATAAGTGACAGGTGTCAAAAAAGTATTCTTTAACCATATGATTAATATTTTCAAATTATTCTACGAATTAGGTTAGAAAGAGAAAACTGATATAACGCGCCATAAGAAAAATGGATGCCAGATCGGTTTTTGTTGTTTCACTCACTCCTAAGTCGTAGAAAGTGTTGCCATGTTAGCGTAAAACGGACTAAAAACCGCTGTGTTTTCTCCCAAAATCGCTTAGTTTTTCCCCATTTTTTCTTATAAAACTCTACTGTCGAGTCTGTATTTAGTCTGTGCTTATAACCTATTCACACGTACAGTTTTAAACCGTTTTTAGCAGCAATATTTTTAGCACTTTCTTTATGCTATTACAGTATATTGACAGAAAATGCTAAAAATAATTGCTAAAAACGATTTAAAACTGTAAGTGTGAATAGGGTATTACTGTATATTGACAGATAATGTTGCTAAAAACCGGTTTCTATCTGTACGTGACAACAGAGTATTATTTTGAAGCTTTTTAGAGCACCTCCGTTTGTTGTCGACTGTCCAATGAATCGCACAACGCAATATGCCCTGTTCTCACGTACAGCTCAAAACCGTTTTTAGCTAACATTTTCTGTCAGAATACTGTAATAGAATAAAGAAAGTTCTAAAAATATTGTTGCTAAAGATGGATTTTATACCCTGGGGGGTAATTATGTAATACCCTATTCACACGTACAGTTTTAAATCGTTTTAAGCAGCAATATTTTTAGCACTCTCTTTATTCTATTACAGTATATTGACAGAAAATGCTAAAAATAATTGCTAAAAACGATTTAAAACTGTAAGTGTGAATAGGGTTTTACTTGATTATCGTCAATCGTATCATTTACATCGTTATTCCATTACCATATAGTGTCATTTTATGGTAATAGAATAATGAGCTAACGATGACAATGTATTTAGCTGTACGCGTGAATAGGGTATAACTCTTGTCTGACGTTATTCCGATTGCATTTTTCTGCCTGGGCGTCTTTTTTTGTAAATCATATTTTTTTTAATTTTTCTAAATTTTTTTTGTATAAAACCCAACTGTCGCATCTGTATAGTTTCTGCTATTGAGTTAATAAAAATACAACTCTGTGCACTAAACGCACCTTTAGGAAATCTCTTACAATTTCTCAATCAGACATAATCTATTACATTAAATGTCAAATGTGGTACCGTGATGTCAATCAACAACAAAAAAATTTTATACAAAAGCAGACAAAATAATTAAAAATCCACAAAAAAGGACAATAAACATAACAAATATAATTGAAAAAGAAAAATATCAAGTATTTAAATAAGTTGGAGGGACAGTTTATGGCTAAAATGGGAAAGGTATGTAAAAAAAGCTATAAAACAACAATTTGCATCAATGTGAAAAGCAAGAAAAAAAATCACGGCATAAAAAAAATGCTACTCAACAAAAATGCATTAAATTAAAACAAAAAAAAACTCAAAATTTAAATAAAAATTAAACACTTTACTAACCTGCAGAGGTTTTAGTTTGAGTTGTACATGCATCTCATTGTGGCTGTGGGAGACCCTTTCAGTGTTAAGGCTTTGAGACTCCATCAACAAATTATTACAAGATTTTTGTTGTTTATGGGAATTAATAAGTTTTAAAGCTGTTATTAAAGTTTGACAATTGTATACAGTAGTAAGATCAATTTCTTCTATAAATTCCAAGTGTTGGGTTGTACGGTAACGAGATTCTGTAGCATTAGCACGATGCATAAATGCCTTGACATAATCCAAAGCAGTAGCCGGTCCAGACCATAAACGTTGCCAGTTAACAGGAACCTATTGCAAAAAATGTGTTATATTGAATATATAATTAAATTGGCTTGTATTTGTTATTTTTACTTGATTTGATGCCAATGTATTAATCATTTCCAAAGTCTGAGTATTTTGGGAGGTGCTGAGACGATCTTTTATGATTGTATACACTTCTCCAAGAGAATTGTGTATCATTTTATAACCTTCACCGGCTAATTTAAGTTCCATATGAATAAATACTAACCAAGGATTTGAGGTCTTTTGATCTTCTGACAATTCCTGAGCCGTAATGTTGATGGAACAATTCTAAAATAATGAACAAAATCCTTTAACCTTTAAATATCGGAAATTACAAAAGAATTAAAAAAATAACACAAAAATTTTGAACTGCCTTTAAAATTTAAAAATTCCAATCCACGCAAATCCACTCCAAAATTTTAAAAGTAGAACAGTTTTCGAGATATCGACCACTTTTCAAATTTGTATCTTTTAAAAAAAGTGGTTTTACTTAAAATAAAATATCTCCGGAACAAATTAATGGATTTCATTGTTTTTAATTTAAAATTAAAGACAATTTAATAATCTATCAATCCTACACACAATATTTTTCAATAAAATCCATCAATTTGTGTTGGAGATATTTTTATTTAAGGTAAAACACTTTTTTAAAAAGATGAAAATTTAAAAAATTGACAATATCTCCAAAACTGTTCTACTTTTATTTTTTTTGCATGGATATTCGGATTCATCGTTAGATTTTACATGGAAAATATATTGCAAAATGTCGTGGATCGCAATTTTTTTTTTAATTTGTAAACTAGTGTAATTGGTAAAAGGTCCAAATTCAAAATTTTTATTTAAAGTTACCAATTAAAAATATTTACCTTTGCCAATTTTCTCCATAGTCCCAATATAGGCTTAATTTGTTTCTCCAATTGTTGTGCATCTAACGTCATATCATTTGCTGTGCCATAATAGGCCAATCTTAACTCCCGTAAAATCTCTTGTCCATAGTTAATTTCTCTACTAATATTTGATTTTTTTGATAATTTAAATAGTTCAGGTTCATCTTGTGCTGGCAATTTGGCTAAAGCATTTAAATAATCTGACCACTGAGTAGTCGTCGGTATCATAATCTTACCATCCAAAGGAGCCCATCTGGAGCTTAATGCGTCATTATTGAAAAATTCTTGTAAATATTTTTGTAAAACTTTTAAATCTCTTAAATTATTAATGCGACCACCAAATGCTACATTTTCATTAAGTTTTTGCATAATTAGCCAATCAATGCGTCCACCTTGCGTAATGGTATCTAACCATTTTATTAATTGTAAGGATGCTTGTAAATCAGCCTCACCAAATTCATACTTTTGGGACCAGCCTTGCGGTATAAAACGTCTACGTTCTTGCAATACGGATAGCGCAATAAATAATACCACACGTATTTTCATTAATTTAGCTTCTTTTAAAATGCCTCTATCTTGTTCCATTGCAGCATAATTTTGTAACATACGCTTGGCTTTTTGTTTAATACCGGCTGGATATTCATAAAGTACCTTAACGAATTTATACATAACAGCCTCACTAAAACCTTGGGTAGATTCACATATTAACCATATACGAAAATCTGGATTCTTTTTCATTTCACCAAATTCTCTTTCCAACTCTATCAACCACGACGGTACTAAATGAACATTTTTTACACATATCCATCGTCCCAATTCTGCTGATAGTTTTATTACCTCCAAAGCTTTTTTCTCCATACCTTTGCCAATAGAAATTTCCTGATATTTATCTTTGCCTTTGGTACGTAAGGCTACACTTAAAATTTCTGATGCTGGATCATTTTCAGTTTGTGTTATCATTAGTATGGGTTTCTCACAAGAACTTTCTTTAACCAATTGTTCTATGGATGGTTGTTGTATTGATTCTATAGACATACCCAACATTTCTTCACATGTTATTCGCATATAATTGGTAACAAGATCAGGACGAAGGATTAATGATAGCAAAAGTTTATCAAAATTGTTGATAGATGACACTGTAATTGGGAGATCAATGTTTTAAAAGAATCGATTAGAATTTAATTTATAAAACTTAGGGTTCAAAGTTCATGAGCGATTTTTTCAAATTTTGATTTTCACAAGTGTCTGGACAAATGTTTTTCTTCTAGGTCTACAAATAATGTGGCATAAATTTGAGTTCAATCGGATTAAAAAAAAAAATATGTCTTGCGATACGTTATATTTATTAATACCGCATACAAGAGGTCAGATCGGTCTATTTTTGGAATTGGAAACATTTTCCCGGGAAAATTATAGTCGGTCTTGACAGAATATAATTCTCTTACTTGTTTTTTATACCCTCCAACCACACTTTTTAAACCGATGTCATCCGATCGGGCACAAAGATGAGATCTATTGGGTAGTAGTTAGCATACCATTCTGAACGAGATCGGGAAAGACTGGCTGACAATGAGTTAAAGAGGGTCGAATTTTGACATTTTAGTCAACAGGCCCCTTTTTCGGATACATATAGCTTTTTAGCTATTGCATTCCAAAAGTTTTGTTTAAAACGTTTTTGACGGAATTTTTTTCGACCTTTTAAAAAAATTTCATTACCCCAAAATGTTCCCATATGGAAAAACTTAAGCTTTCTTTTGAGTCAAAAAAAAAAAAAAATATAAAAAGTGATTTTTGTTAAAAAAAGTCAAAAATAGTTTCAATTTTGAAAAAAATCGGTAAAATTTTGGGGTCTTAAAATTTTTTTATTTTTTTTAAAAAGGTCGAAAAAGACCGTCAAAAGCGTTTTGAGCGAAACTTTCATCCGATCGGATGACATCGGTTTTAAAAATGTGTTCACTTGTTTTTGTATTTTTCCCCACATATATTTTTCATTCATGATCGATTTCAAGACGTTTTATTAATGCCCGTCCGTCTATTGGAAAGCACGATGCAGTCCTAACTAAAAGAGACTCCTGAAGTTTGACAAGAATATGTCTTATGGTCTTAGGCTGGTTACGTTAGGAAATAGGCAAAATCGGATCAGGGCGAAAAAAGTTTCAACTTGAATAACTTAAACAATATCTAAAAAAACGAAATTTTTCACAGTTATTTTTTTTCGCATTTTTGTTAAACAAATAAAACATTTTTATGTCAGAAGAGGTCATTTAATTCGGCCCGACGCCTTTTGCGGGCTAGGATTTAAAAAAATCATTTAAATTCATATCAAAGGTACTAATGGTGTTATCTTTTTTGTCAAAAAATTTGCCTTTTTTGCATTTTGCCCCAAAAATTATGTTTTTTTTGTTCTTTTCTAAAAAAATATCAACCCTTATAAAGAATATCGTGTTTTTTTTCTAAAAATGTCTGCCCTATAAAGTGCAAAAAATGTTCCACTTTTTACCTCTTAAAAAATCACGGGGTTGAAATTGCCTTTTATAACAGCTGACTTTTTTTGTGTTATTTTCTCAAAACAATTGTTAAAAAATTCAGGGCAGAATATTGCTGTATGTTAGAACACAACATCCAGTCAAATAAAATACAAATTTTTGAAGGTGTGAGTTAAACATTTTAAAAATGTATACCCTAAAAAGGCAAACATTTTTTTAAACAGTAAACATTTATCGCAAGGGAGATGTATACAATTTTATCAATATTTACATAATATTTTTATATCCACGCCCCTAAAAAGGGGCGTGCCGAAAAAAATTGATTTTCCTGAACCATCACACCCTGATCGATGAACTTCATATGGCATAGGTTAGGCTAGGTTGTAAGTGGCTATATCCACTGACGTTTTACGTCAACACATATAGACTCTGAGGTCCATTGTGGTACCATGGGACTGCAATAGGTTTCCCTTCGGGTCCCTACCGTTTAATCAATTTGAGCCTCTTATTAAACTCTTATGATATTAAATTTTGACATCTGACAAATCAGAAAGATCGTGCAGCTCCCTAGGTTAGGTTGTAAGTGACTGCTGTCGTTTTACGTCAGCACACGTAGACTCTGAGGTCCATTGTGATACCACGGCAAATGAAGTGTTCGATAGTTTCCAACTCCCCTTTATCCATACAACTCTGGCAAGTCATTTGACGGCACATTTAACCGCTTTGCGAGCTTCCCTATAAATTACCTATGAGGTAATTACAGCAAACACTGTCGAAATCTCTCCTCTTGGAAGCGATATCAGTTCACTTGTGCGCCTCTGATTAAGAGAAGGCCAAATCTGTCGTATTGTCTCACACGTCAATCTATTTGCCCATCTCTGATTAGTATCCGTTGCGGAACAAAACCGTATATTTTACTTGCAAGTTTCTAGAGGCATACCAACACATTCCAATTTTGTTGGAATCTGTAAGATAGTTCCCAGTCTTGCAAGCTCATTGGCTTTGCAATTCCTCCGAATGTCTCTGTGCCTTGGAACCCATATGAGTCGTATATCAAATTGCGTACCATCTTATTTAAAAACGTGCGGCAGGTAAGGAGAGATCTTGTTTTCAGAAATAGATGTTGACTGGGTAAAAAATATTTTTTTTCTGTATTTTTTGATACATTTCAGAACACGATAAAGATGTCACGGATAGCAATAATATTTTCAGCTAAAATCCTTTAAAGTCAAAACTAAAAAAAAAAATTTAAAAATGTCTAGAGTGGGACCCCAAAGACCCTAATTTCTCCTTTTTCGCCAAAAATTTAAACATACAGTTTTTAGACCAAAGCGAACCATAATTTGCCCGGCGATCGATGAAATTCGAAAAAGGCATAATTCGTGTCACACTAATGTGCATATCAAACAAAGTCTGTATTAAATCAATGTTCAAATCAATTAAACAAATTATAAGTTTTAATTATATTTTCTAATTACCTGGAATTTCAGAAGATTTTCCCTCTATGAAACTGTTCCAAATGGTAAAATTATGCAATTGTAACTTTTCTTCTAAATCTGGTCGTTGATTAATTATAACTTGTAGCTTTAAAGCAGCCTCTTTGCCAAACGATTCTACAAATTGTGATCTTCCCAAACCAGCACTGCTCAAGGTACTAACATCTGCCCCAGACATAAAGTTGGTAACAAATAATTCCCATTCATTATCACGTATACGTTCCTTATAAGCTGTACGACATACAAATAAAGCCAATGATAAATGATGATCTTTAGCTATAGATCTAGCTAAATATTGAAAAGTTTCTCTAACCAATTGTGAATAAAATTTTATTTCAATTTGTGAAGATGAGTTAGTGCCACCAACATCATGTAGTTCCAATGTATTTAGAAAAAGTTTAATAAATACCAGAGAAGATAATTCATAGCACGACGAAAGATTTATGTAAAACGTTGAAACCTTGGAGCAGAGATCTCTCAGTTTGGTGTAATCAGCCAATAAGGTTTCCTTAACTTGACTGCTTTCTTTTAAAGATTTATCTATAAAACTACTACTTTCCTTAACTTCATTTAGAGTTTTCAATAGTTTTTCATTTTTTAAAATATCACCCTCAGCAAAGGATAGTTCTTCCAATAATTTATCTTCCAATTCTATACGCTGCTTTAACAATACACCTTCATTTTTCAATAGATTTACACGTTTTTGTTCCAATTCTGGATTTTTCATTATTATGGCCTTAGACATTAATTGATCACTTAATCCAACGGCCGTTACGGTAAATGGTATACAGGTGATATAAACGGAAATTTCTGGCTCTATACTTAGCTTTGGTGTTTTAGTGATCAGCACCAATTGAAAGTGATCATGTAAATCTACCATTTTTGTACCAACTTCAATTTGTTTTTTATTAAATTTCATATAAACTTTATTTGATATCAATTGTATTAAAGGTGGCCTCAATTCTTGACAATCTTCTACAATTAAAATTTTACCAAATCTTACAGACAATTCCAAGGAATATGTTAATTTTTGATTATTTTGTGATATTATTTCAAATGCTTTATCTTTAGAGTGTAAATATTCCTTTAACCAATTTATAGCAGTTTCAGTGGGATCAAGTACAAGGGCGCAAGGATAAGAACCAAAGGGCAGCTCTAACATTTGCCTTAAAACTGCAGCATTCTCTATAATTTGAGCATCTCTGGCCAAACCCATACTCTCCCAAATGATTTGTTCTTGTTCGGTAAGAAGATTTTTATGTAAATTAAATGTTTCTTTAATTTGAAGATCTGTTGTTAGTTCAGAAAGTGATAAACTGGAGATAAAAAAGTTTGGAGATTATTAAAAAAACCATAAATTAAAAGTTTTTCAATTCAACTCTATTTAATTTCAAAAGTTTAAATCATTAACTTACCTTCTTTGTTTTAAAGACATATGCGAATAGTAATTCAGCGCCAAAGCAATTAATAAAGACTTTGTATCTAAAGTTTTATATGACACCTTATACTCTTCCAATTGCATACTCCATGTTTGATATTCTGAACTTAATTGCTCAACTAAGACCTCTGCAGCATTTAATGTATTACGAGCTTCTTCTAATTTTAATTCTAATACAGCGGCTTCCTGTGTATAAGCATTTAATTTTGTTGACAATTGTTTAACTCGTTGATCAACATCGTCTAAGCCGGTCATTAACGATTGCATTTCATCTTCGGCTACATCTAAATTTTTCTGTAATTCCTGTTGTTCCCGTTCTAAGGGTTTAATACTTTGTATAACTTTGGAATACCGAACACTTGCTTTTACCCAAGCGGCTAAGGGAGCTGCCGCAGCCGAAGCTCTTTTAGCATTTTTCATTTCAAAAGAATCCGCCTTAGTGGCTAACAACTTTTCCACAGCCTTACAATTTTCAGGATTAATAAGAGCTGGATCTAAAGATCGAATATCTTCTTTTACACCTCTTTTAGCTAAAAAGGTCTTCATACTATTCCAGGATGTATCACGTATACCCATTAAACGTAAGACACCTTCTAAGATATCTCGTACGGCTTCGGGCGGTGCTCTTAGTGAACGTATTTCTGATAAAGCTTCCGATTTAATTTGTCCCACTGCAGCCGATGCTTCTGCCAGTATTGGCTCTACTTCGGCTAATTCTTCTTGTATTTCCTTTTGCCTTTCTTTGAGTTTTTCACTGCTTGTTTGAGTTTTCTTCTTTAGTTCTAACATGCTAGACTTTTGTTCATTAGCATTTCTCATGGTTGATGAAATCATTTCTAAAGCCTCATTGGCCAGTTTACGTTTCTCTGCCAATGCTACTTCTTGTTTTGAAGCATTCGATTTTAAAGTATCCACAACAGCATGAGCTGATGCCAATTTATCGACACCATGCTAAAAGAAGAAATTTAATATTCTTTTTTAGTTTTTATTTCACCTAAAGAAAAAAAATCACCAGTTTAAGTAAAAAAATTTATGATATAGGCCTCTGTTCTGTCTTTCACAAATTCGGATGTGAAATCTAGAACACCAAAAAAATTCGGAAATTTTCATTTTCTCTTTTTTATGTGCATTACTTTTTTTTGGAACAGCGGCCATAATTTAATTTTTAGTCCAAATTGATGAAACGTTTTATTATATTGATGATACTGTATCAATCAATTTTTGATAAAATGTTTCTTCATATTAAAGAAACGTTTCATTGAATTAACGACAAGTTAAGCCATGTTTTATAAATTCTGATGACATATTTCATCATATTTAAGAAAAGCTTCGTATGCTAGATCCCAATTTTAGGGTCACCAACTTGATAAATTGTTGGTACATTTTCTAGTAATTCATAAAAAATGACCCAAAAAAGGTCCCATTGAGTGGCCCCAATACTGGTTTAATTTTTAGTACATTTTCTAGCATCATAAAAAGTACAAAAAAATGGTCCAATAAATGCTTGGTGTGTGCTCAACTTTTAGTACTTAAGTACTTTAGTAAAAATACTAAAAATCTCTTTTTCTAAACTGCAAATTTATTTTATTGTGTTTCGCGAAAACGTGAATTGATATAGAACAAGTAAGAATATTATAGTAGGTTAAGACCTATCCCTTCCAGGAAAATGGGTCCCAAGTCCAAACATGGACCGATTGGATCTATCTTTTGTCAAATCTTTAACAAATGTAGAAAACACTCACAAACCAAATTTGAGTAAAATATTTTGAGTATTTGTTGCCAATAAACCGCTTTACCTGAATATCGGGCGAAATTTTCGCATGGGGCCTAAGCCTAAAAATGGTCCTATCATAATCAGATTTGATTGGGTTATTTAAGTCGCGGTAAACATACACAAACAAAATTTTAATTAAAAATTTTCTATTTTCATGAAATTTGAGAGATCTATGTGAATATTGGGAAGGTGGTTCGTATGGGGGCTACAAGAAGATCTGGTCCAATTCCTTTAAAATGTGGTTACAAAACACGTTTACCTGCCAATTTTCGAAAGGATATCTATTAAAACACGGTAATAAGAGTCATTTTAGCCTAAATTAAGGAGGACCTTTGTATGGGGCTAGGTCTGAACATGGACCAAGTCAGTTGATTAAAAATTGTGGCCTGTATCGTGTTGACACCATTTTCATGGACAGACGGAGGGCCATCGCTAAATCGACCCAAAAAGTGATTCTGAATCGATCGGTATACTTAAATGTGGGTGTAGGACCAATATTTCGGGTAGTAGCAAACATCAGCACATCAGTACCACAGAGTGGTGTAGGATATAAAAACTGGAAGACAAGGGTATTTAATTTTCGACCCAATTTTCGGAATTTATTGGTCTGGTTCTTGTATACAAAAGTGTGTTGGACGGTGTAATATGTGTGGACAAATTTTTACGTTACTAACAAGGGAGGTCTTACAATCGACACCCACCGATTGTCCTGAAACTTGCATATGGCAATGAAGTAGAGAAAAAAAATTGAGTTACCTGTTTTTTAGCCTACAAATCTTACATTTAGCGGGTCATAGGAGAGAGGAAAAAATGGGGATTTTATAGCTTTTTTTTAAATTGTTAATAGTTCAGGTCAAATCGCTTCCATATGTTTTCAAAAGGTTGCAACACTGTTTATACCCTACACTACTCTGTGTAACAGGCTATAATAGTTTGTGCTGATGTTTGTAAATACCAGAGATATATGTGGTGTAAACACGAACAGGTCGCAATTATTAACAGGTTTGGTTGACATTAAAAAATTAGGCTTCTTTTATAACAAGAACGAAACGTATTGAAATTGCAAAAATTCGGCCCACGTTTTGACCTAGCCTATATACAAAGGGATCCTTCAAATTTGTCTCAAATAACTCTTACAACTGTATTATAATAGGTATATACATTCGGAATTTGGTAGGCAAACGATTTTGTATTCACAAATAATCTTTAAAATTTTAAACGAATTGGACCGATCCTACTTGTAGTCCCCATACAAACCACCCTCCCGACATTCACATTAATCTCTCAAAATGTATAAAAAACTTTAATATTTTATTAAAATTTTTGTTTAGTAGGTGTTAAACATGTACTTTGGTAACCTAATCACTAGAGTCCGTCCGAATATTCGGTTTCGGTCTCGGTTTCGGCCGAATAATGGGGTTTCGGCCTCTATTCGGTATTCGGCAAAATTTTGGCCGAATAATAGCCGAAACCGCAACTTTTTGGTATTTTAAAAAATATGTAAAAAGTCGGTGAATTTTTTGATTTCGCATTTCATTACACTTGTTTCAGTTCAATTGAAGAAAATGTTACAAGTTTATGCAATAAATGTAAAACTGATTCAGTTAAAAAATTATTTTCTCCTAATCTGCAAATGTAATATACATTTTTTTTGTAAGTTTTTTAAAAAACATATTTTTTTTTCAAAAATACAACAATTCCTATGGTTTAAAAGCATTATACGCTGTATATTAATCTTTAACAACCTTTAAATAATTTTATTCATGCCAGGTGGTAATTATTTTAAAGTTTCGGTTTCGGCCGAATATTACTTTTTCGGCCGAATATTCGGTTCGGTTTCGGTTCGGCCTCGAAAACTGGTTTCGGTCGGACTCTACTAATCACGAATGATCCCGAATTTAATTTCTTCTAGGTTAAATTCGGAATCAGAACACACAAATAACATTTTGGGTTTCTGTAAAGAAGTAATCAATTAGTGAACGAACTAAAGCGCTTATCCGACATTGGAAATGAACACCACAAAACTCTCTACCTTTTTCATACTTCACATTCTGAAAAATATGAAGTAAAAACATTTGCACCGTTTGGTAATTCGGATCACTGCACCATTTCCGCATCTTTCTTGTACTTCGAACTTCGTAACGTTTGAAAGACAACTACGAAGCGTTCAGTTTTCAGAGCTCAACGACTTTTTCCCACATTTCAACTGAAAACTTTATTTCCTCGACGACAACATTGACGCCGCGGCAAAAACGGTTGAAAATGTTATAGTGCTTAGATAAAGTCATTCATTTCATCGAAGCCCATTTCGGCTAAACCAGGGGATAAATGTTGGTTTAACAAGACTTGTAGGAATGCAGTTTGATCCTAGGAGGAACATTTTAGAAATTGGCTTAAGAATAATAACGTTAATGCTGATCGGATACGTAAACAGGCGAGATCGTAAAGCTTCTTTACGAACAGCGTCTTCAAGCTAAAGTTCTTTTGGTAGTTTGTTAAGAGTCAGGGAAAATGCTAGTTCTTCTATTCCGATCCTTTTAAAAGACGACCAAGTGTTCACTGAACCGGTGCATAAAGTTAACCTGTTAGCTGGTCTGTTTGCAAGAAATTCTTCAGAGATCGTTCTATACGTGTTGTTGTAGATAGATTCTCATCATACGGGAATCAGCTTCAATTAGGGGTATCGCAAGGATCTGTTCTTTCTCCTACCTTTTTTCTTAACGACCACAGAGTAGTGTAGGCAGGGTCCTCATAGTCTTTTTTGGAGCTCTTGAACCGTGTCCAAAGGAGGGCGTCGATTCTTATCAGTGACAATAGGGTATACAACTCTATTGACTCATTAAAACATCTTGGGAATGTTATTTTTGTGACTCTGTTCTATCGATATTACCATGGAAAATGTTCTGCTGAGATAAGTAAACTTATCCCCAGGGCCCGAATTTTTGTTCGCAGCACTCGGTTTTCCAGTAGATCACATCCGATTGTTGTCGATTGTCGAGACGGTTCGTTCATCAGTCGAAGTATTCACAGTGTCTTTCAACGTAGATCAATTCAAGTCAAATGTCACAAAGACAACACCCTTCTCCTCAATACGTATTTTCAAGAGCTGGATTCACTTGTTTCCATGTTTGGACTTGGGAACACTGGTGATGGTCGGTATTGACCGACTATAATTTTGTTTACTTGTTTAAATGTGAAATTGCTCATCTAAAAATAAAACAGGAAATTATTTTTTTCTCTCCTCTTTTCCATATGGAAGTTTCAGGACAATCGATGGGTGGAGATTAAAAGACTCCTTTGTAAGCCTGAAACATATGTGATAAAAGTTTAAGGCCAATCGGATAACATTAACAAGTGGCACCCGATCGCTGGGCGATCAAAAGTTTGTGGCTTAAGGATTTTCTTGAACCTGGGGAAAATAAAATGTTACAAAAGCCTCCGTAATGTACACATTTGGTATCAGGGGCACTCACTTGAACTTTCTGGCTCCTCAGGCCATTTAAAGGTTTCTGGCTTTAAGATGCCTTAAATCATTGGTTTCTGTAGTAAAAACTGAAAAGCTTTGAATCATGAGTTGCGATAGAAAAATCTGAGAAACCTCTAATTGTAGGCTTCTGCAGAAAAATTTCAGATACCCACAATTGAAGGAATCTCAAATGCCTTTAATTGAAGGTTTCTGTAGGCATCGAAGTCAAAGTATCTCAAAAAGGTGTAAAAACGATTGTATACTTAAAAATTACATACTTAAAAATAACACTTCTAAACATCGAAAATTCGACTGGTACGTGACCTTATACACTTGATTACAATAGTTCGGGTGGTTCAGTCTCCAAACTTATCCATCACATTAGGTTTTTGAGAAATTTGAGGTCAAAGTTCAAAAAAATATCCGTTTGGGGAATTTTTGGAAACTCATAGAGGGTGACCGGATTAGATGGCGACTTAAAAATAAGTCAAGGGTAAAGATTAAACATTAATCTTTAAGATGTGGAACTCATTTGGTCAGTCACTTTAACCCTTTGGGCACCAATTGTCTTATTCCCCAGTATCGAAAAAAACGTTTTCGGGGAAAATATCTTATTTAAAGACAACGGTTAAAGCGACTGATCAAACGACTTTTCCATCTTAAAGAGCAATGTTTTATCAACACCCTTGACTTGCCTTTAAGTCGTCAGCATATCGGTCTCATCCGCTATGAGTTGTCAAATATGACAAAAAACGCAATTTTTTTATATTTAAAATTTCTCAAAAACCTGATGTAATAGAAAAGTTTGGAGACATGATTTGTGACCAGGTGAATAATTTTAATCATGTGTATAAGTGTGCAATTACAATTCTGGCGTTGGCTTTGAATTTTGTGTAAAGAGAGGGCGTTTGATTTAAACAAAGGCTTTGGCTTTGAATTTTGTTCTGGCGTTTGTTTGTATACACACACACAAAGAAGAACAGAAATATAATTATTTGGTGGAAGAAAAATAAATTTGTCCTGAAAATTATTTTTTTTTTCGGTGAAACATAAAACTCCTTTGGTTTTTTTTTATATTTTTTTGATACTTGTTTCTATTTTTTATAATAATTGGCGGTAAATTATATTTCCACTTTCTTTTATATGTAATTTTCTTATAATTTTCCGATACACAGATGTGTTTCATAACAAGATGTGTTTCATAAACAAAATCAACCCTTTTTTTATTAAAGACTGGCAATGCCATAGCAAAAAAAAATACTCACGAGAGAGCAAAGCCAAGAAAATAGAATTGATTCTATTCTGGCTTTGAAACGCTAGCGTTGGCTTTGAATTTTGTTCTACATACAAAATATATGGGAACAAGCAAAATTCAAGGCCAACGCCAGAATTGTAATTGCACACTAAGGTGGCGTTCCATTCATATCAAGTTTTTTTTCATATGATTAGTACCGGAAAAATCGTTTTCAGGATATAAGACATCTTTGAAAGAAAATGGTTGCCCTAAGGATTAAAGCGACTGATTAAATGAGTTCAGCATCCTTAAGAGCAATGTTTAAGCTTTACCCTCGATTCATTTTTAAGTCGTTATCACATCTGGTTCATCCGGTATGAGTTGCCAAAAATTCCCAAAACGGTGATTTTTTTATCTTTGACCTCAATTTTCTAAAAAACCTAATGGGATGGAAAATTTTGGAGACCAGATTTGTGATCACTAGAACAATTGCAAGACCCTGTATAAAGTCGGGTCCCAGTCGCATCAAGTTTTTTTTTTTTTCAAAATGTTCAGTAGTGTAATTAAAAATTGAAGCATACTTTAGTGATACAAAAAAATCCAAAACTCAAAAAAAAAAGTATTGTAATAGATGCCTTTATATATTACCTGCAACTTTTCCAATCTTTTATTAATATCCTTAGACAAATTGCTGTATAAGTAATAATACGATTTAATTAATTGATAAAATCTTAAAGGCGCCGCTTGCTGCTGTAATAAATTATCTAAAATTTCTCCAAAATAAGATGATACAGGAACTTTTTCTTTTGTTGTCTGATTGGTAACACCCGAAGGCAATTCACTTAGAATTTCTACGTATTTTTTGGGCATCATATTTAATGTTTCATTGGAAAATTGTCGTATATAAATAATATCCATATTTCTATATAAAGCTGGATATTTATTGAAATATTCTCCGATGTGAGGATTTGAGGGATCCAAACTTATAATCAAATGAAGATTTTCTTGAGCTCCTGTTACAAAAATAAAAAAAAAATCGAAATCAACATTTTTTTAAATGTTAAATCAACATTTTTTAAAAAACGCTAAAAAAAACTTTTAAATTTACATACTTTTCATAAAAAATGATCCAATGGTGTCTTGGTAACCCTCCAATTGTGCGGCATGTTTTAAAGAACTGGCTATAGACTCTAAATCATCACCAAATAAATCCAATATTTCACTCTCTTCTAAAATAGCTTCTATTGGTTTCATTATATCCGGCACATACGATAGCCAATAATGTTCTATTATTAAACAACAGCATTGATTTTCTAAAGCAGCTATTTGCATTGCCTACATTTGGGAGTAAAAAAAACATTCAATTGTATAGTCTACCTTGAGGCGCAATAAAACAATGTGTGCTGTATTTCATGTTCATTTACCAATTTCAAATCATTGTAGAAATCTATTAAACCATAATTACTACCACCCTGTAGCATGTGTATTTTAGCCTGTTGCATTGTGGCTGCTGCATAGACACTATGCAATTGTCGTCCACCCGCCGGACCCATCATCAAAATGTGTGTATTGTTGCGTGCCAACAAACGTGAAACTTTTGCTGTTTGTTCGAGTAACTCTTTTGTTACCGGGGCATCTATGATAAAACTTTCAGAGCCTTAAAAAAAAAAAAAAAGAAATGAACAGAAATTTATTGGTTTTACAATTTTGTGTTTTTTAACGGTTGGCTAAAGTATTTTTAGTTAGTTTATTTTTAACGTTGGTATTTTGTGGTTTGTTTACTTACTGCATATAGTAATTTGCTTTTGTACCTCCTCCATCCATTCATCATGTTGTAAATATTGCAATTCAGCATTGTGCTTTGTAGTTTTTGGTACAAAATAAATTTTCTAAAAAAAGTTGGGAGCGTAAGAAAATATTTGAATTTTATTAAGATGAATGTAAAGACAAACAATAAAAGGTATCAAGAGGTTATATTAAAATTGATTTAAGTTAGATTGTGGATTATACAATGCAGTTTAAACTAAATGAGCTATACTTCTGAAGCTTGGAACTTCCTTATTATGTACCGGATAATAAAACGAAGCTTCTCAAAAACTATTAAAAATGATTAAAACAATCAAGTTCGTTCAGGTGAAACATGTTGTTAAAAATTTTTAAACCCTCATATCTTAATAAAACCCACGAAATCAGGAAAATTTCAACCTTTAACCCCTAACACGGTGAGCCTCAGCGATGTTCAGGTTGAACTTTAGTGTCGACGAAAAGTGTAAATGCAGTTCGATTTCAACATGATTAGTTGTCACAAAACTGTTTTCAGCGAAATCGTAGCTGATCGCATTCGCGAGATATCGCGAAATTAGTGATTTTATATTTAAAAAAATTTTGATATTGAAGTTTTTTAAATATTTTCTAAAACTGAGTATACAGTTTTCATTGTACTTATTTTAAGGACACAAAACAGTAAACATCGAAATCCTATCTTCTTTAGTTCGCGAGAAATCGCGAAATAACTTTTTTGTCAATTTTTGTTTTTCAACTTTTTGTAGGTTTTTTTCAAATGTTGTGGAAAGCTGATATGCACTTTAATGTGTACGTGATCGAAGGTCATAAGGGTGTTGACATCAAAGTTGTAGGTGTACACTGTCGCAAGATATCGCGGAATTATTTATATATTTATTTTTTTTTATTTTTCAATTTTGCATGTTCTTTTGAAATGGTGTAAAAACGTGGTATGCATTTTTATTTGTACATGATAAAAAGACATTAAACTGCTAACACAAAAGTCCTATGTGGTCAATTCTTTAAGGAATCGCTAAGTTAATATTAAATCTATTATTTATAAATCTATTAAGAATTCCTTTAGCCTGTTCATTGATTTATTTCAAATATCTAAAAAAATTGGTATTCTGTTTAAATTGTAAACATGGCAAGTTCACAAAACTGAAAACATGGAAAAAATTAATTTTTCGCTATTTTTCGCGAAAATTAGCGTCAATATATAGATTTCAGCAGTTTTACCACCTTCAGTTACGGGCAATTTAAACTGCATACCATATACTTGTCGTTACTTAAATTTTTTTTTTTTTGATACCAAAGAAAAAAAAGTAATTTATTATAAAAGCTCGTACAGTAATTTTGCGATTTCTCGGGAAATTGATCGTCTATAATTTTTATGCTTGCAGTTTTGTCACATCTAATAACCTCGAATTCAAACTGCATACCACATTTTTGTCGTTAATTGAAGTATATGTTTTTACAGACCACAAATAACACAAATTAATGAATAAATAGTAGATAAGCGAGTTTTTTTGCGATATCTCGAAGAATTAAGCAGCTAGAATTTAAATGTTAACATCCTTATGACCTTTGATCAATAGCAAGTCAAACTGCATTTCGTATTTTTCAACAATGTTAAAGAAACTTCTTTTATTAATCAAAACAAGAAATACCCCCAAAAAGCTGTTTTTCGCTATTTCTCGCGAAAGTGAGCAGCTATAATTTTTTTGGGGGCAGTTTTAATTTCTTCCAGAATGTTCAAATCAAACTGCTTACCACTTTTTTTTATCATTTCTAAAGAACCGGGTTTAAAATATAATAATAAAAAAAAAATATATATATATATAATTACGCGATATCTCGCGAAATTTAGCACCTACAATTTTGATGTCAACAGCTGTGTGACCTTTGATCAACCACAAGTAGAACTGCATACCATGTTTTTATGAAATTTTAAAAAATCATATATGAAGATAAAAACAAAAATAAAAACAGCAAAAAAGTAATTTCGCGATTTCTCGCGAAATTGAGAAGATATGATTTCGCTGTTAACTGTGTTGTGACATGTAAATAAATACAATTAAAACTGCATACCCAGTTTTTGAAGATATTTAAAAAACTTCATTGTCAAAATTTTAGAAAATACAAAAACACTAATTTCGCGATATCTCGCGAATGCGATCAGCTACGATTTCGCTGTTAACAGTTTTGTGACATTTATTCATGTAGAAATCGAACTGCGCTTACACTTTTCGTCGACACTAAAGTTCAACCTGAACATCGCTGAGGCTCACCGTGCTAATATCATACTGATTACTCAAGGCACCAACCAAAATTTGTATCGGTAAATAATACCGTTTTTTTTATTTCGGTATCGGTTCCGGTATTTGAGTTAAATCGGTTATGGTATTGCCGATACCGAAACATCAATACCGGTACGTAGCGGTATTATCGAAAAAAATGCTAAAAATATAAGAAAAACGTATAAAAACTTAAAAAAATACATATTTACCCAGGCAGAAAAATACAAACGGGCCAGTACAGCTAAAGTACTTTGTACGGTGTACAAGTACTGTCAGCTTTCTTTTATAAGTACTGCGTAAGTACGAGATTTATAACACCGTTGCAATATAGTGCCGTAGGTTCTCAAAGCTCTGGCAAAGTACCTTAAAACCAAATATATATTGTTGTGGCAGCGCTTCAAAAACAAAAATTGGGGTGGTTTCCCAGCACTTAAAAAAAATTCTAGAGAGATTTTTTAGAAGAATTTGTGGTGGAATCCAATGTTTTCTTTAGAGAAGGTATTAATTAATCTATGAACTTGAAATATATTTTAATTTTTTTTTTAAGTTACACCATTGAATGGGAAACCTTTTCAATTTAGTGTGTTGGGTTTTTGCTGCGATATGCCTGCCCCAGCTTATATTAAATGTTGCAAAAGTTATGTTGGTTTCTTTTCGTGTGAAAGATGTACAGTAGCGAGTTCCGAATAATTATTTTTTAAAGTTTTCGGTTAACAAATGCCACAATTAATTTTTAAAGGGAAATATTATTAATAAGATTACCGATTTTTTTTAACTACCAGACATTGTCTTCAAAAGAAATCGGATTGTACAATGTTAAAAATTAAGATAAAAATATTGTTATGATGAAACAATTGCTATTGCACTGTTACATAAATAATTGTAATAAAAGAATTTAATAAATAGTCAAAATATAAAAAAAAAAAATATTCTTACAAAAATTGTACAAAAGTAATGCCAAAGCACTTTTAAGGTTGTAATTTGAAACGTTGGCAAAGCGCTTCATTTTACAAAATATAAGTGCTTTGGCATTTCTTTATTTTTTGTACCGCTGGCAATTTCTGCGAGGGTACGTATTTACTTATATATTTTTAGCATTTTTTGCTAAAATGCCCTCTAAAATGTAAAAAAAAAAATAAAAGAGCGTTTTTAGGGGGTCGGCGGGGGACGTTGCCGGACCACACCTACAACATTTTTAGTTTTAGTGTAGATATATTTGTGAGTGACAAAAATACTTTGTAAAATATTCTTCTGACTCATCAATGTTTTTAAAGCTGGTTTAACGGTTTTTTCAACACGTAATTTTAAGGTGAAACCAATCTGAAATTAACGATTTTCTTAATAACTTTGAACCACTGGACCGATTTTGCTATTCAATACCATGTTTTTTTGTTGGTGTTATCTATTTGGAAAACTAGGTCTTCCCTGTCTAGACAAGATCACATTCAAAAATATTGCACACAAAAATTTTTTCGCGAATAATGGGACTATTAAGTAATAAAAAATTAATAATTAAAAAATTTCGTTCCCTCTTTCACTTTGTTTCAGTAAGGTTTAATTTCTTTCCGCATAACATGAGTTATAGAAATAAAAAAAAAAATCGTGAGTCTTTATCTCAATAGGTGTAAAAAGAACAAATTTTCCCTTTATTGACACAGTTTTTACCCTACATGTCAAATTTTAAAAAGTAAAATTTTTTACTCTTTTTTTAACTCCTTAATATCACAAATTCATAGTCTTTTTTCAGAATGTTTTCTTGTGATAGTAGATTCCCAAACATTTCTCAAAAATCCAGTTTTTATGACTATTATTTCAGGAGTTTGATAAAGGGCCAAAGTACACTTTTTTACACTTTTAGAATTGAAACTTTCTAAAAAGTACTTTTTCAAAATGTTTTATTTTCTCTGAATGATCCTACCAGTGACGGTCCGTAAAGTTGTCACTGGGTGTTCTCTACTTCATTAAAATATCAAAATTATGTACAGTGACTCAAAGAAATAATGGAACAGCATGTATTTGTTAGCTGTTCTTTAAAGGCAAAGTTATCAGTACTACCCCTGATTATTATCAATCGACTATTTTTGAAAAAAGTGCTATATAGGAAATTTTCCAAGCTTGAATTTAAGCTTGATAGCGTCCAGATTGAGCAAATATTAAATGAGATATGAGGGTCGCAATGGAAAATTAAATTATTTGTAGATACTTTTTTGAAATTTTTTTAAAAATATTTCTAAGTCGATTTTTTCCAAGTTCAAACATTAAAAATTTAAAAAATTATCTAATACTTTTTATTTAGTCATCAGATTGTTTTTCCAACAATCCAAACAAAAAATTAAATTTTTTAAATACAATAGAAGAAATCCGCATTTTTTGACCTCCAACTCTTTCGACCACCATTTTGTTGTAAACAAAGAAAATATTTTATTGTTTATTAATTTTAGTACATCTAAGTGTTTAGTAATGAGATATAAGAATAATTAAAATTTTTCTTTGTTTACAAAAATTGGTGGTCAAACGGGTTGGAGGTCAAAAAATGCGGATTTCTTCCACTGTATTTAAAAAATTTCATTTTTTGTTTGGGTTGTTGGAAAAACTAGCTGATAACTAAAAAAAAATTATTAGATAATTTTTTAAATTTCTACTGTTTGAGGTTGGAAAAAATCGACTTAGAAATATTTTTAAAAAAAAATTCAAAAAAACATCTACAAATAATTTAATTCTCCAGTGCGACCCTCGTATCTTATTTAATATTTGCTCAATCTGGACGCTATTAAGCTAAATTAATGCTTGGAAAATTTCCTATATAGCACTATTTTCAAAAATAGTGGATTGATAATAATCCGGTTTAGTATTGATAACTTTTCCTTAAAAGAACTGCTAACAAATATATGCTGTTCCATTATTACTTTGAGTCACTGTATATAATGTATGTTTTTCTGTACGTAACACGCTCCCGTGATAGACCAAGTCTAAATTTTATTATTTGTAACTGACATGCAGCCAAAATTCAATTTTATGCTCCATTTATTTGCGAAATAATGTTTTTTGTTAATTGTCGATGTGGTAAGGCAACAAAATGACCACAAAATAGAATTTGGGCTGTATCCCACTCAAAAATATACAAAACTAATAAGATCGGATCATTATATAACTCAGGAATACGTTAGGTCCAGGAAAACATGCATTTAATTTGCTGTTTTTAAAAATTAGAGAACACCCACTGACAACTTCACGGACCGTCACTGGATCCTACTTATTAAATTTCAAGTTTAAAGAATTTTTTTTAGGAAATTGAAAAAGTACCAAAGTGCGAATGTTTACCCTTTTACTCCATTAAAATCAGAGTTCCTACAGAGTACATTTTTCAGATTTTTTTGTTTTGCTTTTCATGAGAAAGAAAAAAAGTACCAAAGTACACTATTTTACCCTTTTTTGGCACTTTCTAATCCTACTTATTAAATTTAAAGTTTAAAGAATTTTTTTAGGAAATTGAAAAAGTACGAAAGTGCGAATGTTTACCCTTTTACTCCATTAAAATCGGAGTTCCTACAGAGTACATTTTTCAGATTTTTTTGTTTTGCTTTTCATGAGAAAGAAAAAAAGTACCAAAGTACACTATTTTACCCTTTTTTGGCCCTTTCTAATCGGAATTTCCAAAAAGTCCTTTTTTTTAAATGTGTTTTTCGCCGATGAATCCTATATTTCAAATTTGAAGTTTCTAGGACTATTATTTCAAGAAATATAAGAAGTACCAAAGTTTCAAATTTTCAACAGAAATTTTATTATCTAAATAAGTGTGAAAACAAATTTTACAACTTTTACGTAAATTTCATAATTTAAAAAATTAAAATATTGAATTATTTTTGAATATTGAATTCCGAACGTAGTACTTATAAGTACTATATACTATAGTTTTAGAATTGGAATTTCCAAAAACCCAGGCATGAATCTATTCCGGGATGTTTCCCTACATTAAAAATTTCAAGTCTTTAGCTATAGTGGTTTGGGCTGTGCGATGATGAATCAGTCAATCAGTCACTCTCTCAGCTGTTGTATATGATTTATTATCGTCATATACAGGGAGAAAATGTTTCCGCTTAAAAAACTAAATAAACCTTTAAAAAAACATTTTTTAAATTTTTTAAGTACTTTTATTAAAAAATTGAAAAACTTATATGTCATAAGAAGGTTAGAGTCCTGCACTTGGATCCAGGGGAACAGAAAATGTTATTTTTTTCGGTCAGCCCCCTTTTAGGGGCGTGTAAATAAAAAATAATTGTATGACTGAATGCAAAAAAATAAAAAATAAATAATTTCTTAATTATATAAATAAAATAATTTCTTAATTATTTCTCAATAATTTCCTTTCCGACTCCAAAAATTTTAAGTCTTCGAAATATGGCGTCTTGAAAATTGGCAAAAACGTCAAACTTTCAATAAAGTACACATTTTGATGTCGCCTAAACTGTACAACTTACAATTTTCAAATATGTGCCATTTGAAAAATAAGAATATAAACTTTAAATGGCATGTATAATTTTTTTTTGTAATGAAAGGTCAAAGGTCAATTTTCAAATTCCATTTGGTCCCGAAGTTATGGAGGAAAAAGTGCTTGAAGGCAAGGTTTTTTCTACGAGTTCATATTCAATAGCTTACACAAAACATTATTGTAGTAGTAAACAAATTTTGACGTTTTTGCCAATTTTCAAGACTCCATATCTTACATACAATAAATATCTTTGGCGCATTTAATTAAAATCGGAGGTGTCAATTTGAATGCTGTGCGGTTTGACATGAAATTACCCACGTAGCATTTTAAAAGGCTACAAAAACAATCCTATTTCACTTAACTTTGTTATAACGTTTGTAAAGCATCGAAATATCGGTCGGGGACCCCGACCGATTCCAAGACATTTTATGAATGTTCGTCCGTCTGTCTGTAGATAGAACGATGCAGTCCAAAATAAAAAAGATAGCATTATTAAGTTTAGCACGAATATGACTTATGGTCCAAGGCCGGACAAGTTCCTAAATAGGCAAAATCGGACCATGGGGGAAAATGTTCCCCTTGAACAACTAAATCAACCTCTGAAAAACACAATTTTTACTTGTTTTGTATTTTTGTTAAACAAATGAAACATTTTTATGCTAAAAGAAGTTCAGAGTCCTTTTAAGGACGTGGATACAAAAAAAAGCTTAAATATTGATAAGCATTCCCCGCCGAAGCTCCCCCCCACAAAAATGCCTCTGTATTTTTATACCCTCCTACTACAGTATGGGGGTATACTCACTTTGTCATTCCGTGTGTAACGGATCGAAATATAGGTCGGGGACCCCATAAAGTATATATATTATTGATCAGTGATCGATTCTAAGACATTCTAGCGATGTCCGTCCGTCCGTCCGTCTGTCTGTCCGTCCGTCTGTAGTTAACACGATGCAGTCCAAAATAAAAGAGCTAGACCCCTAAAGTTTGGCATAAATATGTCTTATGGTCCTAGGCAGATTAAGTTCGGAAATGGGCCAAATCGGACCAGGGGGAAAAAGTTCTCCCTTGAAGAACTAAACCGACCTCTTAAAAATGCTAATTTTTTTGACGTTTTTTTGTAATTTTGTGAACTAAATGAGACATTTTTATGTTCGTAGAAGTTTATAGTCCTGAGCTTGGACCCAGGGGATTAAAAAATGTCTCTTTTTTTGCCCCGCCCCTCTTTTAGTGGCGTGGATAAAAAATAACTTAAATAATTATAAAACTATAATACTTAAGTGCACAAAGCAGACAAAAATTAACTTGTAAACATATACCGTGAGGGGCCAGCTCACCGACCCCTCCCCTACCTTGCCCCCTTAAAACAACGCCCCTGTCAAAATTTTTTTTTTGAATTTTTTTACATGTTGGAGGGTATAATAGATTCGGCACAGCCGGATTTAACACTCACTTGTTTTTAAACATGTTGAAGGGTATAAATGATTCGGCACAGCCGAATTTAACACTCACATGTTTTGTAGGTGGAATAATGAGTTTGTGCTGATGTTGGCAACAACCCTAAACATTGATCCTAGACCTACCTTTAAGTATACCGAATAGGGTTGCCAGATTTGAAATAGGGAATAACAGTACATTTGGTCTCAAAAAACAGTACATTGAAAATAAAAACAGTACTTTTTCAAAAGTCTTATTTTATATCAAATTACAAAAACTTAGCCCTTTTACCCTGGTTTTAAACAGATTTCAGCCAAAACGAGCATAAAAGATTGTTAACAGAACGGGGGAACATTTTAGGTAAACCGTCTCAAATTTATTCTATTTTTTTATCAGTGTTGAAAAAAATTGCTAATTGACTTTTTGGAGCTTGTCTTAGTTGCCACGATATCTTACTTGTAAAACTTTTGTAGTCTATGCGTTCGCTTAACTAAAACGCCGATCTTCCTATCAAAAACATATGAAAAAACCCATAGAACAGTGTTTTTTTTAAATCACGACTTTAAAAAGCAAACGCGAAAAAGATATTATTGCACTCAAACAAAGGCCTAACTAAATTTTGGGAAAATGTTTTTTCCCCACTATTTAGTTAAATTTAATAAAAATTTTGGAAATTTCTTTGATAATTTGCAACCAATTAGTTCATCATATTTATCTTAGAATTGATGAAGTTTTTTCTTCAGGTTTAGTAAATTTTATGCAATTTGAGGGAAATTGTTTTTTCAAAACTGTTTAAACAATTTCTAAAACTAAGCCAGAATGAGCAAAAAAGTGTTCATTACCGGTTCTAAGAATCTCTAAAGAATCTCCGGTCCTCTTTCAATATATGGACTCCTAAATTTGAATCAAAAAATTTGAGCATCCCAGCAAAACTTAGATTACCAAATAAGGTATAAAATAAGGTATAAGATCTCTTATTTTATACATTGCAGCATTGATGATTTTAACAGGGGATGAGACTCAAAGTAATGTATACGAGTAAGGTATATAATATAGCATACCAGAACGTAATATATAAGGTGTTACGAGTAGTGAAAAAGTAATTTTGTATTAAATTTACTCACGTGATTGTAAGTGAGTGTAAGTAGATAAAATATGCTCGTGAGTGAGTGTGTGTCATTAGAAAATTGCTGTCGTGGGCCCATCTCTAGTTTAAACTTATGCATTTTTTTATAAAATATTTATTTTTTTTGTTACTGTAATGCATTATGCATCCAATTATAAATAATGCATTATTTCAAATTTTGAAATAATACATAATGTAACCAAATATAAGTCATCCATGATTTAATGTTTAGAAATAATAAATATGAAATACATTTTTTCCAATAATCATGCATTACGTAACAAATTATTAGTAAAGCATTATTTTTCACTTTAAAATAATGCGTTGTGGAACAAATGTTTGGTAAGACATCCTAAAATAATGCTACAAATAAGGTATATACATTACCTAGTAATGTGTTATATAATCACTACCCATTACCAAAGTTTTGCTGGGATTCCCCAAATTTTAAAAATGCTCATTTCTCAGAAAATTTTGCCGAAACAAAAAAAAAAGGCCAAATACATTTTTGTAGTTCTTTACACGACCGTCTTAATCCCTCCGTGTAATAGTTTTTTTAATTATCCCGTTTAGATTCTAAAGACCCTTTTGGGCCTTTAAATTCCCGTATGTTAAAAACTAAGCAAGGTAGAGCGAAAAGGGCAAAGATGTTGAATCAAAATAAAATAAAAGAAGGAAGACATGGCAATGGAGCTAAATCATTATTGAATTTAGTTAAATTTCGCACTTTTTAAATAATTTTTCTTTTTGAGTGTGGTATAAAATTTTATTGCATTTAATTGCTCCTTTTTAAAAATTGGCTTAAAATTTTGTCAAATATGAAACATTTTTCGAAAAATGTTGCATTTTGGTAATGAGTATAAAAAAACAGTACAAAAACAGTACACGCTTTAAAAAACAGTACTTTTGCGTACTGTTTTAGGTGGTGTGCATAAAACAGTACTTTTTATAAAAAACAGTACATGTACTGTTTAAAACAGTACGAATGGCAACCCTAATACCGAACGACTTAGAATTACTTTTTGAGTCGATTTAGCAATGTGCGTCCGTCTGTCCATGCTAAAGTTTTAAGCACGATACAGGTCGATTGCCTTGAAATTTGAAACATTAGCATCTTTTGCCACCAAGCCTATTGAAACTGGAAAAAATCGGTCCACATTAAGACCTAGCCGCCATGCAAACGCTCCTTTGAATTTCGCTTAAATGACTCTAATGAACGTATCGTTTTTAAATTTGGCATACAATTTTATTTTGTATGCACAAATTTCAAATTTTGAAGGAACCGGAATAGTCCTTCTTGTAGTTCCCATACAAACAACCCTCCCGATATTTCCTTAAAATTCGTGAAAATGCAAAATATTTTATTTGCATTTTATTTGTAGGTGTTAAACGTGTACTTTGATAACCTAATCAAATCTGAATATAATTGGACCATTTTTGGACTAGTCTCCCCTTATGATAATTTCGACCGATATTCAGTTAAATCGGTCTACACCATTCACAGATGTAATTCGAAAAAGATCAATTGTAATTCGAAGATTCTATTTGTAATTCGAAGATTCCATTTGTAATTCGAAGATTCCATTTGTAATTCGAAGATTCCATTTGTAATTCGAATACTCCAATTGTAATTCGAAGATTCCATTTGTAATTCGAAGATTCCAATTGTAATTCGTAAAAGATCAATTGTAATTCGTAAAAGATCAATTGAAATTCGTAAAAGATCAATTGTAATTCGTAAAAGATCAATTGTAATTCGAAAAAGATCAATTGTAATTCGTAAAAGATCAATTGTAATTCGAAAAAGATCAATTGTAATTCGTAAAAGATCAATTGTAATTCGTAAAAGATCAATTGTAATTCGAAGACTCCATTTGTAATTCGTAAAAGATCAATTGTAATTCGTAAAAGATCAATTGTAATTCGAAAAAGATCAATTGTAATTCGAAAAAGATCAATTGTAATTCGTAAAAGATCAATTGTAATTCGAAAAAGATCAATTGTAATTCGTAAAAGATCAATTGTAATTCGAAAAAGATCAATTGTAATTCGTAAAAGATCAATTGTAATTCGAAAAAGATCAATTGTAATTCGTAAAAGATCAATTGTAATTTGAAAAAGATCAATTGTAATTCGTAAAAGATCAATTGTAATTCGTAAAAGATCAATTGTAATTCGAAGATTCCAATTGTAATTCGAAAAACATCAACTGAATTTACATTGATAATTTACGAATTACAATTGGAATCTTCGAATTACAATTGATCTTTTACGAATTACAATTGATCTTTTACGAATAACAATTGATCTTTTTCGAATTACAATTGATCTTTTACGAATTACAATTGATCTTTTTCGAATTACAATTGATCTTTTACGAATTACAATTGATCTTTTTCGAATTACAATTGATCTTTTACGAATTACAATTGATCTTTTACGAATTACAAATGGAATCTTCGAATTACAATTGATCTTTTACGAATTACAATTGATCTTTTACGAATTACAATTGATCTTTTTCGAATTACAATTGATCTTTTACGAATTACAATTGAATAGTTCATGCGAATAAGGACGAATAGACCACTTTTTCGCAAACACGTTTTTTTGCATAAATGCATTTTATTAGCAGAGCCCTACAATCCTATGCAGAAATTTTGACTTTTAAGGCTAAAAAAAATACTTTGAAAGTGCAATAATTCGTATATTTTTATATTTTTGTTTAAATTGGGAGTAAACTAACGCATAATTTTGATTAAATACAACACAAAAACATACAAAAATTTTACTTTCGGTAACAATGTGTTAAAAGAACATTACGAGGAACAAACCACACTTATTATATTGGCAAAAAATTTTACCGTTCTTGAGTTATAAAACTTTAAAGTGTGGAAAGCAAAAAGGGCGAATATCCATCCCTTACAAAATAATATATAACAAGTAAAAAAGTTAAATTCGGCCTTGCCGAATGTAGTGATACCCTCCACAATTTCAAAAAGATTATTGCAAAAAACTTTATTTAAAAGGAAATTACTTTTGAAAAAAAAAAATTTTTTTTGAAAAAAAAAATTTCCGCGAAAAAAAATTTTGGTAAAAAAAATCCGCGATTTTTTTCTTTTTTTGTATTCGTACTTGTTTAAATACCATTTGGTGTTAAATTATGTTCACATATGCCAACCAGAAGCCGAATTAAAGCATTTTGTATTTTTAGGTTATGTTGAATGTACTGAAATTTTTGAGGTGTGCTTACATTTTCGTTCATAACTTTTGAACCGCTGAACCGATATCGCTCAAATGCAATACCAAACTTCTCGGGAGAACTTCCAATAAATATGTTAAGTTTCAGTCATCTCTGTGCAATATTTTGTCCGCGACAGCATTTTCCACAGACAGACAGACGGACAGACGGACAGACGGACAGACGGACAGACGGACAGACGGACAGACGGACAGACGGACAGACGGACATCGCTAGAATGTCTTAAAATCGATCGGGCATCATGAATATATATACTTTATGGGGTCCCAGATCGATATTTCGATGAGTTACAAACAGAATGACAAACTTATATATACCCTCTATCACTAGAGTGGAGGGTATAAAAATTATTTAGCTGCGAGTTTAAAATTGATATTAGCTAAAATTTGAAATTGCACACAAAAAAAAAAAAAAACAATCTTAGCACATACAAACTTTTAGTGTTAATACTGCATCCAATGTCATGAATAAAAAACAAAAATTTGTTCATGTCCTTTTATGTTACGTCGTAATATGCAGTCAAGGGTTAATATTATAATTCCTAAAAATGTATTTAGTGTCATAAAGAATTACTACTGTATCAAATGGCAGGAATATTAAAAAAAAAATTAACAAAAAATTTTTTTTTGCATGTCCTGGCAAACCTTAAAAAGTGTATCCTTGAAGTCCTTAAAGTGTTACAAACAAATACCAACCATAGTTCGTCAAGTATTGCAAGTCTCGTGAAAATGTAGTCAAAATCTGCTGCAAAACAACAGATTTTTATTCAAATTTCAATACATTTTTTTGGATATTCGCCCTTTTTCCATTTAAGCAAAAAATTGAAGTCCAATTTTTGGCAAGTTCTCTTTCGAATACCTTACTAAAATTTTGTATATAGGTAGATGTGACCTAAATCTTTAAGCTAATACCAAAAAGTTGACAAAAATATTATTTTTTAACCTTTTCCTGCGTTTTTATTGTACCCTGTAAAATTTTACAAATGGTCTATTCGTCTTTATTCGCATGAACTATTCAATTGATCTTTTTCGAATTACAATTGATCTTTTACGAATTACAATTGATCTTTTACGAATTACAATTGGAATCTTCGAATTACAAATGGAATCTTCGAATTACAATTGGAGTATTCGAATTACAAATGGAATCTTCGAATTACAAATGGAATCTTCGAATTACAAATGGAATCTTCGAATTACAAATGGAATCTTCGAATTACAAATGGAATCTTCGAATTACAAATAGAATCTTCGAATTACAATTGATCTTTTTCGAATTACATCTGTAAATGGTGTAGTGGCACAAAAATAAAAAATTCCACTAAAATTTTGTCTGTCTGTGATTTCAACACTAACAAACGATATATCAATTCGGTCCATGTTTGGACTCGGGACCCATTTTCCGGAAAACACTGGTGAAGGGTCGGTCTTGATATAACTTTCTAATTGTTTTTTTTTGTTAATTTTGTATGATTTAAAATATTCTGCAGAGTCGAATTTATCACTCTCATTTGCACTTTTGACTCATTTAACTTTTTTTAATTTCGGTACGCAACCCTAATAAACATAAAAAGAAATATTTTAAAAAATCTCCAACTTACATCTTTACTTCCAATTTTACGTAACGAATGTTTTAATATATTTTCAAATGTCTCAGCATCCTCTTCGCAGGCCAAACGATCCTTAAACATACCAACCAATTCACAATACAGAGCCTTTTGTAAAAGCAATCAAACCAAGATATTTAAAAGATAGTAAAAAAAAAACAAAAATTTAATTAAAATCTATTAAGTAAATATTTCTACATTTATAAAATGTAAAATTTCTAAATGCAAAACAGAAACCAAACAAACAACCAACCTACCTCATTGAATGAATTTCCTGGATAATATTTAAGATTTGCCAATGTTTTCATTATAAATTTGGGTGAAAATTGATAGTGAGCATAGCAACAACCACCAATTGAAGTATCTGTACTGTTACCACTGATTCCACTAACTCTAGCCGTGGTAAAAGATGCTTGCAACTATTAGAAAGGAAATAAAAGTAGTAGTATTCACGTCAGTTGGAAAATAACCTTGCAAAGTGTGAAATGCAAAATAATTTACAACGAACACATGTCATGTAAGAAAAAACAAAATAATTCCTATGTGTTTGTTGTAATTAGTTTTGAATTTCTTACTTTGCAATGATTAAAAAATTTGACTTGAATACCGTTAATATAATATTTTTTAATAGTTTTTAGTAATACTAATACACCGTTTTTCGATTATAGTTTAAAAAGTTTGATCGGCTTTTTCACTGGAAAATAAGCTTTGAATGGAAATTTAAAAATCTCATTCATGGCTTCCGAATTGAGTTTCTCAATAACCGTCAATTTCCATAACCGCTGTTTCGGTTTTCCAAAATTACAAAACCGATAGGTTTTTTGATGTTTTCAAAATGTCAAAATCTCAATATTCAATTAATGACTTAAAATGCCAAGACCGAATGGCTTTAGGGGGACAACTGAATATCTCAATATTCAATTATGTTTTTCGAAAAGTTTCTCATTAACCGACAAATTCCAAAACCGCTATTTCGGTTTGCCAAAGTTGCAAAACAAATAGTTTTCGGTTTAATTCAGTTTCTCCAAACTAAGAAATATCCTTCAATTAAACAATTAATATGAAAAAAAGTATTTGCAAAATTGTTATGCAAATGGCTCCCAAGTAGGGGCCCGATTTCGAATCGCAAAGCTGAAACACAAAAATCAGCACAAATTAGGATAGTCGGGTCATATTCACGATTGCACAAAAACGATTCAAAAGTTAAACGGTAAGAAAAAAAAAATCGTTTATTTTTAAACGTTTTACAGCCAAAAAACTAAAAAAATCAAATTTGTTGACTTTTGCAATAAAAATTAAGTGGATTAATATAACGAGCTTAAAAATTGGGCTGCATAAGTCGATGCGAAATTAAATAGGCTACAAACAGCAAAAAAACAAAATTAAAATCGGTTAAGAATTAAAGGCTGTAGAGTAATTCTGACAAAAAAAAAGTTCATCTCGCCCCAATTTGCGACGCTCCGATCTTCCCGATGTTGTCATTGTAGAAAGCCGAAAAAATTTAATTTTCATGAATTTTTCCGACTTTCTTAACTTTAAATTTAAAAAAGTTTTTTAAAGATTTCGTAACTAAAAAAAATTATACTGACTGAAACTAATACCATTTTAAAATTGAACTGAAAATACCAATATTATGCCGATTTTGGATATGGTATTGCGGTTTTCAACCGAAAGAGAAACTATGAAAATCTCCATACAAAACCGTGGGAATCAAAAGTCATTGCTGTCTTTAAAAAATGTCAAATTAAAATGGTTTTTAATTTGTATTAAAATCAAAACTACATAGGATTCAATCGTAATTACTTATACCACTGTCAGGTAAATTAATTTAAAGTTTTCCTTATTATGACTGGCAGATTTCGTTTGGACTTCTACAATATACGTGGACTGAGAACATCGTCCGGATGTTTTCGCCTTAAATATGTGAAACCAATGCAGAAGGAGATGCTTTCTATCCTTTTTTTCTTCATCGGGGCCTAGCGTTATATATTCGGGAAAATGTTGTGTACCAATTGTAGCCTCACATAGGCTGCAGTGATGCGGTATTTAACTCTATTTAGGATAAATTCCAAACCAAGTCACACGTTAAACACTTGGGGTTCGTCTTTAGGAGCCAGAATTTAGATACTATTTTAATTCCGTATCCTATTCCATTACTGTAATCCTTGAGGAATGTCCAATCAGGACTTCAATGCACATAACTCGTCTTGGCTACGCCATTCTGGCCACACGACTCCCGATGGCTTATTCGTTAAGCTCTTCGGTGAACACAATCACCTTGTGCAACTTGTGAAGTAGTTTTGTAATACCCTCGACGTTTTCCTCATACCGGGAAGGCGGTTTTGAATCATGTTGATGGTGGACAACCTCCAGCCTATCCCTAAAAAGAGTGACGCTACGAAGCCGGAGAATTATCGCCTAATAGCAATTTGCCTCACGCTCTCGAAGGTGATGGAGAACAGAGGTACAGAAATATACGACAAATAGCGTTTGTAAAAGTAGTAGTGGCAATTACTCTTGGCGATGCCAGATCTACAAAACTGTCGATACATATCTCTGTAATTCTGATAGATTGCATGGTCAAACACTGAATTTCTAATTATCTGGAGTCTGATTCACTTTTGTGCGATCGATCGTATGGCTGCCGTAGAAGTTGTTCTACGGGAGACCTGTCGGAGTTTCTTTCCCAACGTTGGAGTCGATCTATTCACCAGTTTGGTGAAAGCAAAGCTTACTGTGCTTAAAAATTTCTCTCGTGCTTTATCAGGGACCGCACTATACGATGAGTTCCATGGGCAACCATATGGTTCCCCATTATGGGGAACCGCAAAGCTCTGTTCTTTTCCAAAAAAACTTCGAATTCAATCTGAAATATTTTCGTAAGTCTTCAACTCTTAAAAAAAAAAATTCTTAACTAAAATTTAAAATGGTGTAGCATACAAAACGTTCACTGGAACATATAATGCAAACCAAATAAAAGATAACAAAATAATATCACTAACCTTTGTATAAAATTCCATTAAACCTTCGGAAATATATTGTACATTTTGTAAACTCATACCCTTAAAATGGGCTGCACCACCTTGAAGATTATTGTATTGTTGGTCGCCTCCTAATAGTATATGTTCTAGATGTCGTTGTATTACACCCAACATATCTTGTTGGGTGGGATAACTTACATGTAGCATGTGATTTATGGCCAAATAACGCGGTGCAATTTTCACCAAATTTGCATTAGCTGTCGCAGCTGTTGTCGTCTGTGATATGGAACCACATATTTGCAAACCACTTACATTTATCCATTCCAACTTGCTGCTATTGCTACTGCTAGTATTATTGTTATTGCTGCTCTTGCTGCTGTTATTGTTTTTGTTTGTGTTGCCACTGTTCTTAACCGCATTTAGGCCAGAATTTGAGCTGTTATCGTTATAAAAGCCTTGTCGTTGCACAAGTTGCAATAATAATTCAACAATTTCACTGCAACCCCAAGCATCCAAATAGCATAGATCTAAATTTTTCAAATACATTACCAAACGTGTCTGTTTCGGTTTATATTCCCGTCCACGCATACCACTTACAGTTATACAATTCTATAAAGAGAAAGAGGAAAAAGAACGAAAAAAAGGACATAGCAAAACGGTTTGTTTAAAAGGTTTTCCAAAAAAAGTTTATATGGAAATATAAATTTATTAACATGAAAAAAAAAACAACGCAAAATTAATTGTTAAAGCTGTAACCACTAATAGCTACGGAGTTGCAAATTAATTTGTTTAAAGGGATGTGCTTTTAATATTTTAAAATTCTATAACATTTTTGAGAGTAATTAAAGGGTAATGGTTTAGAAAAACATAATATGCTTCATTTTGATTTTCTCTTTGCAATAGGAAGTTTCTTAGAACTTAGGGAGATCCTGTAGGTTAGTTGGTAGCGTGCTAGCCTACGAAACAGGGGTCGTGGGTTCGATTACCACTATAACCCTTTGTTATCGCTACAACGAGACAACGAACATTGTTTTCAGTTCTTTATTAGGTTGAAATTATTAAAAAAATGATTTGTAATTGAATGATTAACAATAAAAAAAAACATTTGATCATGGAATGTCATCGCTAATGACGATGTGATCCTAAACAAAGGTAAGACTTTACCAACGATTAGCGAGCTTATAGAATCAGCGCTTAAGATACTCTTGACGTGGACAAATGACAATGGCTTGGGAGCTAATTCTGCCAGAGCCGAACTCGTCTTGTACACAAAAAGGACTTAAATCGACAGGTTTGTTCTTTCCAAATTAAATGGAATCTCCCTGGAACTATCTATTGAAGCGAAATACCTAAGTGAGATATTGACTCGAAGCTTTCTTGGAAAAGCAGAACTTTCTGGAGAAGGGGGGGGGGTCTAAAATCACTATAATAAGACCAATGTAGTGTAGTGGAGAGCAGTAGATAAGAATTCATATCTCTGCAACCTACAGAAGGTACAACGACTGGCAGTAGTTGGTATCGCTGGTGCATTATCACCTAGAAGTGATACTAAAAATTCAGACCGTGGATATTTACGAGTATATCCTGAATGCCTCGAAATTGGGGCATATCAGCGCTACTATATCTCACCACTTACGAACTTTGAAAAAACCTTTGAAGTTCAAATACGGGTTCGGGAGTATATCCTGAATGCCTCGAAATTGAGGCCTCATTGAGACTTCCGTGCAAGTGTAGTGTTTTCCAGGCTGAGAAACTTACAATTGATCAAGCCGCGCAGATGATTATGGCAAGGGACCTTCGTCCTTAGGCCATTAACATTTGCGTGGATAGTCTTGCAGCTGTGAAGGCCTTAGAATCAAACACTGTAAAATCGATATTTATACAATCGAATTATATACAATCCCTTCGTCGAATCATTCAGCACACAGTCAAGGTACCTATAGTGAAATAGATACACGAAATTGATAGGATATCAGAGAATAGAATGAAGGATAGGTTGTTATCACTGACTACAATGACAAAAGGTCTTCTTACTTTTGGTAAACGAACGATTAGCCTATTAAATAGAGTACTGACAGGACACCGTATAATAGTCCAAATGGCCGTGCGTATGGGAATTTCTATAGGTAAGTTGTGGGAAATTGAAAGAGGAGAAGTGACTTGTGTGAGTGTCCGATTCTGATGAGGAGCCGTCTTAAGCATTTAGGGCAAACATTTTTCTATGACCTGGATTGCCTCAAGCGGTATCTAATTGTCGTCTCTAGCAGAATATCTTGGGTAATCAGGGTGGTTTAAGCAGGTTTTTTTTTGTATCAAAGGGGGAGTAGGAAAATAACAATTAAGGGAGTCAAAATTAGGGTGGTTTAGTATGAGAGGAAAATGTACCTTGTTAAGTTTTTTATGTTTTATTTCTAAGGGTTATAAAATGGAGCGTTGTCGAAGCTCTTCATTTAAAATCAAATATTTATTATTATAATACCCTACACCAGTGTTTTCCGAAAAATGGATACCAAGTCCAAACATGGACCGATTGGCTCTATCTTCGTTTGATCTTAAATTAAAAATCACACATAAACCAGACTTTAGCGAAATTGACTTATTTTTGTTGTTATAGACCAATGGTTCTCAAATGGTGGGTCGCGACCCCCTAGGGGGTCGCGGAAGAGTTTCAGGGGGGTCGCGAACAATTTTGTTAAAACTTAAATTTTGGTAAATTTAAAACACATTTTTTTGTTGTGTTATAAAAATATTCAAATACTTTTGTTAAAAAAATAAATCATTTCCATTATCGCTGTGATTTGTGATGTTTTTTGGCTGAGTCTGGGATCTGACAGTTCGTTTTCGATTAACTTTTCGATGGTGATTCTGAATTTGGATTTTAAATTTTCCTAGTACGTTAGGTTTTTGAGAAAATTAAGGGCAAAGTTCACAAAATCGTATTCTTATGCATTGTTAAGAGCTTTGTTTGTGATATTTTTGGATGCGTCTGGGGTCTGACCACTTTTTTCGATTTTCTTTTTAATGCTGATTCCAAATCTGGATCCGAATAACGGATCTAGATTAGTGATCGAATAAAATTTCGATCAATGCCAAACATTGGTACAAAATTTTGAAAAAAGAACAATCACTATTCAAAATTGGACTTTAAATGCTTTCTAAGTAACATTTCTCCATTTCTGATCAGGTTAAACTGGAATTTTTCTTTTATTTCGGAAATGAAAAATGGATGACGATAGTAAGTTTCGATATAAAATGCCGTAGTTCGGGACCTGGTTTCCAAATTTTTGAGGTCATAGTTCACAAAAATTTTGTTTTTTTTATGCGTCTGGGATCTGACCACAAAGTTTCGATTAATCTTTCAATGCTGCTTCTGAATTTGGTTCCCAAATTTTTCCATTACTTTAAGTTTTTAAAAAAACTGAGGGCAAAGTTCACGTAATTTTTTTTTTTTTTATGGGGGTCGCGAAAATTTTTAAATATTGAAAAGGGGTCGCAAAGCAAAAGTTAGTGAGAAGCTCTGTTATAGACCGATTTAACAAAATATCGGTAAACATTTTTAAATGAGGACTGACATGGAAAGTCTGCATAGTGTCACCCTCCGATCTTCATGGAATAGGTTTTATTTTGTAAAACAGGAAAAATAAAGGAATAAATTCCTTAAGTGGCCGTTGTAAGACTCAAGAACTGCGGCACCGGCTTTAAATTAGGAAATTAATTTGTTTAGTCTAAAGGATGGTTTTTCTAAAGTTTAATCCTGATAGGTGGCGCTGTAGTCATGATATATACTTTTTTTTTGTAATTATGGTAGTATTTGGCTCAAATTCTCAAAATAAATTTCTTAAACAAAAATAACTTTGCTAATAAAATTTGGACCTGGTAGATGGCGCTGTAGTAAAATTCTTTATTTCAGTGCAATTTTACGGCACTTCAGAATGTATGTAGATTTTGTCATGAGAAAATTGTGTATGTACGAATTGACTTGATAGGTGGCGCTTGGTTGAAGCTCTCTTGAAATTCATGTCTGAGCAGACATGTGCAGGAATGCATTTTAAACACGTTGAGAGACATTTTTAAAATTTAGAATACATTTTTTTTTAATTTTTATACCCTACTACTACTCTGTGGTACAGGGTATATTGAGTTTGTGCTGATGTTTATAACTACCCGTAATATTGATCCTAGAACCACCTTCAAGTACAACGATCGACACTGAATCACTTTTTGAGTCGATTTAGCAATGTCCATACCTCCGTCAGTCAGTCTGTCCGTCCATGAAAACGTTGTGCGCACAATACAGGCCGCATTTTTCAACCGATTTGAATGAAATTTGAAACTGAAGCTTATTTTGACCCAAGGACGGACGCGTTTGTCCATGTTTTGACCTATACCCCATATAAACGTCCCCTTTAAATATGTGTCAAAGGACCCTTACAACCGTGTTTTAATAGGTATCCTTTTGAAATTTGAGAGATAAACGTGTTTTGTATTCACAAATTACCAATCCAAATTTTAAAGGAATCGGACCAGTTCTTCCTGTAGCTCCCATACAAACCACTTCCCGATATTCACACAAATCTCTAAAATTTCATGAAAATGAAAAATATTTTATTAATATTTTGTTTGTGTGTGTTTAACAGACCAAGGTCTCTGGTGGGAATCGAGCCCCCATATTTATAGGCTAGCACGTTACCAACTAACCTACCGGAGCGCCTCAAATTTTTGGTAAAAAAAAAAAATTACCAAAAAAAATTTTGGTAAAAAAAATAAGAGTTTTTAATTCGGCTGTGCCGAATTTTTAATACCCTCCAACATGTTAAATAAATAAAATTACAGGGACTTTTTTTGGGGGGGGGGGGTCGGCGGAGGTCAATGGGGGTCACATTCCCCCTGGCGGTTTCTGTTTATAAATTCATTTATTATGCGTTTTGCACTTCAGTAATACAATTTTATCATTGTTTTAATACTTTTTCAATATCCATGCCCACGAAAGGTGCGGACCAAAAAAAAAACACATTTTCTAATCCCGGGGTTCAATAGCAAGACCTAGAACTTCTTCCGACAATAAAATGTTTCATTTGCTTAATAAAAGTAAAATAAAAGCTGTAAAAAATTGATTTTTATAGAGGTTGGTTTAGTTCCTCAAGGGGGAACTTTTTTCCCCCTGGTCCGATTTTGCCCATCTTCAAAATTGACCAGCCTATGATCATAAGACATATTTGTGCCAAACTTCAGGAGTCAAGCTCTTTTATTTTGGGCTGTATCGTGTCTTCCACAGACAGACGGATAGACGGACAGATGGAGAAAAAAATTGTGAAAAAACAATTTTTTGTTAAAAAACTCATTAAAACAAAAAAACAATTCGAAGAAAAATGTTTGTAATAAAAAAACAAAATGTGTAAAAAAAAATTTAAAAATGTTTTTTTTTGAAATGTTTGATCAAATCATAAATTTTTTAGGGCTTTTAAAACAAACAGGTCGGTTTCTACATTTTCCATAACTCACCTGTTTTAAACAGTGTATAATATAAGCTGGTGTCAATTGTGTCGAACAATTTATGATGACCAAATCATAACCTGATAAATCTTGAACAGCCTGCTGTATAAGTAAAGTTTTGGCTGCACCAGCCGGACCCACAATTAAAAATGGTGTATTTGTTGGTGCTTCTAGAAAATCCTTCAACTGATGCAAATACATTTTAATTGCAGCAGTTTGTATTAATTCATCCATTCCACTACCGCTACCACCTCCACCACCGTCATTGCCAATTTCTGTTTCATAAATATCTATTGAACCTCTAGTTTTATTATAAAACATTAACTCAGCTTGATTTGGATTGGTCACATATACAGTGGCCTTTTCATATAACCAATTTGCAAATTCATTATGACGTTCGACAGGCAAAAATTCTAATGCAGCATGACAGGCAGCCACCACAAATTCTTCACGATTTTGTATATTGAAATTATTTTGTCCACCATGAAGTTTTAATAGTAGAGCACGTAACATACAGGAACGTGTTATACAAGGAATATTAGTACTAAAAGCAAAACAAAATATTTTTAAAACAGGAAAGAGAAAACATTTTATAAAGTTTTTCATTAATAATTTGTTTAGATGGAAAAGTAAAACTCTTACTGTAAATATTCTCGTTCTATCCATTCCATTGATGGTTCATATAATTCTTCTATATAACTTTGTAATAAATCACTAAATTCAAATTTACTCAATTGATATTCTAGTATAGTTTTTAAAGGATAGTCTTCATTGCTAGAGGAAAGCAGGTTGGAGAAAGTGAAAAAAGGATATTTTTGTTTTTAGTTGTTTGGATTTGTTTTAGTTTTAACTTACTTCATATTTACTATACCCATACGTGATATTGTTGCTGGTGAGGCATTACGTACATCATCAGTTTCAAATATAAAATTTACATTATTACCAAATTGTATACGCCAACCAGATGGTAATGTTAGTAATCTAAAAGATAGAAATTTTTAAAAAATTTTAATTTGTTGTTCTAAATTCAAAGTAAATTTTCAGGTTTTAGGGAATTTAAATTATTTATTTTTTTAAATCGCAATTGGACTTTACTAAATTTCAACTAAGATTTTTTAATTTCAATTAGGATTGTTTGAATTTCAATTCTGATTTTCTGAATTTTGAAATAAATTCGGCTGTGCCAAATCTTTTTTACCCTCGAACATTAGGGTGGAGCATATATAGCTTTTTTCGAATTTCAAAAACGTCGGCGTCGGTAAAGGGGCCTTTTGGGGTCGATATTAACAAACAGAAAAAAAAAATTTAACTTTTTTTTTGTTTAAAATATTAGTTTGTATTTGCCCAGTCAGAAAAAAACAAGCGGGCCAAGGTTGGCAAAACGTTGGCAAAGGTGTTGCCAACGTTGGCAAAATACCCGATATACAAAAAATACTGTACAGTAGCAAAGCCAAAATGATAACACCAAAAAGTGTCTTGGCCAATATGTTTTTCTGATGTTGGCACACTGTTGGCAAAACAAAAAATACTGTACATTCCCAGTACTTAATTTTTTTATGTTAAACTGTGCAGTGCCAAAGTCAGGATTAGAATACCAAATATGAATTGGTCGATGTGTACAAAAATCACATTTTCTTCCATTACGTGTCTTAAAATATTCCATTTATTTTTTTAAAATCTTCGATTTTTTTTCGTGCTTTTTTGCCACTTTTTTGAAGCTTCCAAAAATGTCGTAGAATTTACAATAGAATGGTGAAATAAAATTTTAAATATACCAGCCGTTTTTCCTCCGCATGGGAATGAGTTATAAACCGAAAGAAGTTGGAGTTAAACCGAAAGGAGATGGAAACCCAAAGGAGTTCAAAAAAAAAAAACTACTCCATCATATCAAATTTTAAAGAGATCGGACCAGTCCTTCATGTAGTACATATAAAACCTTCCCGATTTTCTCATAAATATCTCAAAATTCAAGAAATTTTAACATTTTTGTTTAAATATTGTTTGTAGATGTTAAACCTGGACTTAGTCCAAATATAAAATTTTCGCCCGAAATTCAGTTAAGTCGGTCTATTTCCAACAAAACCAAGATCTTAAAAGAGATAGATATAATCGGATAGATGGTTCCATTTTCTGGAAAACACTAGTATGGTCAGTCTTGACCGACTATATGGTCAGTCTTGACCGACTATAATTTTCTTACTTCTTTTATTAAAACAGAAGTCAAATAAAAAACTTTAATTTATAATCACCCAAGCAGAAATTGACGACGGTTGTAAAAAAGCGTTCTGAAAGCACTGTAAAAAAAAAAAAAGCAATCTCAAAACTTTTTTGGAACGCTTTGCGAGCGTATTCGAACAGCGTTTTAAGAGTTCTTTAGATTTTTTTTTTTTAAATTTCTAAGTTCCAAAATTATTTTTGAAAACAATTTTTTGTCATTTTTTTTGTTTTTAAAGTAAAAAATCATCAAAAATTGTGTTGTTTTTAAGCTAATAAGGCCTAACGTTTTCTTTGTAATTAAAACAAAATTTTCATTACAATTTTCCCAACGTTTCGTCGGTATATGCCGACTTCATCAGGGGTCGTAGTATTTAAAGTTGTTACATTTAAAAGAAAAAACCGTTTACATTTAACATTTAACATAAAACATTAAAAACATAAAACATAAATTTAAATTCAAAAACATATTACTTCTATATCACAGATTTTTAATTTATGGCAGCTATGTAGCTGGCGTTGATTTCTGTCAGAAATTCTTTACTTTGGGTTTTTAAAGCGCTTTGATGACTTTAAAAAAACGTTCTCAAAGCACTTTTTTACATCGCTTTTAAAACGCTTTAAAACTAGCGTAGATTGATGTTATCATTCGGATCATCTGAAGCCGCTTTGAAGTTGGTATACAGAACGCTCGTACAACCGTCCATAACTCTTTCACAATTGCTTTATCCAATTATGTAAAAAAATTGTCGTTAATGTTGAACAAATTGTACTGGCGGTGTATATTTCTTATTGTAATTGCCAACGTTGGATAAGCATTGGCATTTCCATCAGAGCCAGCGCTCTGCCAGTACAATATTTTTGGTACGGTTGGCAATTTCTGACTGGGTGGACATTACTGAAAAAGTGTTTTTATGGTAAAAAATTTTTTTTTTTGGCCTGTAAATTTTTTTTTTATTTTTTTTGTTTCTTGTTTTGAAAAAAAAAATATTTTTATTTAGTTTTTAACTGATAATATAGCGTAATATTAACTCAGTATTTAAAATATGTATACTTTGAATTATTTTATTATGTTGTTGGCCTGTTTACCGCAATTTGAAATTAATAAAAAATTTCTAAGTTATTTTTAAAGAAAAAAAATTATAGACCAAAAAAAAAATTTTTTGCCTTAAAAACACTTTTTCAGTAATGTCCAAATATATACTAATATTTTAAGCAAAAAAAAAAAGTTAGATTTTTTTTTCACTTTGTTCGGTACTTTCCGATTTTCAAATCAAAAAAGAAACCCAAAGCCATTATCCTACAGGTCCAATATTTTTGTGGGTTAATATCGACCCCAAAAGGCAACTTTCCCAACCCCGAGGTTTTCGAAATTCGAAAAAAGCTATATTTGCTTCACCCTATCCAATGTGTAAAAAAACAAAAGTTTTTTATTCAAAATAAAAAAAAATCTACTGAAAATTGTTAATTTTTTTCACATTATAAAATTTTTCTATCACTTAAAAAGGGCATTGTGGAGGGTATTCATAGATTCGGCCTAATCGAATTTAACTTTTCTACTTGTTTTATAATTTTTGTTAAACTCTGCACTCCAGTGATAAAGGGCATATATAAGTTTGTCATTCCGTTTGTTCCGCTCGAAATATTGGTCCTCGATCGATTTTAAGACGATCTAGCGATGTCCGTCCGTCCGTCTGTCTGTTGAAAACACGCTAAGTTTTAAAATACTATACGGAGCCTCCTGAAGTTTGGCATATATGTTGGGCATTTACCTGGTCAGGTTGTTATTGCAATCCAGCGAAATCGGTCCAGTGGTTCAAAATTTATAAGCAAAAGGGTGAATTTCGGCAACGGTTTTTCGCGAATTTACGAGATAAAAAACAAGTTAACTTTCGAAAGACAATTTTTAGGGTGCTGAAGCTTAGCAAATATATTTTTCGTTCCCCTGGTCTAGTTCGTATTGAATTTCAGCCAAATCGGTCTTGTGGTTATTAGCAAAACCGTTAATTTTCAGATTGGTTTTGCCTTAAATTCACGTGTTGATAAAACCAAGCTTTAAAATCTTATGTAAGCCCCAAAAATATTTTACAAATTGTTTTTGTCACAAATATTTTTACACTAAAAACAAAAATTTACACTCGAAAAAAATTTCACACTCAAAAAAATTTTACACTGAAAATTTTTTTTTTTTACAAAAATGACTAAAAAAAGTTTTTACTCAAAATAAAAAATTTCTAATCAAAATTGTTATTTTTTTTTCAAGTTATAAAATTTACTATCACTTAAAAAGGGCATAGTGGAGGGTATTTGTGGATTCGACCAAGTCGAACTTAATTTTACTACTTGTTTTTGTTCTAATGTGATTTATTTGACTGAACTTTAAGTATTATGAATAACCCCCTTAGTCATTAGCTGGTGAATAAAAAATTGTTTATTTACAATTTTGTCACAAAAAAACTTTTTATCAAAATTTTTTTTATCCAAAAATTTGACCCCTTTTATTACCTTAATATGTTTAACTTAATATGTTTTTTTTTCGACCTTTTAATTTATAAATAAATTAAGTAAATGATTAGGCTCGAGGGCGTAGGTATGTTTTACAAAAATGTTGGGGGAAAAAATGAATGGGGGTCGGTCTCATTAATGACCCCTCTCGGAAGCACAATTGGACCATTAAAAGCTGATTAAATAAAACAAATTTACAAAAAATAAAAAAAATGTGTGGGGACCGCCTTAACAATTAGAGATAGAGGGTAGGTGTGTTCAGAGAAAATGTTTGGACTAAAAAAATATTGTGGGTTGGTCATACATTTTGTTGCTCTATGGGCACTATTAGGGCAGTTAGAGCGGTTGGAGCAAATTTAAAAAAAGGCGTTTTGTGTGGGAGCCCCCATAGAAATTGGAGATAGGGTATTAGTTTGTTCCAAAGAAATGTTAAAACGTAAAAATTAATGGGGGTCGGTCTTATAAATGACCCCTCTATGACGCACCATTGGAGCTGTAGAAATGATTTTAAGATTGGAAAATTACAATTTTTTTCAAAAAATTTAAAAAAATAGTAATAATCGTTATCCCACGATCCTCCTGGGCAAAAAATTTGTAGAATCGATAGAAGTTTTACACAAAAAAATTTAAAAAAAATCGAAGAGTACAAACATTTTCAAAAATGAGATTTAAATTTAAAAACTTAAAAATCGCATACTAGAGCGCTTTTAAGATGTTTTTGGGATTTTTTTTTTTTAAAAAAGTACGCAAAAAAACAAAAATTTTGAAAACATTTTTTTGAAATTTGGGCCATCATTGAAGAAGTTATGAGTAAAAGAAGTTTGAGTAAAGGAACAAACTACCAATTTTTAAAAATTCGATATCTTTTGAACGGGTCATCAAAAAAATCTGAAAATTTACTACGAAGGAGTTTTTGAAGGGTACTAAAAACTGTCAACAAATTGGGAAAATCTAAAAAAAAATATTATTCAAAGTGTCCGATTTGACATGGAATGCCCCATATGTATTATGAATAACCCCCCTAATAATCTTTTTCAATTTCTGTTCTCTTCTTTTAAGCTTACACCAGAAGAAGAAGCTCGCAACAAAATGATTATGCGCGAAAGAGATCGTGAGCGTAAACGTATAAAACGTATGAATCCCGAATACAGACGTATGGAGCAAGAAAGAGATCGTGATCGTAAAAAGGCACGAAGAGCCAATGAAGCATTTCGACAATTAGAAAAACTACGTGATAAAATACGTAAAGAACGTAAAAAAGGCATAATAGTAGATGAGGCCGCCTTAGCACTACAATTTAATTTGCTGGCGCGTACGAAAATGGAAGCAGACTTAATAACAACCACAACGGAAGGAGGTCTGACTGCTGAACAACAGCAACAAAATACACATCTACAACAACAACAACAGCAACAGCAGCAACATACACAAGCAACACAACCGCAACAGCAAACAGATAATGCTAGACTGCATACTATTCCCAATAATGTAAATACAACAAATACAAATTTGGCCAATACCACAAGTAGTATAACTACAACAACTATAACCAGTGCTGTTAATGGCAACATCAATCATATGCTTAATTTAACACAATCACCTTCGATAGCAGCAGCAGCAGCTGCTGCTGCTGCTGGAAATATGCCACCTTCAAATCCTGCTATCGCTCATATGTCACAATTAAATAAGGGTCTCCTCTATCCACCACCCAATTTTCCCCATCATCCTTTGCCTATACCAGCTGGTGTGACATTAATGCCTTCACTGTGCCATCCAATGCTACATCAAAACTTAGGTTCCACTTTGTATCCACAAAATGGCATAAAACAAGAATATAATCCTGGTAATACTGAATCCTCACCTTCTTCAAATCACAATCAGCAACAATCTTCAGCTGCAGCAGCTGGAGGTGGTGGTGGTACAGGTGGTAATAATAGTGATGATCATGAAATGAATATGATAGAGCCCGAAGTAATATTACAGACATCGTCGGATGTTATATCGGCCCCACATCATTTTCATAATCAAGCTCATGCCCATGCTCATCATTTGCATCAGCAACATACGAATATGTTTTCACATATGACACCGCAACAACATATGGCTGCGGCTCATATGCGTGTTCATGGTTCACATATACCACCATCAGCTCAGGCTTTAGCAGCTGCTGTTGCAGCTGTACAATCTCAACAACAGCAGCAATTGCAACTGCAACAACAACAATTACAACAGCAGCAACAACAATTACAACAACAGCAGCAACAACAACAGCAGCAGCAGCAGCAACATCCTACATCACATACTACTATAGCCCAGCAACACCAGCAGCAACTGCAACAGCAACAACAACAGCAGCAGCAACAGCAGCAGCCACAACATCAAACGCAACAATAAATTTATGTTTAATTAAAATATTTGCAATTTACTATTTTATTGCCTTTTTTTTGGCATTTGTTTGGCGGGCATATTAGAATTTATGCCATTTTTATATACAATTGTGTATTTTGTGTCATGTCATCACCACAAAGGCAAAAAGCATACAGTGGGTTTTATGTAAGATATTCGATTTTAAAAAACAAAAAAAAAAAAAATGTAGCATTAAATTATGTATTTTATTTACATATTGAAATGGCTGGAAGATTTTTTTAATTAAATTTCCTTTTGAAACTTGTCTAGCCCAGGTATCATATAACCGGTTATTTGAAACATTTATATGGTAGAACAGAGAGATTAGAAAATTCCGTTTTTTTCGGTTAGCTCCCTTTTGAGGCCATAGATAAAAAATAGTTTAAAATAATGATAAAATTGTGTAACACTAGTGCAAAAAGCATAATAAAGGAATAAGTAAACATTTTTCGCGAGGGGTAAACCAAAAAAAAATCCAAAAAAAAAATTTAGTTCGTAGAACACGACCGCTATACCGAAAAAAATCCATGCAATATTTTACGAAAAAAAGTTTCGTATTTCGTATTTCGGAATTTCGTATTTTTATGTGATGAAAATGATTAGTAAATATTTTTTTCGTGATATTTACGAATGTTGACTACATATTACGCAAAAAATGTAAAAACTTTCGTAATTTTACGATAGTAACGAAAAAAAGTAAATGCTTCTTTCGTAAAATATATGCACGTTGGCTACATATTACAAAAATAGTTAACAGACTTTTGTATTTTTACGAAAATAATTCTTTAACACTTCTTTTGTAAAATATACGAAGCTGACTTACGAAAAAAATAATCTAGAATTTTGTAATTTTACGAAACTAATACAAAATGAAGAAGTCTTTTAACGTTTACATCAAACGGTGTTTTATGTTCCTTTAACTCCTACGAGGAGCATGGGGCCTCCGACCGGGGACCCCATAAAATATATAAATTATTGATCTATGATCGATTCTTAGTAAGGTTTTCAATCGGTATTGGTTTTTCTGAATCCCGGGATTCGGGATTAAAGAAAAATATTCTGGATCTTTATTTGGGAACCCGGTATTTTTGTGATATTTTGGATCCCGGTATTCTCGAGATTTTCTGAAAATGTTCGGTATTTTTCTGGATTTTTGTCATATTGCAATTCCCGCGTTTTTAATGATTTGTGAAGTTCTGTTAAAGTTGTGAAATTAAAAAAACGAAAACCATCGAAAGCAGTCACCCGGACAATAACTGTTTTACAAGTCTTAGGGTCTATTCAAACCTGAGGTGAAATCTCGTTCGAACAAGATGTTGATCATATAGTGCTGTTCCATTTTATACACTACCGTATGATCGAAATTTGTTCGAACGAGATTTCACCACAAATGTGAATAGGCGTTAATGGTCATCAGCAGGTTAGGTTCGTTTATGGAAAAAAATCGGCCCAGGGGAAAGAAGTTTCCCCTTGAAAAAATAAAAGAATAATTTCGTAAAACAAAAAAAATATTTCGTTTGTTTTACGAAAATTTTCGTAAATCAGCAAAAAAACAAGTAAGAAAGTTATAGTCGGTCAAGCCCGACTATATGATACCCTACACCATTGTTTTCCGGAAAATGGGTACCAAGTCCAAACATGGACCGATTGGATCTGTCTTTTGTTAGATCTTTATTTAGTGTAGAAAACACACACAGATCAAATTTTAGTAGAATTGGTTTATTTTTTTGTCAATATACCGATTTAACTGAACATCGGTCGAAATTTTTATGAGGGGGACTTAGTCCAAAAATGGTCCAATTATATTCCGATTTGATAAGGTAACTAAAGTACACGTTTAACACCTAAAAATACAATTTTTATCAAATATTTGAATTTTTATGAATTTTGAGGGAATTATGTGAATATCGGGAGGGTGGCTTGTATGGGGACTACCAGAAGGACTGATCCGATTCCTTTGAAATTTGAAATGATGATTCATGCATAAAAAATTTGATTACCTGCTAAATTTCAAAGCGATATCTATTATAATACGGTCATTAGAGTCATTAAGCCGAATCTAAAGGTGGCGTTTGTATGGGGGCTAGGTCGTAACATGGACCGATGTTCTCCAATTTCAATAGGCTTCGTCCTTGGGCCAAAAGATGCCAAAGTTTCAAATTTCAAGTCAATTGATTGAAAATTGCGACCTGTATCGTGCTTAAACCCATAGATGGACAGACGGACGGACAGACGGACATCGCTAAATCGATTAAAAAAGTAATTCTGATTCGTTCGATATACTTGAAGGTATGTCTAGGACCAATATTTCGGGTAGTTACAAACATCAGCACAAACTCAATATACCCTGTGCCACATAGTGGTGTAGGGTATAAAAATCATTAATTTTAGGAAAGATTTTCGTACATTTCGTACCTTGTACGCAAGATTTTCGTGGTGCGAAACAACGAAATTGTTCGTTCATTGTACGAACGTTTTTGTACATATATGGCAACAACAAAAAAATATTTTTTTATATGCATTGGAAAACACAAATCTCACTAAAAGAAAAACAATAAAAAATTGTTGTTGTTAGGCCCTCAAAAAAGAATCCTATATATGCCGTTGCTTACGATGTATTCAGTAATCCCACAAAGTCCAATAGCAGCACAGAAAAGCCCATTTGATGTTGAGCAAATCCTAACTCAAATTAAAATAAGAAGAAAATATTATCGATCCTCTTCACATGTGTGGACCCTAATGGGTAAAAATTTTGAATCTAAAAAAAATGGCACTCCCGAAAATTTTAATATTTACATACCTCCATAAATACTCCTGACAGAAACCAAAATTCCAAAAATGTTGGTCCATTTCTCCCATTGGGTCCAGACCCCATTAGGTTCGGACCTCTAGGTCCCTAAAGATTCGCTTATGGTGTTTTCTTTTCTGGCAAAAAATGTGTTTTTTTTTGCATTTCGCCTCAAAAATTATGTTTTTGTGTTCTTTTCTAAAAAATGTCAACCCTTATAAAGAATATCGTGTTCTTTTCTAAAAATGGCTGCCCTATAAAGTGCAAAAAAGTTGCACTTTTTACCCCGTAAAAAATCACGGGGTTGAAATTGCCTTATACAACAGCTGACTTTTTCTGTGTTGTTTTCTCAAAACAGCTGTTAAAAATACAGGGCAGAGTATTTCTGGATGTTGTGTTCTATTCCAGTCAAATAAAATGCAAGTTTTTGAAGGTGTGAGTTAAACATTTTAAAAATGTATACCCTAAAAAGGCAAACATTTTTTTTCAGAAAAGAAATCACCATTAGTTTCCCAGGTACTGCAATTTAGGGGCCCAATAGGTCTAGAGAGTTTTAGGAACTGAATAACTAAAAAACTATTACTCTGAGAGCTTTCGAGTATTTAGCGGACGAGTTCTAGAAACTAGGAGCTACAAAAATGTTTTTGGACTTTTTGTTGTGTCGGCAATATTTACTGAGATTTAAGCATTTAAAAATTTTTGGGAATGCCAAATTTTTTGGATTCATACTTAGGGTCCATTGGGGTCCACACATATAAAGAGGACGAGCATACTATGGAGATTGTAAAAACCAAAAAAATTCCCTCCATTTTGCTCTATCTGGCTTAGGTTTCGAGATATCGTCATTTGAAATATTTTGAAGACAAAAATATTTATTGTAAACAAATGTTTTTTTCACCAATTGTAAATAGTTTTTTATTTGTTTGTGCGGTTTCATTGGTATTAGTATAAATAATGCCGTTGCCAAAAAATTTAATTGGCAATAGATGCTAATGCTTTTTTTTGCATTGGCATTATTTCCATCTAATGCCAATTTAAATTCAATGTCAATTAAAAATTCCCATTTATGGGGACAACAAGAAGAACTGGCGCAATTCCTTTAAAATTTAGTATGATGGTTTGTGAATACAAAATACAATTACCTGCCAAATTTCGAAAGGAAATTTATTATAATAAGCTTATTAGAGTCATGAAAGCCAAATTCAAAAGGGACGTTTGTATGTAAATATGGACCGAAGTTGGAAAGAAGCTTAAGTTTCAAATTTCAAGTCAATTGATTGAAAATTGCGACCTGATTTGTGCTTAAATCGACACAAAAAGTAATTCTACATAAGTCGATCGGTATAGTTAAAGGTGGGTCTGGGACCAATATATCGGGTAGTTATAAACATCAGCACAAAATCATTATTCCATGTACCACAGAGTGTTGTTGGATATAAGAAGCCCAACTGAAATGTTTCTCTATTTTAATCGGCATTTCAATTAAAATTTCGAAAATTCTTACTTTAATTCTGAAAAACAAAGTTAATTGATTCAGAAAACCCCAATTGAAATTCAGAAATTTTCTAAATTTTATTTGGGTTATTACAAACTCCACTCTGTAGTACAGAATATACCATTATTGTAAGAATTCATCTTATATAAAATATTTTTTTTTAAATCTTTTTCCCACATAAAACCCACAGTTGTCTCTATTCCCTCTAGCATTCGAATGTAATTAAAGGCAATTTTTAAACAATGTTCTATATTTTAGTTTTGTAAGCTTTAACATCATCAAACCATAATTTTTTTTTGAACCATTTTAATTGTTTTTTTTTATTCTACTCATTTATTTTGCTTCCATTTGATTTATTCGTTTTAATTTAAACATGATTTAAATTTTTAATTTTGTTCTCATTTTATTATAGTATTTTTTTTTGTTTAAATTAATGTCCTTTTTATTATTGCAATATTGTTATTTTTAATTTTTTTTTAAATCTCATAAATTTTTTACTCATATATAAGGTTTAAATGCTTTAGTAATTAAAATCTATTAAGTATATACTTTTAAAAAAACAACAACACGAAATTATGTATTCAGTAATAAATTCAATTGGGTATATAATTAAAAATATACTATATATCCAGTTAAAATTAAACAATAAAAAAAGAGTAGGTAATAAATGAAAATTATTATAAAACAAAAATATTTGCCACTTTAAAAAAATAAATAATTATTACGAATTTATGCAAAAAAAAAACTAATAAAAACATTTTTTTTTGAAAAAAATAAATATATTGTAGTTAAATATTTTATTTAAAAGGTGAAAGAAATTCGTATTCATAAATCGGTATTGGTAAGTAAATTTTTCAAAATTTTGGTGCACCCAATAAAACCTGCAAATACAAAATGCTTTTAATGGACTGCAGGTGGAAACATTAAAAAAAGTTTTTTTTGTTGAATTTTTTACTTCACCAAAAATTGTATTTTTCACAATTTTTTTTTTGTCACAATTATTTTCTTTAAACATTTTTTTTTTACCAAAATTTTGTTTTACCAATACCCTTTAGACCAATTTTTTTCTAACAATAAAGGAATCTGGGATTAAAATCCAAAATCCATTGGGTATATCCAGAAATATTTGCAAAACAAGTCAAAATTTTAAACCAAATTTGCATATTCTATTCATACATTTTTTAGTAACAGTTTTTATGATTTTTTGTTAAAATAAAAAAAAAAAATATAACACATTTCCTAAAGTATTTTTGCCTCCTAAACACGAATATGACTTCCGAATAATTGTATCAAATCGCCTCCCCGAGATATAGGCATTTTTTAATTTTTGTGGACCCATCCCTTAAAACCGACAATTTTTTATACCCTCCACTCTAGTGATAGAGGGTATATTTAAGATTGTCATTCCGTTTGTAACTCATCGAAATATCGGTCTGGGACCCAATAAAGTATCATCATCATTAGGGATGAGATTTTCATGCACTAAAAAATCGAAAATATGCGCTTAAAATATGCGCTAAAAAATTCAAAATATGCACTAAAAAACCTAAAAATATGCACTAAAAAATAAAATGTGTGCAATAAAAATCTTGTTTTCATAAAAAAAAACTTCTTAAAAAGTAAAAAATAACGCCGTGTTTAAATAGACTCATTTAAAACTTTATATAAGAATTTTTTTTTTTAGAAATTAAGAATATCTATAAAAAAAATAAACAGAAAAAATTATTTTTTTTATTTTCAAAATAAATTTTTAAAATTTAAGGTAGTTTTTGAAACAAATAAATTTCAATATGCGTTTTTGCTAATTAAAACCAAAATATGCAAAAATATGCACTTAAAAGTTGGAAATATGCACAAAATATGCATTTAAAACCAAAATATGCAAAAATATGCATTTTCACCAAAATATGCAAAAATATGCAAAAACAAATCGATGCCATTTTAACACAAATTTCTTGATTCGAAAAGATAATTAGTCCATATCGTTTTAAGACTATCGACAAAAAACATGCATTTGCATGGAAATCTCATCCCTAATCATCATCATCCCCGATCGATTTTAAGACATTCTAGCGATGTCCGTCTGTCTGTCTGTGGAAATGGTGATCACGGCCAAAATATTACACGTAGATGACTGAAACTTAACAGATTTATTAAAAGTTCTTCCGAGAAGTTTGGTATTACATTTGAGCGAAATCGGCTCAGCGGTTCAAAAGTTATGAACGTAAGTGTAAGAACACCTCGAAAATTTTAGTACATTCCACATAACCTAAAAATACAAAATGCTTTAATTCGGCTGCTGGTTGAGATATGTCAACATAATTAAACACTTAAAGGTATTTAAACAAGCACGAACACATTTTTTTTGACAAAAAAATAAAAAAATCGCGGATTTTTTTTTTACCAAAATTTTTTTTTCGCGGAATTTTTTTTTTCAAAAGTAATTTCCTTTTAAATAAAGTTTTTTTGCAATAATCTTTTAGAATCTGTGAAGGGTATCACTACATTCGGCAAGACCGAATTTAACTTTTTTACTTGTTAATATTAGAAAGTGTATGTTAAAGTTATTCATATTTTTATACCCTCCACTTATTGTTAGTGATAGAGGGTATATATAAGTTTGTCATTCCGTTTGTAACTCATCGAAATATCGGTCTGGGACACCATAGAGTATATATATTATCGATTCTAAGACATTCTAGCGATGTCCGCCTATCTGTCCGTCTGTGGAAATGGTGATCACGGCCAAAGTATTAAACATATATGACTGAGACTTAGCAAATTTACTTGTTGTTGTCCTAAGTAGTTTGGTATTGCATTTGAGCGAAATTGGTTCAGCGGTTCAAAAGTTATGAACTAAAATGTAAGAACACCTAGAAAATTTTGGTATATTCTACATAATCTAAAAATACAAAATGCTTTAAATTGGCTGCTGGTTGGCATATGTGAACAGAATTGGACACAGAATGCAATTTTCACAAGTAAAAACCAATTTTTTTACAGAAAAAAAAAATTTCGCTGAATTTTTTTTTACCAAAAATTTTTTTTCGCGGAATTTTTTTTTTCAAAATTTTTTTTTTTTTTGCAAATTATCTTTTATTACATTGTGGAGGGTATCAATACATTCGGTAAAGCCGAATTTAACTTTTTTACTTGTTTTTATTCAAACTCCCAATAATGACCTAACTTTTGCAAGAAATCCGAACTCGATACGATCAGGGATAGTATCGACAGTATGTCCTTTTTTTCGGTTTTATCTATAAGTGTCCGAATTTTGCCAGAAATTTCCTGTTCAAAGCAGAGATGTAAAGAAGACCTTTCAATAAAGAGAACCTGGGAAATCCTATGAGTATATCCAGAAATATTTCCAAAAGAAAAAAATTGTCGGTTTTGAGGGATTGGTCCACACAAATTGAAAATGCCTATAGCTCGAGGCGATTTGATACAATTTTTCCGATGTCAGATTCATGTCACAGACGCACTTTACACTTCCACATGTTTTTTGTACTTTTGTCAAACAATTGGAAAATTTTTATGTTCATCAAAAAAAAATTATTGATAAAAAATTGGTGAAATATTTTTTTTTTTGAAAACCAAGGACATAACTATTATAAGTTTTATGGTGAATTACTTATGTCATAACTATTATAGGTCAATTTTTATTTTATTTCTTATGGATAACTATTAATTCCTAATTAATATTTTTTTTATTGTAAAATAATAGTTATGGACCTAAGTAATTTTTATAAATCGGGTCATGGTCACTTTATTATTTGCAAAAAAGTAAGTTTTTTAACGAATTATTAAGTTTCAGAAAATATCCTTCCAAAAAAGGATATCACTTCATTTGTACCTACAAAGGATACAAAATAACTATTATAAAATAATAGTTATTTAATAGTTATTTTGTTGATAATTATTATTTTAAATTTTTATAAATAACTATTAAAAATGCGCAATTTTTTGGAAATCAAAAATGTCCATAATAGTTATTTTGGGTCCTTGTTGAAAACAAAATTTTTTTTTGATAAAAATAATGGAGTATAGCTATAGGACTGTTTCTTTTCTTCCGTATACAGACGGACATAGGTACACAGAAAGAATTGAAAACAAATTTCAATCAAAATTTCAATCAACAAAAACGCGGTTTCAATTATTTTTATACCCTCCACTCTAGTGATAGAGGGTATATATAAGTTTGTCATTCCGTTTGTAACACCTCAAAATATTGGTCTAAGACCCCATAAAGTATATATATTCATGATCCTCGATCGATTTTAAGACGATCAAGCGATGTCCGTCCGTCTGTCTGTCTGTCTGTTGAAAACACGCTAACTTTTGAAAGACTATACGGAGGCTCCTGAAGTTTGGAATATATGTTGGGCATTTACCTGGTCAGGTTGGTATTGCAAACCAGCGAAATCGGTCCAGTGGTTCAAAAGTTATGAGCAAAAGACTGAATTTCGGCAAGGGTTTTTCATGAATTTACGAGATAAAACACACGGTAACTTTCGAACGACAATTCTGAGAGTGCTGAAGTGTGGCATATATATTTGTCGTTCCCCTGTCCCGGTTCGTTTTAAATCTTAGCCAAATCGCTCCAGTGGTTCCAAAGTTATAAGCAAAACCCTGAATTTCAGATTGGTTTCACCTAAAATTCACGTGTTGAAAACCCCGAGTTTTAAAAAACAAGCTTTAAAAACAATTATTAGCCACAAAATTACTTTACAGAGTATTTTTGTCACTCAGAAATATTACAATTAATCTACACATTTCGAATTACAATTGGCCCTTTTCGAAGTACAATTGATATTTTAGAATTACAATTGATCTATTTCGAATTACAATTAATCTTTTTCGAATTACAATTGGAATCTTAGAATTACAAATGAAATTTTCCTATTAGAAATGAAATCTTTGAATCACAAGTAGAATGTTCGCATTACAATTGATCTTTTTCGAATAACATCTGTAAATGGTGTAGTTCTTTTTAGAATATTCCCAACAAACATTTACCTTTGAAATACATTGAATATTATATTGATAGCAAGTTTAAAATTTAAACCTTAGCCTTGAAAACCAGTTGAAAATAACATAGTTCTCAACGTGAAAACAATAGCATTCTCAAAGAAAACGGCATGTTAGTTCTCAAGTAAAATTTTCAAGTTTATTTAGATTTGATATATAGTTTGAAATTTTTTGAATGTATAATGTTTCTCCAATGTACACAAATATTTTTCGCTTGAAAATATGCTTACTATCTAATTGAATTTTAGTGTAGTTTTCAAAGAATTCTCAGCCTTATTTATAAGGTTAATTTAACATTATTTTTCAAATGAACCTCAATACTATTTTTATTAAAAAAACTGTAAATGCGAATTTTAATAATATTTGCTATTTATTTGCACTAAAAATTGTTAATAAAAAAATTAGATCGAATGCCATTTTTGAGGTCGTCTCCTTCCAGGTCTTCTTCAGCCGTCTGCTCTTTAAAATTCGAAATCTTTAAAGAAAAGAAAAGACGTTATTAAATGTATAACTTTTTTTTCATAAACTCATGTGTACTTACTTTTTAAACGTTTATGCAAGTTTTTATACTTATAGCATTCAATTAATTGGCACAAATGCATAAAAATACATAAAATTTCTAGATTTTTCTTCTTAATTTTTAAAACAAAATTTTAAGTTTTCTGACAATTTGAAATTCGGAATTGAACAACATTTGAAAACAAAATTATTTCCACCCATAATCAATGTTCGATATTAGGTTTGAGAAACATGGCAAATCAATTTGATGTTTATATTTTTTTGAAAAGAATTAATAGTATAGGAAAAAACAAATATTTCCAACATGTTTCAAATTTAGTTTAAATGTTTAAATTTTTGTCACTGAAAACAATTTGACAAACACCCTTGATATTTAGTGCCAGTTTGATTTTTTTTCAAAGGCTGGAATTGATGTTTGTTGGGTTTCATCTACTACTACATATTAAATTTTTTAAAATACAAACACATTTACATATCTTTTGACTTACTTATTATCATCCAACACTGAATTGAGTGCTTCAATCCATTCAGGATCAATACTACCATCACAAACAATCCATGAATGTATATGTGAGGGTTCAGCATTTACAGCGGCAGCTGTATGTGTTAAAACACCATCCAACCACTGACGTGTGTCAGGATCAAGACGACCTAACAGTTGAATACGACTCATAGATTTGGGACTTATAGTATGAATGCGTATTTGCTGTTGCTGCTGCTGCTGTATGGATGTGGTCGCCATTGTTGAAGCGGAAACAGTCAATTGTGAAAATGCCGGCACTGGTGATAATGACATTGATGTTTGTGCAATTAATGCTTGACGCAATACCGTTATTATGGTAGATTTACCGCAGCCGGGTGGTCCCATCACCACGACACCCATACGTTTTTGTAATTGTTCGTAAAGTTGTAAACATTTAATCATTTGCATTTCATTAGCACACAGACCCAATGCATTAAATGCTGCCATAATCGACTGTTTGAGCGCTGATTTATATTTGGCTGTGACTTTAATTTCGGGAAATACATTTTGTAATAACATATCGAAACGTGCTACATCATGTAAGGCCAATTTGGACATAGTGGATGAATGTAAACATTGCACAACCACAGACATTTCAGCATTGTTATTATTCTTATTATAATTATCATCTTCAGCAGTTGTGGAATGGCCACCACCACCACCAACCACATTATCATCAGCATCATCACCATTGTCCATTGTAGTGTGAGAAGAGGTGGTGTTGCGTGTAATCTTTAAATTTTCACGTAAACCTTCACCACAAGCAAGCAGTATGGTTTTCAATTCTCGTAATCCCCAATCATAGTGTCGCTGGTTTGTTAATATTTTCGCACACATATCGAAAAGTTCTACAACACGTTCGGCTATTTCAGTTGCTTGCTTAAATCCTTCCACAAACAGCATCACACGTGCAATTTCTCGTGGTTCCGGTTGTTGCATTACAATCGGACGAAATAATGCTTGTATGTTGCCAGGTAATTTTTGTCTACCACCATATTCAGCACCGGCCGGATTAAGCGTTACAAATATGCCACAATGATGATTGAGTTTAATCTGTGTCAAGTAGAAAATGAAAAATAAAATGAAAAAAGTTAAGATGAAGCAGACGTACATTTACATAAGGGTGGATTGAATTTAACATCTGGAGAATTTCATTTCAGCTCACCGACTTTTCGCGATAGGTAAGATTGAACGGGTGTCCGCCATTTGGCGAATTCACTCGGAGGCCATAAGTCCGATTGTGATTCCTTAATTGTTATTTTCCTACTCTTCTACATCTAAAGCTACCATGATTCCCTAAAATATTTTGCTAGAGACGTCAATAAGACACTGTTTACGCAATCAAGGTCATCGAAAAATCTTCCTCCACTTCCCCACAACTTCTACAATAGTCCCTATCACAGTTCCCAAACGCACTGCCATTTGGTCTATTATACAATGTCCTGTCATGTGTCCCATGTGCAAGCTTCAGAACAAACGGTGCGTGCCCTCTGAAAGACTTCCCTTGTGAGTGGTGTAGATATAAGCAGTTTAAATCCCGATTTCCCCCTTCGCACTGTGGGCCAGGATTTCCATTTTTTTTTTGGCCAATAAGGTCTGTAAGGCAACACATGTTTAAAAATATTTTTTCAGAATGTCGACATCTTGAATTTTGTCCATCTTTAATATCTTTTTATTGTAGCTAAAAGTTTTTTTTTTGCATGAGGTTAAAGTCAAAGTTTGAGATTTTTTTTATATTTTTTACTTATGAAACAAAATAATTTTTTTTGTACTTTAACACAATATTTTTTCAAATTTTCTGGGAAGTTCTCCTAAAGACATATCTGTTTGTCCAACACATGAGATAAATGCACAAAAAGTAAGCAATAAGTTTATTTTTATACCCTCCACTTAGTGATAGAGGGTATATATAAGTTTGTCATTCCGTTTGTAACTCATCGAAATATGGATCTGGGACCCCATAAAGTATATATATTCATGATGCCCGATCGATTTTAAGACATTCTAGCGATGTCCGTCTGTCCGTCTGTCCGTCTGTCTGTCTGTCTGTCTGTGGAAAATGCTGTCGCGGACAAAATATTGCACAGAGATGACTGAAACTTAACATATTTATTGGAAGTTCTCCCGAGAAGTTTGGTATTGCATTTGAGCGATATCGATTCAGCGGTTCAAAAGTTATGAACGAAAATGTAAGCACACCTCAAAAATTTCAGTACATTCAACATAACCTAAAAATACAAAATGCTTTAATTCGTCTTCTGGTTGGCATATGTGAACATAGTTGAACACCAAATGGTATTTAAACAAGTACGAACATATTTTTTGACAAAAAAGAAAAAAATCGCGGATTTTTTTTACCAATATTTTTTTTCGCGGAAATTTTTTTTCAAAAGTAATTTCCTTTTAAATAAAGTTTTTTGCAATAATCTTTTTGAAATTGTGGAGGGTATCACTACATTCGGCAAGGCTGAATTTAACTTTTTTACTTGTTTTTTAATAAATTATGGAAATTCATACTTTTGTTGAAATCCGCCTTTTTTAAACACCAAAGTCCAAAAAAGTCCAAACGATATTGGCAAACCTCGAAATACGATCTGTCTCTGACAATGTATTCTATTCACATTTTTGCGACCCTGTGCGACCGTTCATAAGCTTTTGACATAGAGGCAATAAACCAAAATATGACGTTTAGATATGCCCTAAAATGGAACTTCAAAATTTGTTTGATATTTTTGTTTCTATTGATTTCTAATAAAAAATTTCCCACTTTGACAACATTGGCGTAATAACTGGAGATGTGTACGTGAGTGAATTTTGACACACGCTCACGCAAAAAAAAAAAAAATTTACTCAATCGTTTTTTTTTCACACTTCTCACTATTCACGTGAGTAAACAAAACACCACTAACGTGTGACTCACACTCACGCGTAACTCAGGCTAAACATTTAAAACACTAAACACTAATGCTGGGAACGCATTTAAGCGGGCATGTTTTGGCGATAGCATTTAAAATATTTTGTATGAAATTGTAAGCTAGTATCATTATTTGTACATTTAGGAGGGCAAATACTTATTTGAAATAAAAAAATTTGTCTTAAATGTGCCACTGAATATATGAACTTTTTGACGCATTTAAAAGAGAAATATTTTATTAAAATCTTCTGATAACAGCAAAAAGAGGGATTTATAAAATCTTAGGAAACTAAACATTGTACATTTTTTTTAAAAAGCTGGATCCTAAATTTTGGATCCGCCATTTTGATTTCAAAAAATCGGAGTTCGTATTCGTGTTGCGCAATCATTTCCTAGTGATATTTTAAAACATTAATCAATAATTTAAATATCTTGTTCGCCATATGAGATCCGCTATTTTCAATATTTAATTCTAAAATCAGATTTGGCATCCAAAAAACCATCAAAATCAGACAACATAAAAAAAAAACTTAATATTTTTTTGTTGCCATATTGGATCCGCCATTTTGAATTTAAAAAAATAGGAGCTCAAATTCGTAATAACCTACCCTAAATACATCGAAAATGATTTATTTAAGTACAATTAGCTAAGAATAACAAAAGCATATCCGTCATATTGTATCCCCATTTTGAATTTCAAATCTTTTTTTCCAAAATCAGTTTTAACATCCGAAAAACCATTTAAATCTAAGTTTTTGGCCAAAAGAGACAACATATAAAAAATCTTAAGTATAAATTTGTCGCCATATTGGATCCGCCATTTTGAATTTTATAAATCTGGGCTCATATTCGTTATTTAAGACCCCCTAATACATCGACAATTATTACATTAAATACAATAAACAAAGAATTAAAAAATCCGCCATTTTGTATCCGCCATTTTGAATTTTGATTTTTTTTTTCAGAATCGTGATAAGCGACCCTTTAGCACTTATATGTAACTAGATGAAGCGCCCGGCGTTGCCCAGGTTGACTTAGACATGAATATCTAAATAGCTTTTCCCCGGCCACATCTATAGGGTCCATTTATAAATACTAATCATACTATTCTGAGAGTGCACTAAAATTTCACTGAAATAAGGAATTATGTTAATAACTTCACCCCAGCGCCATCTACCGAGTCCGAATTTTATCAGGAAACTTATTTTAGTTTAATAAATATATCTTGTAAATTTAAGCCAAATTGTACCATAAACACAGAAAATGAAATTATGACAAGGAAACTTATTTTTGTTTTAAAAATATATTTTGTGAATTATAGTCAAATCGTACCATAAATACCAAAAATTGAAATATTGCGACAACAGCGCCACCTATCGGGATTAAACTTAAGAGAAACCAGGCTCCAGACTAAACTAATATGTTGTCCAAGTTTGGTGTCAATCGGTCCAGCGGTTCTTCAGTTTTAGTAACACGTACCCCGCGCAACCGTTTTTATATATGTAATACTTCTTTGACTTATAGGTTAAGCGGTCTATTTATGGCCAAAATTCAGGGATGCTGGCCCCCAGTGCTTCGTTTTGACCCGCAAAATGTGAGATTGGGCAGCTAAGAAAATACCAGTAACTCTTATTTTCCTCCCCTCTGAAAGACCTTCCTTGTGAGTGGTCTAGGTATAACCAGTATTTACAATTTTCAAAATCAGATTTTGTTTTTTGCACTCAAAAACTTTGCTGGGTTATTGCAGCTGTACATAATTAAAACTACTAACCTTCCGTTTTTAAAATCCCATTACAAATATTCAATTAATTTTACAAATTATGTATGATTTACTTACATCCTTTTCGGCAATTTGAACAACATCCGATTTATCTTTTAAGGCACATTGTATCGGTTGTATTAGCATTGATATGGCTGAAAGTGTGGCTTCTTGCAAACGATTGAATTCATCAAAACAACCCCAAGCACCACAACGAGCCAGGCCAGTCAAAATCAAACCCATTGATTCAGTATCGACATTCTATGGACAAAAAATAAAGAAGCAAAATTCAAAACATTATTTACATACAATAAAAAATTCTAAAAAAAGATTTTGTATTTCAATGGACATGGATGGAACAAACAAAACACAATTCCAGTAACTCGAGGCATGCATAAACAAACTAAAACACTAACTTCCAACATCTCCATAAAACAAATTGAATACAAATGAATTCATTGTTTAGAATACAAGACTACATACTACTACCACTTATACTAGTTGAGTGTAGTAGGGAGGTATATTGCACCATTTACAAATGTAATTTGTAAAATATTAATTTTAGTTCGAAGATTCTACTTGTAATTCGAAGACTCGATTTGTAATTCAAAGATCCCATATGTAATTCGAAGTTTCCATTTGTAATTCGAAAATTCAATTTGTAATTCGAAGGTTCCATTTGTAATTCGAAGATTCCATTTGTAATTCAAAGATTCCAATTGTAATGCGAAAAATATCAAAATATCAAATCTTCGAATTTCAAATGGAATCTTCGAATTACAAATTGAATTTTCGAATTACAAATGGAAACTTCGAATTACATATGGGATCTTTGAATTACAAATCGAGTCTTCGAATTACAAGTAGAATCTTCGAAATTTCAAATAGAATCTTCATACAACAAATAGAATTTATTTTATTTATTTTCTTTTTTTAATTTTTCAGAGTTTCTAAAATTTACTAAACTTTTGAAAATTCGAAAAATATCAACTGAATTTCCATTGATCTTTTTCGAATTACAATTGGAATCTTCGAATTACAAATGGAATCTTCGAATTTCAAATAGAATCTTTGAAATACAAATAGAATCTTCGAATTACAAGTAGAACCTTCGAATTATAAATGGAGTTAATAAAAGAATTTTATTTTTATACAAACAAATATTTTTATAGCTAGTACACAGAAAAAAAACGTCGAGGTAATGTTATCTAAGCTGGCTTAGGTGAATTATTTTTGTATGAATATTAAAAGCCACGACTTATTACCTATGCCACAAGTATAATTTTACTTTACATTTTCTTCTAATGGCCATGTAAGGTTTACTAATGAAAATAGGTAAAATTTCGAAATTATTTTTTTTTATTTTTTATTGTCATGACAATAATTTGAAATTAAATAAAAATAAAACAAACATCAAAATTTTTTTAACATATATTTTCATAATTTTTCAACGCAATTAAGCCGATGGAAATTAACAACTCGCAACAAATTATGTAAGCAAAGGTAATTTTATTATTTAATTTATTGGTAAAAATAGTAAATTCAATAATTTTTAATTTTTTTTAGATAACGCGAATTTCTGAAATTCTAGGCAAATTATGATGGGAAAAAGTCAACAAGAATTAGAGAAAAAGGAATCTTAAAGCTGTTTTAAAGATTAAAACTAGTGCTTACATGGAATTTCTAAGGTTTAACGCGCAATTTTCGAAATTATCTTGTTTCTAAATTATAATGATATGTATAATGGTACAAAATTTCTTAGAATCTGAGACAATTATTTATAGAGAAGTTCTCAAATTAAATGATACTTTTTCTAAATCTGAAAACTTTTCTATAGCAAAATATCTCAGAATCTGATAATTTTTCTATAGAAAAAATGTCTCAGAATCTGATAATTTTTCTATAGAAAAAATGTCTCAGAATCTGAGAATTTTTCTATAGAAAAAATGTCTCAGAATCTGTGAATATTTCTATAGAAAAAATGTTTCAGAACCTGAGAATTTTTCTATAGAAAAAATGTCTCAGAATCTGAGAATTTTTCTATCGAAAAAATGTCACAGAATCTGAGAATTGTTCTATAGAAAAAATGTCTCAGAATCTGAGAATTTTTCTATAGCAAAAATGTCTCAGAATCTTAAAATTTTTTTATGTAGAAGAAATGTCTCAGAGTCTGAAGAATCTAACAAATTTCTGAGACATTTTTCCTATAGAAAAAGTCTCAGATTCTGAGACATTTTTTCTATAAAAAAATTCTCAGATTCTGAGACATTTTTTCTGTAGAAAAATTCTCAGATTCTGAGACATTTTTTCTTTAGAAAAATTCTCAGATTCTGAGACATTTTTTCTATAGAAAAATTCTCAGGTTCTGAAACATTTTTTCTATAGAAAAATTCACAGACTCTGAGACATTTTTTCTATAGAAAAATTCTCAGATTCTGAGACCATTTTCTATAGAAAAATTCTCAGATTCTGAGACATTTTTTCTATAGAAAAATTATCAGATTCTGAGACATTTTTTCTATAGAAAAATTATCAGATTCTGAGACATTTTTTCTATAGAAAAATTATCAGATTCTGAGACATTTTTTCTATAGAAAAATTATCAGATTCTGAGATATTTTGCTATAGAAAAGTTTTCAGATATCTGAGAATTTTTCTATAGAAAAAGGTCTCAGAATCTGAGAATTTTTCTATAGAAAAAATGTCTCAGAATCTGTGAATATTTCTATAGAAAAAATGTTTCAGAACCTGAGAATTTTTCTATAGAAAAAATGTCTCAGAATCTGAGAATTTTTCTATCGAAAAAATGTCACAGAATCTGAGAATTGTTCTATAGAAAAAATGTCTCAGAATCTGAGAATTTTTCTATAGAAAAAATGTCTCAGAATCTTAAAATTTTTTTATGTAGAAGAAATGTCTCAGAATCTGAAAATTTTTCTATAGAAAAAATGTCTCAGAATCTGTAAATTTTTCTATAGAAAAAATGTCTCAGAATCTGTAAATTTTTCTATAGAAAAAATGTCTCAGAATCTGAGAATTTTTCTATAGAAAAAATGTCTCAGAATCTTAAAATTTTTTTATGTAGAAGAATTGTCTCAGAATCTGAGAACTTTTCTATAGAAAAAATGTCTCAGAATCTGTAAATTTTTCTACATAAAAAATGTCTCAGAATCTGAGAATTTTTCAAAAAATGTTTTAGAATCTGAAAATTTTTCAATAGAAAAAATGTCTCAGAATCTGAGACATTTTCTACAGAAATAATGTCGCAGAATCTGAGAATTGTTCTATAGAAAAAATATCTCAGAATCTGAGAATTTTTCTATAGAAAAAATGTCTCAGAATCTGAGAATTTTTCTATAGAATAAATGTCTCAGAATCTTAGAATTTTTCTATAGAAAAAATGTCTCAGAATCTTAAAATTTTTTTATATAAAAAAACTGTCTCAGAATCTGAGAATTTTTCTATAGAAAAAATGTCTCAGAATCTAAGAATTTTTTTATGGAAAAAATGTCTCAGAATCTAAGAATTTTTCTATAGAAAAAATGTCTCAGAATCTGAGAATTTTTCTATTAAAAAAAACTGTCTTAGAATCTAAGAATTTTTCTATAACAAAAAACTGTTTTAGAATCTGAGAATTTTTCTATAGAAAAAATATTTCAGAATCTATGAAGATTTCTACAGAAAAAATGTATCAGAATCTTATAATTTTTCTACAGAAAAATTATTTTAGAATCAGAATTTTTCTATAGAAAAATGTTTCAGAATCTGAGGAATTTTTCAAATATATAAAAAATCTGAGAATTATCTATAAAAAAAACAATTTTCTATAGAAAAATGTCACAGAATCTGATAATTTATTGTATCGAAAATATGTCTCAGAATCGGAGAATTTTTCTATAAAAAAATTATCTCAGAGACTGAGAATTTTTCTATAGGAAAAATGTCTCAGAATCTGAGAATTTTTCTATAAAAAACTGTCTTAGAATCTGAGAATTTTTCTGTAGAAAAAATGTCTCAGAATCTGAGAATTTATTTTTTGAAAAATATTTCTCAAAATCTTTTTATAACAACAATAATTGTAATTCATGATTAAATTTATTTATAAAACATAATAAAATCAAATAATTTTTTAATTTATTTAATTTAGTAAAGTGTGTAATTATTTATACCTAGCGTATTAACAAAATAATTTAGATAAATTACCAAAATTTATATATAAATTTTTACTCTGCTAACTTTGAAAAGTTTACAAAGTTTCCTAGGAATATTTCCTAAAAGCATAGATAATTTTTCGAACATATCATTTTTTAAAAATCACCTTGGCTTTTTAGTAATATTGTCTAAAAACTTTGTAGGCTCTATGTTATCTTGGCACTTAGATAAAGTTATACTATAAATTTAGGTAATATTACCTCGATTTTTTTTTGTGTGTAAATATTTTAAAATTTTTAAAAAATTTATTTTTGAAAAAACGAAATTCATTTTTTTTTGAGAATTTGTTCTAATTTCAATAGGCTTCGTCCTTGGGCCAAAGGAAGCTCAAATCTCCTGTATCATGCTCACAGTGCTTAAATTTACAGATGGACGAATGGACATCGCTAAATCATCTCAAAAATTAATGCTGCTCGATATAAATCAAGAGAAATCAATACCGACTCCAAACGCAATAACTTTCGAAACGAGGGCACCGAGACACTTTATAAGCTTCTTAAATATAACATTTAAAGTAACTACCATTATTACCTAGCAGACATGTGCACGGATATATTCGTTTCTTCACGAAAGTAAATGTAAAAAAACATTCGTTTCTAGAATGACAAACATTGAAGTGATTCTAAAAATTACACTATGTTGTAGAATATTTTAAATATACACTGAGCACTTAGAATGGTTTTTTATTAAAATATTTTAAGAAAACCTAAATTGTTCTGTATTTATTGTTGACCTGTGTTGAATATTTATGTTGTAGGGGTTTGTTTGGCTTAAGGTCATAAAAATTATAAATAAAAAATCTGCACAATTTTTGTATTTTTAATTTTGTTTCTTTATTTTTCCTTCCGATATTTCGACCGATCATCGATGGTCATCATCAGGGTATTTAAAACACTGTAATATTATAAATTACAAAAAAGTCGAAACGTCCTCACTGCTTAACATATTTTCATCAAAATACAAAAATTGTGCAGATTTTTTATTTATAATTTTTATGACCTTAAGCCAAACAAACCCCTGAAAACCTATTTTTTTTTTTTTTTAAAAGTTCACTCATCTTGTTTTTCAAAAAACACTCGAAAGCAATTCGAGCAAAAACTTCAAGGTATTTAAGTTTCAAATATATTTAGCCTATTATGTCCTAAAAATAAAGTTTTAAAACTAAAATTGCCATATCTCAAAAACTAAGCAAGAAAAATAAAAATTTGGATCAAAATCGATGGCAACGTTGACATCTTCACATGTCTGGACCCTAACTTTAAATCAAAAAATTCGAATTCCCGGAAATTTTAAAATGTTCATATCTCGGTAATTACCGCTGACACGACGAAAAGTTGTGAAGCAATTTTGTAGCTCTTGGATCGTAGAACAAGATCACCAAATACCCGAGAGCAATTCGAGCAATAGTTTTTGGGTTATTTTAGTTGTAAGTGTGTTTAACCTATTGGGTCTTAAAAACTGAAAAAACCTATTGCTCGAATTGAATTCGAATTTTTGAATTCAAAGTTAGGACCCGATGCGGGGTGAAGAGGTCAATTTTCCCTATAGGGTCGCCATCGATTTTGATCCGAATTTTTGCTCTGTTTTGCTCGTTCTTGCTTACACAGAAAATAAAATCGTCAAATTAAAATCAACCAAACATGATATCAACCAAACATTTAATTAAAACGGCGCCTGTTATTCCATAATACAAAACTTCGATTTTGTTTTTAACAAACTTATTGTCAGTCAAGTAATCTTATTTCAAAATTACACTGCGGAACACTAAAAAATAAACAAGAGTTACGACCATCATTTCTATATATTTCGGACATGCTAAATCGAATGGCGTACTCCGTTTTTCGATGTATGGTACAGTTTTCTTGTAAAATGTCATTAAAGATTAGCTGATTTTCAGCTGCTTTTTTAACAAAAAAAATTCCAAAGCTAATGATTTTTAAATTTTATGGCATGGAAAACAAAAATATAACTTGTAGCAATATTTCTAATATAAATTTGGTTTAAAGCTTTTCATCTTAAGCCCTTAAATTCGCGGATTTCTTCATTTTTTTAAGTTTTCGCGAAATTAACCGCTAAATTGGTCTCTGATAAAAAACTTGCATTTTGCGGATCATAAAGGCGTCCATGACACTACGAATAGTGGACAAAAAACATCAATGTTATATGGACCATCATGATGAAAATCGCGAAAAACCGTTTTTTTTTGTATATGACAGCATCACTTTAGGAGACGATTTGAGGCTTCATCTTTTAGTATATAATGTGGGAATCTTAAACAATGAACTGACCCAAAATTTGTCCAAAAAAGTTTTCATTTGCAAAAGTTATCTTAACAAAAACTATTATTTCAGTGTTTGCGATACAATAATTATAGTTTTACAGTGATCCTGTTTCATTTTAAAAGGACTTCAAAGTTTTAAAGGAATAAATTTTATAAAATATTTTTTTTAATATTTGTACTTGTCCTAGGATGACACTAGTAAAATCAAATGAAAGAGGAGGATTTCCCCTAATTTTCCTATTTTATTATTTTTACATATCAGGAAACAGGAGGTAAGTTACGTACTTTCAAAAATTTATTCTTTAATATCATGCAAAATTTTTAACAAAACATTTTGATAAAGTTTTCAAATGACTTTATTCACATCCCTTTATCCTGATATGGCAAAATAAAAAAAAAGTTAGTGGAGATCCTCCTCTTTCATTTGCCATTACCAGTGTCACCCTAGGACAAGTATAAATATTTTAAAAAAATTTTACAAAATGTATCCTTTAAAATTTTGAAGTCCTTTTAAAAGAAAACAGAAACACGAAATGAACAACTGTAAATGCAGTTTTGCTCCATTTGATCTCTACTTTCAGACGTATATTATCCGGTTCATGTTTAATATTAGCTGTCGGACGGTGTTAGCATCAGGGTTCGAAAAAAAAACACTAACGAACGGTACGTTAGTGTTCTGTACTGAACTATGCCGATGGAAATACGCAAACACATTCCCAACAAGAAATACAGAAACGCTAAAAATTATTTTAAGTGGTTGTGCTAGTGTACGCAAACAGAATACCGAACGTTATGCTTGTGACTTGACGAACACAATCTTTACGATTATGTTCTGTGCTATGTACACAAACAAAATAAAGTACTTTTAGTGTACTGTTTGCGTAGTAAGCAGATTTTTTTCAAAAACTTAAAATGGCGATATCTCGAAAACTAAGCAAGATAGAGCAAATCGGAGCATATTTTTGGTTCCTTACATCTCGATAGTATCGCCGGGCCTCTTCACATGTGTGGACTTTGATTTGCTCTATCTTGCTTATTTTTCGAGATATCGCCATTTAAAGTTTAAAATGAAAAATCTGCTAAGTACGGAAACAGTACACTAAAAGTACTTTATTTTGTTTGTGATCGTTTAAAAACACACAACCACTACAATGTAGCGTTTCTCTTTATAGTGCAGTACATTATCGTAAAGTTTGAGTTCGTCAATTCGAGAGCATAACGTTCGGTATTCTGTTTGCGTACACGAATACAATCACTAAAAAAAATTTTAGTGAATGTGTTCTTTGGAAAAACCCGTACGTTATATAACGTACCGTTTTTTTTCGAACACTGGTTAGCATATTAAATTTAAAATTTTGGTTATGCCGTGAGTGAACGAACAAAATTATTGAAAATGAAAATTTTCATTCAGTTAGTGAGTGAAAATATGAGAGTAAAAAAAAGATTTCTTAAAAAAAAAAAAAAAAAAAATTGTCAAAAAAAAAAAAAAAAATTTTGAAAAAATCATTTGATTTATTCGCTTCAGAGTACAGTTTTTTAGAATATTTCTAATTCTTAAATACTGTACTCGTTTTTTTCGTTTTTTCTTTTCATTGCAAGCATAGAATACATTATTCATTCGGTTCGAACTGAAAAAATAGAATATTGTTTTTTATTCTAAATTTTGTGAATATCTCAGAACGACTTTTAAATGCATTGGTGCACATGTTTGCTACCTAGTCACCCTATACGTTGCACAATCATATATAGAAAATATTGAAATATAAAACTCACCTCATCACAATTGAATACCAATACAAGACGACCCAACATTGAACCCAATGCCTTAATACATTCAGTTTTACCAGTACCAGCTGGACCAAAAGGATTACCACCCAAACCCATATGCATGGCTTGTGTTAGTATAAGATAACATTTGTGTGTTAAACGTGTACTGACAAGCTTATTTGGATTACCCAAAAATTCATAGGAATATTCAAATTCTGCATAAACCATACGCACTATAACTGCACGAGCATCTTTTACGACACCAGCACCACCACTTCCACCACCTCCACCACCTCTTCCACCGCTTTCCACATTATTGCCCATATAAAATTTCAATTGTGATAACCAATGCCAATCATTTATTGTCATTGTATTGTTCTCTATTAGTTCCTCAACGATGGTAACATAGTGCACCAGATCAAAGAGTAAAGAACGCAATTTTATTTGTAATAACATGTCTGGTGTTTGATGTTTCCACATTGAATATTTGCTTATTTCGGTATTGAGTTGTTGCAGGAGTTTCTGCAAGGACATTGTTTGTATAGATTTTTCAGCTTGTTTGGTAAATTGAATGGCTCGTGTTGTCGATAGCACCTGTATGGCATAATTTTGTAAGATATTTTCATTGTAACCATCTGTTGTCGGATACGAGCTACAGCATTGGAAAATTTGTTCTTTGAGGGTTTGTTGGATGGTAGAAACTAAAGAATTTAACCACAGCTAATAGAAAAACAAGCAAAAAGGAAACCACAGTTCTTAAATTATCATGTTGTATATACAAAGAAACTTATTAACTTACTTCTATAGGTCCTGTCATATCAATGGGTGTTTTTAAAGTTAATACATCACCCTCAGAACTTTTTATGGAATGTATTGTATAGACAATGCGTTCACCACTAGAGCCTTGTTTTAAGCCCAGACAATGACAACCCGGAAAAAGTTTTTTAATATGTTTTTGTATGATCTCAGGATCTTTAGATGCTTGCCCTAAAATCTCTAAAAGATCATCATCGCCGAGAAAATAGAAACGGGGAAAAGAGTTACGTTTATCCTGGAATTAAAAAAAGGGGGGAAAAGAAAATTAATTAAGATTTGAAGAAATTTATTTAAATACACTGAAAAAAAGACATAACTAAAATTGAGAAAAAATATTTTTAAAAATTGATCATAAATTTTCCTAAAGTTTAGTTAAATTTAACTAAAAAATGAGAAATCTTCTTAACTATGAGGAAAAAAGTTTAGTTAATTTACTTATAATGCCCGTAATTTCAACAAGTAGGTAACTACGGGTGTAAAATACCTATTAGATATCTTTACCTAGCCGGTAAAATAACATTGAAAATGACATTTACCTAACAGTTAAGTTTACGAAATTGTACTTAAACGGTAGATATCTATGCACTGATAGTTATGTACTTGATGAAATTACGGCTATAAATAGTCCATAGTTTTCTTCATTTTTTGCAATTTTTTAATATTATGAAACAAATTCTTACTGACAAAGAAATTTTCCACAAATCTAAGAAACAAAACATATTTCTTAAAAAACAATTTAACTCAAGTTTTGTTAAAATTTACTTAAAAAAACATCATCGTATTTCTCTTCTTTGAATTGAGAATTCTTAGAATTTAGTAAATAACTTCTGAGAATTTAGTAAATAACTTCTAAGAATTTAGTTAAAAATTCAAGTATGTAGGTTTAATTACAGGCCATACTGGCTTGAAAGCTTATTTGAAAAAGTTAAAATTGATAAGAGATGACTTGTGCAGATGGTGTGGGGACGAAGAGATAGTGGAAGATTCATTCCATTATCTTTGTCAGTGCCCTGCACTATCTCGCACTCGATTTAATTGTTTTGGCTTTTATTTCTTTCAGGAACTGGAGGAACTTAGAGATGTCAACCCATGGAAGATGCTTAAATATATTAGGCTAAGTAAACTCGATGAGACATATGTGGAGACATAAATCATCATTTACCAGGAAGGCAGTAGTGAATTATGATTAATATGTAAAGCAGCCAACAACAAAAACCAACCCCCCCCACAGTGCTTCGTTCCCATGTAACGAAGGGACAAAATTAGAAGGAGTTGTCAGATATTTTTGAGATTTGGTACACTAACATAAAATATATTAGTTAAGAAAAATTTGAATTTTTGGAAAAATCGGTGCAAGGATACGCCTACCTCCCATGTGTCCTGAAATTGAAAAATGTAATTTTAGCTTCAATAGTGCACAAAAAATTACAAAAAGTGGTGATGCTAATACACATTCCACTAGCAACGTGACTGTAAATTTTCACTTAAATCGGAGCAAGGACTCAAGGTCCTGCCATATATCCTTTTTCTTTGAAACGCTTTAACACCTACAAAAATTGTCCGATCGTAAAAAAACTTTGTAAGCAAATTAATATTCCTTAGATATATATTAATGCCAAATTTGGGCAAAATCGGATTAGCAGTGTGGAAAATATAAAAACATCCTTTTTTGGAAAATAAGTTATTTTTATTTTTAAAGTCGTCTAAAAAAGGTCAAAGAAATGTCTTAAATCAACTTCTGAGCTACATAATGTTTATACATGTCGATAGTAAAATTTGATGGCGGTTCTTTTTTTAGAATACATTAACCCCCTATCTCCCATTTTTAGGGGTCATTTTTGTCCTTTTTTAACATATCCTCATAGAACAACACTAAAATGTGCGTTTTAATAGTTAAAATGTTCTACAAAAATGTTAAGCATCAAATTTCACTAGGGGTTGTCAAATACCAAAACATCGTGCGATATAATCAAAATGCTTTAAAAAGTAAAATTGTAAAGTATCATATATTGTTAAATAGCTTTTACCAAAGTAGACTGAAATAGGTCGAAAAATTGTACTAAAAATACTACTGAGAAAAAAAAATGTCTTAAGATGTCTTCAGTGAAATCTAATGGCGGTTCTTTTGTAAGAACATATTAACCCTCCATCTCCCATTTTAAGGGGTCATTTTAGTCCTTATTTCAAATATTTTTATAAAATTTAATAAAACGAGCGTTTAAAGGTTAAAGCGTAATACTAAATTACTTTTTTAAAGTTTCTTGAATATAATTTATAATTTAAGAGTTATTTCACATAACTTAAAGCTTCAATAGAATACACTGTGCAACAAATTTGAGGTCACAGAGTGTATCTTAAATTGGACAAAACCAAAAATGAAGGTATACCATTTGTAAACCAAAAACGAATTGTTTTGAAAATTTACCTCGAGTTCTTTTTATGGCCCATTGAAGTCTTTACTTTTTTTTAATGGGTTTGGAATGATTAAAGATATCTATTAAATGTTTGTAGAACATTTTAACACTTTAAACGCACGTTTAAGTGTTTTTTTATAAGAATATTTAAAAAAGGGACTGAAATGACCCCTGACAGTAGGAGATAGAGGGTTAATATATTTTAAGAAAAGATAAACATCAAATTTTACCGAAGATAGCTATTAACAGTATTAGGCTCAGAAGTACATTTGTTATATTTTGTCGAATTATTTCAATTGTGGTGAATCACAATTTAACAATAAATGATAATTAAAAATTTTACTTTTTTTAACATTTTGCTTATATCTCACGAATTTTTAGTATTTTACAACTAACAATGAAATTCTATGCAGAAAAATTTTTTAGAACATGTTAACCCTTTAAAAGCAAGTGTAAGTGGTGCTCTACGACGATATTTGGAAAAGGGACTAAAGTGACCCCTAAAAATGGGAGATTGAGGGTTAATATGTTTTAAGAAAAGAACCGTCATCAAATTTAGTTGCACATCTATTAACGTCATTTAGCTCAAAATTAAATTTAATATTTTTTTTTTTACTTATTCTGAACTCCTTTGAAAAATAATTAAAAACTTCAGTGGGCCATAAAAAAAACACGAGCTAAATTTTTAAAATTCTGCGGGGATTTCGATCTACTATTAAAATACATTTATTTTACTTTTTTACCCTTTCAAAACATAAAATCGTGTTGCACAATGATATTAAACACTCCTAAATGCATGATATTTGAGTAAAAATCATGAATTTAGGCATTTAAAAAAACGCATTTTTTTCTAATTTGTGGTAAAAAATAGGCGCTAATTTTTGAATACGCTGTTAGATATTAGTTTAAACTTACAAAAAAAAGAAAAAAAAATATCTATTTTTTTATATTTTTTTTTTACACTCCATCAAACTTTAGTTATTTTTGGATTTTCAACAAAAAAAACTTGTTTTTCTGCGCAATAAAAAATATTTTTTTTGGAAATATATACAAAATTCTATATTTTAACTTCACTACAAATATATCAAAGTATTTTAAAACAAAATTTCGAACCATTTTATTAAAAAATGGATTTTTGAGAATTATTTTTGTGAAACAGCTAAAAAACATTTTCCTGTTAAGTAGTTTTTGCATAAAATTCTCTGAGTTTAGCGCCCTCTCGTGGTGACAAAAGCAATCAGAAAAAATATTTCTGTTAATATTTATTTGAGATACTTTATTATCTTTCAAAAAATCTGTATTTAAACACAATTTGAGACAAAATTTTTTTTTTGACTTTTGTCCATGGGTCGAAGCATAGTGCCCCCCCCCCCCCCTTTCGAGGTATCACTCTGGATCAGGAACTGGTCTTGTGGACATTACGTCAACCTCTTAACCTAACCTAACCTAACCTAACCTAACCTATCCTAACCTAACCTAACCTAACCTAACCTAACCTAACCTAACCTAACCTAACCTAACCTAACCTAACCTAACCTAACCTAACCTAACCTAACCTAACCTAACCTAACCTAACCTAACCTAACCTAACCTAACCTAACCTAACCTAACCTAACCTAACCTAACCTAACCTAACCTAACCTAACCTAACCTAACCTAACCTAACCTAACCTAACCTAACCTAACCTAACCTAACCTAACCTAACCTAACCTAACCTAACCTAACCTAACCTAACCTAACCTAACCTAACCTAACCTAACCTAACCTAACCTAACCTAACCTAACCTAACCTAACCTAACCTAACCTAACCTAACCTAACCTAACCTAACCTAACCTAACCTAACCTAACCTAACCTAACCTAACCTAACCTAACCTAACCTAACCTAACCTAACCTAACCTAACCTAACCTAACCTAACCTAACCTAACCTAACCTAACCTAACCTAACCTAACCTAACCTAACCTAACCTAACCTAACCTAACCTAACCTAACCTAACCTAACCTAACCTAACCTAACCTAACCTAACCTAACCTAACCTAACCTAACCTAACCTAACCTAACCTAACCTAACCTAACCTAACCTAACCTAACCTAACCTAACCTAACCTAACCTAACCTAACCTAACCTAACCTAACCTAACCTAACCTAACCTAACCTAACCTAACCTAACCTAACCTAACCTAACCTAACCTAACCTAACCTAACCTAACCTAACCTAACCTAACCTAACCTAACCTAACCTAACCTAACCTAACCTAACCTAACCTAACCTAACCTAACCTAACCTAACCTAACCTAACCTAACCTAACCTAACCTAACCTAACCTAACCTAACCTAACCTAACCTAACCTAACCTAACCTAACCTAACCTAACCTAACCTAACCTAACCTAACCTAACCTAACCTAACCTAACCTAACCTAACCTAACCTAACCTAACCTAACCTAACCTAACCTAACCTAACCTAACCTAACCTAACCTAACCTAACCTAACCTAACCTAACCTAACCTAACCTAACCTAACCTAACCTAACCTAACCTAACCTAACCTAACCTAAAAATTCAAAATGGCGATATCTCCAAAACTAAGCGAGATAGAGTGAAACGGATGAAATTTTCAAAAGAACACTACAAAGAAAAATATGGAATAGCCTAGCTCTGCATATCTGTCGGGATTTCAAGACCCTAATTATAGATTATATATATGGGGCATTCCATGTCAAATCGGACACTTTGAATTTTTTTTTTAGATTTTCCCAAATTGTTTACAGTTTTTAGAAACCTTCGAAAACTCCTTCGTGGTAAATTTTCAGATTTTTTTGATGACCCGTTCAAAAGATATCGAATTTTTAAAAACTGGTAGTTTGTTTCCTTACTTAAACTTCTTTTACTCATAACTTCTTCAATAATGGTCCAAATTTCAAATTATTTTTCTTAAAATTTTTTGTTTTTTACGTACTTTTTAAACAAAAATCCCAAAAAATTCTTAAAAGCGCTCTAGTATGCGATTTTTAAGTTTTAAAATTTAAATCTCATTTTTGAAAATGTTTGTACTCTTTGATTTTTTTTACATTTTTTTGTGTAAAACTTCTATCGATTCTACAAATTTTTTGCCCAGGAGGATCGTGGGATAACGAATATTACTATTTTTTAAAATTTTTTGAAAAAAAAATTATTGTAATTTTCCAATCTAAAAATCATTTCTACTGCACCAATGGTGCGTCATAGAGGGGTCATTTCTAAGACAGAACTCTATTCATTTTTACGTCTTAATATTTCTTCAGAACAAACTAATACCCTATCTCCAATTTCTAAGGGGGCTCCCACACAAAATAACATTTTTTAAAATTTGTTCCAACCGCTCTAACTGCCCTAAGGGTGCGCTTAGAGCAATAAAATGTATGACCGACCCACAATATTTTCTTATTACAAACATTTTCTCAGAACACCCCTATCCCCGATCTTTAACTATTAAGGGGGTCCCCATACAATTTTTTTTTATTTTTTGTAAATTTGCTTTATTTAATCAGCTACTACCGGTCTAATGGTGCGCCGAGAGGGGTCATTGGTGAGACCGACCCCCATTTATTTTTATCCTCCAACATTTTATTAAAACATACCTACGCCCAACCTCCACTCCCTTTCAAAATTACATTTTTATAAAATTTGCTCCAACTTTTATTTGTATGGGAGCCTACTTAGGGAGCGGAATATTTCGAATGACAAACTTATATATAATCGCTATCACTAGAGTGGAGGGTATAAAAACTAGTGCCTAACATCGAGTGTCTAATCTTTTTTGCAATTTTTAAGTAAGGCTGTCGATGAAAGTCAATTATTTTATCATTATAATGATATTGAAAGATTAAAATATTGGTAGAAAATCCTTCATTTTTTAAAAAAACTTGATATAAAAAGGATGGACACTCGATGTTAGGCACTCGTTTTTCATTTTGAATACGGCCGTAAGACTTTTTCTACAAGAAAAATGTCTCATAATCTGAAACATTTTTATACAAAAAATGACTTAGAGTCTGAAACATTTGCTATAAGAAAAATGACTCAGAATCTAAAACTTTTTCGATAAGAAAAATGTCTCAGAATCTGAAAATTTTTCTTTACGGAAAATTTTTTCAGAATCTGAGACTATTTCTTTATGAAAAGTGGCTCAGAATCTGAGACTTTTGCTATACGAAAAATGTCTCAGAATCGGTGATTTTCTCTATGCGAAAAATGTCTTAGAATCTGAGACTTTTTTAATACAAAAAATGCCTCGGAGTCTGAGACTTTTTCTGAAAAAAAAATGTCTCAGAATCTGTGACTTTTTCAAAACGAAAAATTCTGAGGAGTCTTTGGCTTTTTCTATACGAAAAATGTATCAGAATCTGAGAATTTTTTTTTACGAAAAATGTCTCAGAATCTGGGACTTTTTCTATACGAAAAATTTTTCCGAATCTGAGACTTTTTCTATACGAAATTTTTTTCCGAATATGAGATTTTGTTTACGATAAGTGTCTCAGAGTCTGAGACGTTTTATTTTGGAAAAACTTCTATGAACTTTAGACTTTTAAAAATCACAGAATCTAAAAAATTTTCTTTACGAAAAATATTTCACAATCTGTAACTTTTTATGTAGGAACATTTTCTATGAATTTGAGACTTTTGATATAGGACAAATTCTCCTATAGAAAAGGAAAATTTATGTAAGAAAATTTTCTATGAATTTGAGACTTTTAAATAGGACAAATTCTCCTATAGAAAAAGACTCAGATGTATGAGAGAAATCTGTTAGATTTTGAAAATTTTTCTGTAAGAAATGTGAAATTTTTTTTAAAAACAAATTAAAAAAATTTTCTCTTTTTTTGTATAAGGGAATTTATTAGCATTCCGGGACCCCTTAGGTCGGGGGCCCTGGGCACGTGCCCAGTGTGCCCTAATGTTTAAAATGGTACTGGGTATTTAATTTTGTTTTGGTCGCATTCAAGATACACTCGGTTACCCGAAATTAGCTGCACACACAGAAAATAAAATCGTCAAATTTAAATCAACAAAGTTCAATTGTAAATCAACCAAACAAAATATCAATCTAACATTTAGTAAAAACGGACGCATGTTTGTCCATAATACAAAACATCGATTTTGTTTTCAACAAACTCAGTCAAGTAATTTTATTTCAAAATTGTTTTATCATGTCAACAAATAGTGTTTGTGTTTGTTAAATTTGTTTGTTGAAAAAAAAATTAATTTGTCAGATCAACAAATTGTGTTTGTGTTTGTTGAATTTCTTTGTTGAAAAAAAATTTAGATTTATTTACTTTTGTCAGATAATCAAATTGTGCTTGTGTTTGTTGAATTTCTTTGTTGAAAACAAAAAAATTATTTTTTCCTTAATCAAAATTTACAAACGTTTGTTGATATTACAAATTTCCGTATAGGAGCACTTAAAGTGAAAAAATTAATTGTATTCACAAATATGTGGGTCAACATAACAATTCGTTTTTATACCCTACACCACTCTGTGGTACAAAGTATAAAGAGTTTGTGCTGATGTTTGTAACTACCAGTAATATTGGTCCTAGACATACCTTCAAGTATACCGATCGACTCAGAATTACGTTTTGAGTCGATTTAGCGATGTCCGTCCGTCTGTCCGTCGTCCGTCCGTCTGTCCATCTATAGGTTTAAGCTCGATACAGGTCGCAATTTTCAATTAATTGACTTGAAATTTGAAACTTAATCATATTTTTGCCCAAGGACGAAGCCTATTGAAATTGGAGAAAATCGGTCCATGTTAAGACATAGCCCCCATACAAACGCCCCATTTGTTTTCTGTCTTAATGACTCAAATAACCATATTATAATAGATATCGCTTTGAAATTTAACTGGTAATCAAATTTTTTATGCACGAATAATCATTTTAAATTTGAACGGAATCGGGTCAGTCCTTCTTGTAGTCCCTCAAAATTCATAAAAATTAAAATATTTTTTTTAGGTGTTAAATGTGTACTTTAGTAACCTAATCAAATTGGAATATAATAAGACCATTTTTGGACTTACAATTAGTCCCCCATATAAAAATGTCGACCAATATTCAGTTAAATCGGTCAATTGACAAAAAAAATTAACCAATTCCACTAAAATTTGACCTGTGTGTGTTTTCTACACTAAATAAAGATCTAACAAAAGACAGATCCAATCGGTCCATGTTTGAACTTGGGACCCATTTTCCGGGAAACACTGGTGTAGGGTATCATATAGTCGGTATTGACCGACTATAACTTTCTTACTTGTTTTCTGTGCAGTGTTGTAGATTTAACCAAGTATAGATTCAATCGGTCTATGTTTGGACTTAAGCACTTACCATAATATATGACATTAAATTATTTTGACATCTAGTCAATTGTGTTTCCAAAGACTTGACAATTGTGGAAATATTATTTATTTTAACTAAAGATATGACCCTCGGATCCATTTGTATTTCTCTCATAATATAACGAAAATCTTTGTCGATACGTTTAAATAAGGCTTCTTCATTTTTGAGAGTACCAGCTTCAAAAACGGGTTCCAAATAAACCCATCTACAAAAAAAAAACATTAAAACTAACGTATAGAAATTTTAACAATGATCCCTTCCTACCTTCTCTGTGATTGATTTAAACTTGTTAATATAGCATCCAAAGAGTTCAAACGACTTTCCCAAAGTTCAGCTTGATCAGAAAATGCTTCAAATGCTGCCGAATTTTTAGCCGATTGTAATAATGATTGATTATCACCAATTTTATTTAAAACTTCTTGATAATCTTTTATTAAGTTAATAGGATTCCCCGAAGAATCTTTTTGGCTTATCAATTTTAAATTCGCCGTTACAGACCATTGATCTAATTCAGTTAAAGCCTGTCGTACTACCTGCTCTGAAGAAGCTTGTCTAACAATTTGAGAAATTTCATTAGCATGTTGTTGCAGTAGTACTTGATCTTCTAAAATATCCTTTAAAGTAAAATTATGTAAATTTTTCATATCAACTTTGTTAAGTAACATAAAAATTCTCGACCAATGCCTCTCGGTTAATGAATCAGATTGTAATAGCTGTAATATGGGTAAATTATTTTGAATTTTTTCTACACTTTGTCTTATTCTCTTTGAAGGCAAATCTATAGAGGCATGTACGGATCCTTCCCATTTGGTAATTAATTCATTTAATATATACGGTCTTCTACGATATATAGCCCATTCTTCTGTTAGTATAGTATCTAATTCTTTTAAATATTCATCATATATTAACCACTGTTCGGATTGTTTTTTCATTTTATCGTCAATTTCTTCAAATGGTTTTAGAAGATCATTCGGAAAAATCATATTAAATTTAGCACATTCTTCTAAAAGTTGAGTTTTCTTTTTTAATATCTCTTGCCAATGATCCTGACGTTCTTTAAACATATCAAGGTTTGAGTCCTCATTTGCCTCTAATTCAGCTATAGTAGATTCCCATCGTATAATAAATTTTTCCGCTTCATTATGTAAATTCTGTATTTGAGTTTGAGCCTGTTCTTTTATCATATCCACTTGTCTTTGTAAGATGACAGCATGATTTTCTAGTAGGGGCTGTAATTTTTCCCATTGTATTAATATAGCGGCCAGTGAAGTGACACGTTCTTTACACCATCCTGCCAGGCAGGTATCTTTAGCTTTAACCAATTCTAAAGTTTCGGTTACTTTTGGTAGTTCAGTCATAATTTTTTCATATTTCATTCCCGATTCTGTTATCGATGACTCATCCATGGGTATATTTTGTAAGAATTGTAAAGCATTCTGTAGAAATTCTTGTATAATGGTTATATCGTTTAGTATAGAGGTCCTTAAGCTATTCGATAAAGCCTCCCAGTAACGACGACTAATTTGTTCGATATCTGAGCGTAGGGGTAATATATCGATTACCATGCAATCAATGGATTCTTCATTGCTGGAAATAGAAAAAAGGTTACATTGAAGGGAAAACAGATTTGAATTGAAAATGTTCAATTTTGTTTTAAATATGGGGGTTTTCGTGGCAACTGACACAACTTTTGAAACCGATGTCTTCCGATCGGGACGTAATTTGCACCAAGGTTAGTCCTGTTAGATAGTAGTTCAGACACAATTTTTCAACGAGATCGGTCAAGAACTCTCTGAGTTAGAGGGGGTCGAAATTTGACATTTTGGCCAAAGAGGTGTTTATTCTCATTAATATAACTTCTTACCTATTCCCAGCAAAAACTTGCATTACCAAGTAATGAAATGTGTAATGGGAAATTCAAAAGTTATAACTACTTCTGATTCGAATTACCTTTCCCATTACATTTACAAGCAAATGTGCCAAATGTAATGATTATCAAACCAGTATTAATAACTAATTACATATATACTTATAGGTAATGAAAAAATTATTTAAAAAAAAATTTTTAAAAAATAAAAAAATATTTAATTTTATTTTATTTTTATTCAAAATAATGTACAGTGAGTCAATAAGTGAAAATCTAGTTCTGAAATTTTTTTATTTTATTATAATGACTTATGTAAGTCATTATTAATAAGTCCTTATTTTACATTTCCAAATAATGCTAAAGGTAATTTTCTGTCATTACTAAGTAATTCGAATGGTAATGATGTGTCATTACCAAGTTTTTACTGGGTTGTTTTTAGCAAAATGTGTCCCAAACAGTTTAGATAGTTATTTCTTCAGTCTTTCGAAAAAAATTATAAAAAAAAATTTAGATTTTTTTTCTTAAAAATCCAAAACTTTTTTTGACTTTTTCCTCAAATCGGGCCCTTTTTTTTGATTCAAAAGAAAGCTTAGGTCATTTCCTTTAAGAGCTATGGAGTCGCTTAGTGGGATGCGAGAGGGATATCTATGAAAAATGAATGGTAGGAACAAGTTTTTTGAAAATGTTTTGTATGGGAGCCCCCTTAGGAAGTGGGAATAGGGGTTAGATATATTTAAGAAAAATGTTGGGGGCAGAAAATTAATGGAGGTCGGTCTCACATTGCACCCCTCCATGGGCAGTTCTAGGCAGTTGTGAGGCTTTTTGAGGATTTTTACCTCTTTACGCCCAACTTTAACCCCAATGAGGAGCCATATGGCCCCACCCCACCGCCCTTATTTTTTGGCTCATGCTTTCTTTTTCGAACCTATCAAAATTAGAGGGTGTCCCGGATCGAAATCGAAAACTGGTGAGCTATCCCACGCCTAATAGTGCAAATTGAAGAACCGTTTTTTTAAAAAATGCGAGTGGGATATTTTCATAGATATCCCACTCGAATCCCACTAAGCGACTCCATAGCTCTTAAAGGAAATGACCTAAGCTTTTTTTGAGTCAAAAAAAAAGCCCATTTTGAGGAAAAAGCCAAAAAAGTTTTGGATTTTTAAGAAAAAAATCAAAAAAATGTTTTTTTTATTTTTTTTTATAATTTTTTTTTTCGAAAGACTGAAGAAATGGCTATCTAAACTATTTGGGACACATTTTGCTAAAAACAATAGGTAAGAAGTTACATGGATGAGAATAAACACCTCTTTGGCCAAAATGTCAAATTTCGACCCCCTCTAACTCAGCGATTCCTTGACCGATCTCGTTGAAAAATTGTGCCTGAACTACTATTCAATAGGACTAACCTTGGTGCAAATTTCATCCCGATCGAAAGACATCGGTTGTGTCAGTTGACACGAAAACCCCCATATACATCCGTCCACCTGTCTGTGGAAAGCAAGATGCAGTCCAAACCAAAAGAGCTGTAAATTTGGTAATTGAGTGTATAAATTAAGTGCAAAAAAGTATTTTTATTATATTTTGGAGAGTATAAAAGATTCGGCAACGAAGAATTTAACACTCTCACTTATTTTGTTGTACATTTGTTAAACAAATGGAACATTTTTATGTCAGAAGCTAAATCCATAGTTAGTTTAGAAGTGAGGTAGTGAAGTAGTGAGGTAGAGCCTTATGTGATTTTCAATAAGAAAAAAGAGTGTAGAAAATTTTTAAATTTGTGTGTCCTTCATACACCTTGAATTTTGACATAAGAATAAAAAGTAGAGGGAGGTAGAGAAATTCTATTATCTACAGATTTTGTCTACGTCTCTCTACTTCTTAGTCTTATGGAAAAATTCAAATTAAAAAAAAAAAAAAAATTTAAAGAAAAACTAAATTTTAATGAAAAAAAGTAAAATTCGACTTGGCCGAATCTTTGAATACCCTCCACAATGCCCTTTTTAAGTGATAGTAAATTTTCTAACGTGAAAAATAACATTATTGATTAGAAATATTTTATTTTGTGCAAAAAACTTTTTTTTAAAGTAATTTTTTAAAAAAAAGTTACTAAATTTTTTTTGAGTGTAACATTTTTTTTGATTGTAAAATTTTTTTGAGTGAAAAATTAAAAAAAAAAAATCATTTGATAACAAGTTGAAAAGTAAAATTCGACTTGGCCGAATCTATGAAAAGTTACTAAATTTTTTTTTTGAGTCTAAATTTTTTTTCATTTGATAACAAGTAGAAAAGTAAAATTCGACTTGGCCGAATCTATGAATACCCTCACAATGCCCTTTTTAAGTGATAGTAAATTTTCTAACGTGAAAAAATAACATTTTTGATTAGAAATATTTTATTTTGTGTAAAACAACTTTTTTTCAGTAATTTTTGAAAAAAAAAAAATTATTTACTAAATTGTTTTTGAGTGTAAAATTTTTTTTGAGCTTAAAATTTTTTTGAGCGTAAAACTTTTTTCAAGTTAATTTTTTTTTTATTGTAAAAATATTTTTGAGTAACAAAAATACGTTGTAAAATATTTTTGTGACTTACCAATGTTTTTAAAACATATTAAACGGGTTTTCAACAAGTGAATTTAAGGGGAAACTAATCTGAAATTCGTGGTTTTGATAATAACTTTTGAACCACTAGACCGATTTGGCTGAAATTAAATACGAACTAGGCCAGGGGAACGACATATATGTGGGAACGGGTAATAACGGACGGAAAACCAGAAGTGGACTGAAATACTAAATAATACAACTCTGGGTGATGCTGACTTTCGGACGAGTAATTATAATTGACTAACGAGTATAAGCGAACAAGACGGACAGATTTGACGAGAGAGTTAGTTTAAGTTTTAACTTTGAACAGAGAACAACGTTCGACACTAATCGATAAGTTTATTCAATTTTATATTTAACTCATAAGTTTTTACATCAATAAATATTTAAACTAACAATAAAAGTGTTTTCATTAAAAAACCCTACATTTTTGGGGGCTCGTGCCGGTATGAATTTTAATTCGAGCTGTGATCGTGTGTAAAAATATAAATTGCTGTGTGCAAATAAAAGAACTGAGAAATTTCTGGAAATTTGCAAAAGTTTTTTGAGCATGATCGTGTGTGTGATAACTTTTGAACCACTAAACCGATTTCGCTCGATTGCAATACCAACCTGACCAGGTAAATGCCCAACATATATGCTTAACTTCAGGAGCCTCCGCAAAGTCTTTCAAAAGTTATCGCGTTTTCAACAGACATACGGACGGGTAGACGGACGGACGGACATCGCTAGATCGTCTTTAAATCGATCGAGGATCATGAATATATATACTTTATGGGGTCCCAGACCAATATTTCGAGGTGTTACAAACGGAATGACAAACTTATATATAACCTCGATCACTAGAGTGGAGGGTATAAAAAAATTTTTTTGATGAAAAAAAAATTTAGTAAAAAATTTTTTTTTTTGATAAAAACAAAGTTATTGATGAAGAAAACAATTTTTATGAAAAAAAAATTTAAATAAATAAAAAAATTGATGACAAATTTTGATAAAAAAAAAATATTAAAAAAAACAAGTAAGAGTGTTAAATTCGGCTGTGCCGAATCTTTTATACCCTTCATCATGTAAAAAAAAAAATTTCAGGGGCGTTTTTTTGGGAATTAATTAATTTATTTGTTATGCTTTTTGCACTAAAGTTATACAATTTTATCATTATTTAAACTATTTTTTATATCCACGCCCTAAAAAGGGGGGCGGAAAAAAAAAAAAAAATTTAGTCCCCCAGTCCTAGTGCAGTACTCTGAACTTCTTCTTGCATAAAGTTCTTTCATTTATTTAACAAAAATATAAAAAAACACGTAAAAAAAATCGTGTTTTCAGAGGTTAGATTAGTTCTTCAAGGGGAAACTTTTTTCCCCCTGGTCCGATTTTGCCCATTTACGAACTTAAACTGCCTAGGACCAAAAAACATATTCCTGCCAAACTTAAAGAGTCTATCTCTTTTATTTTGGACTGCATCGTGTCTTATACAGACGGACGGACGGACGGACATACGGACATTCTAGAAAAGTCTTAGAATCGATCATAGATCAATAATATATATACTTTATGGGGTCCCCGACCGATATTTCGATGCGTTACAAACGGAATGACAAAGTGAGTATACCCCCATACTGTAGTTGGAGGGTATAACAAGTAAGATAATTATAGTCGGTCAAGACCGACCATATGATACACTACACCAGTGTTTTCCGGAAAATGGGTCCCTAGTCCAAACATGGACCGATTGGATATATGTTTTGTTAGTTCTTTATTTAGTGTAGAAAACACACACCGATCAAATTTTAGTGCAAATGGTTTATTTTGTTGCCAATAGACCGATTTAACTGAATATCGGTCGAAATTTTCATATCGGGGACTAAGTCCAAAAATGGTCCAAATGTATTCCGATGCGATTAGGTTACCAAAGTACACGTTTAACACCTACAAATAAAATGTTAATCAAATATTTTCATTTTTATGAATTTAGAGGAAATTATGAGAATATCGGGAGGGTGGTTTGTATGGGGACTACCAGAAGGACCTACTCGATTCCTTTGAAATTTGGTATGATGGTTTGTGCGTTCAAAAGTTTATTACCTGTCGAAAAGATATCTATTATAATACGGTTATTAGAGGCATTTAAACGAAATTCAAAGGGGGCGTTTGTATGGGGGCTAGGTCTTAACATGGACCGTTTTTTCCAATTTCAGTAGGCTTCGTCCTTGGGCCACAAGAAGCTTCAAATCTCAAGTCAATTGATTGAAAATTGCGACCTGTATCGTGCTTAAACCGATAGATGGAAAGACGGACGGACGGACATCGCTAAATCGACTCAAAAAGTAATTCTGAGTCGATCGGTATACTTAAAGGTGGGTCCAGGACCAATATTTCGGGTAGTTACAAACATCAGCACAAACTCATTATACCCTGTACCACAGAGTGGTGTAGGGTATAAAAATTGATGAAATTTAAAAAATGATGAAAAAAACAAAATTATAAAAAAAACAAGTTGGTGAAAAAAAATGTTGATGAAAAAAAAAAATTATGAAAATAAATGTGATGAAAAACAAAATAGATGAAAAAAATTTTGATGAAAAAAAGTTTTTGTTGAAAAATAAATGGTTGGCAGAGCTTCGAAGAACGAAATCCTTTTGGAATGAATTCTCAAAAAAAATTCATTCGATTTTTATCGTCAGTGAATGCATTCGATTTTAAAAATCAGCATTGAATGCAGTCCTTGGAATGCATTCGATCGAATGGAAAAAATTAATGCATTCGATTTTTTGTTCACAATTTTGTATCATTCCTTTGCGAATGGAATCGATTTTTTAAGTTTTTTTTTAACATGATAATGTTTTTAGGCTGGTGTCTAATTTTAAAAATGATGCAGGAAGCCACCTTGGTTTGACTATATAAGCTACCGACTAAAAAAAAGAAAATAAAAATTACTGTTTTCATTTTCTTAAAACCAAAAAGGTTTGTAACTTGGTTTGTAACTTGGGTAATAATTCACCTGCTGGTGAATAAACCCGTTTTTCACCAGCTGGTGAATTAAACGTAACACAATTATTTTTCATCAATTTTTTTTTTAATAATTTTTTTTTTCATAAATTTTTTGTTTTCATCAAATTTTTGTTTTCATCAATTTTTTTTTTTCATAAAATTTTTTTTTCACAAATTTTTTTTTTCATTATTTTTTTCTTTTTATCCAATTTTTTTTGTGAAATTTTTTTTTATCAATTATTTTTTTTTTCATTAAATTTTTTTTTCACCAAATTTTTATTTTTTTCCTCAATCTTTTTTTTAATTAATTTTATATTACATCAAATTCTCATAATTTTTTTATATTTTTTTTTATCAATTTTTTTTCATAATTTTTTTTCATCATTTTTTTACATCAAATTTTTTTTTTTCATCAATTTTTTTTATCAAATATTTATACCTTACACCACACTGTGGTACAGGGTATAATGAGTTTGTGCTGATGTTTGTAACTACTCGAAATATTGGTTCTAGACCCACTTTTAAGTACACCGATCGACTCAGAATCACTTTTTGAGTCGATTTAGCGATGTCCGTCCATCTGTCTGTCTGTCCGTACGTCTGGCTGTCTGTCTGTCCATGTAAACGTTGTAAGCACGATACAGGTCGCAATTTTTAATCTGACTTGAAATTTTAAACTTAAGCCTCTTTTGGCCCAAGGACAAAGCCTATTGAAATTGGAAAAAATCGATCCATTTTTAGACCTAGCCCCCATTCAAGGTCCTCTTTAGTTTTGGCTCAAATGAAATTTTGTAGGTAATTATGTTTCATCAACACAAATCACCATTCCGAATTTTAAAGAAATCGGACCAGTTCTTCTTCAACAAAAAGAAGCCTATTTCACTCAAATTTGATTTGTGGGTGTTTTTCACACTTATTAAAGGTTTGACAAAATATAGATCTAATCAGTCCATGTTTAAACTTGGGACCCATTTTGCGGGAAACTCTGGTGTAGGGTATTTTATGGTCGGTCTTGACCAACTATAATTTTCTTACTTGTTTTTTTATAAAATGTTTTATTACATCAATTTTTTTTTTATCAATTTTTTTTTCTCATCAAAATTTTTTTCATAAATTTTTTTTCATCAAAAATTTTTTTTTATCAAATTTTTTCCAACAAAAAATTTTTTTTCATAAAAATTTTTTTTCTTCATTAAAAACTTTTTGTTTTTCATCAAAATTTTTTTTTCTTCATCAAAAACTTTTTGTTTTTCATCAAAATTTTTTTTTCCACCAAAAATTTTTGTTTTCATCAAATTTTTTTTTTTACCATAATTTTGTTTTTCGTGAAAAAAAAAAATATTTTTTTCCATTTTAAATTATTGGGAAATTGTAATATGTTTTATTGTATCTGGTCACGGGACAAGTATTTTAAAAACACTTTTGTGATAAATAATACTTTCCATCATATTTTCAAGATTTTTTTGTTTTTTCGAGAACGTTTTGACAGAAATTAATTATTACTCACTTCTGAATCTTAGCAATTTTCTGACTAAAATGTTTAGATTTTCGAAAATCACGGTCCCAGTCATCAGCTGTCTGTAAATGTATACCACATAGCTCTTCAACATCTACACAGCCTAAGGAAATCCAGGGTATCCATAGTTTTTTGAATTGCTCCAGTTTCGAAAATAATTCTTCAGCTCTTTCGTATAATGGACCCAAATGATGGCGATTAATTTCCACCATAGTTTTAAATAAATCCGAACTTTTTTCGGATAAACCTCTAAAACTGCAAGGACGTTCTATAAAACGTCGTAGCTGGGTAAAATATTTGTCGCGAATTTCTTCTTCCGGGGGTATAAAACTTAATTGGCGTTGGCTGGGAAATAAAAAAAAAACAAATATTAATCAAAACCTAAAATTGTATTATTTCCAAACTTACCGAAATGTAATTTTTATATGAATATCGGGTAATTTATTATTCATATCGACTAATCCTATAATATATTGATATTCCAATACTTTGTATAACTGATGATCCCAGTGTAATTTAAAAGCATCTAGATTTGTAAAACCTTGTCTCTCTAAATTTGCTACCAATTCACGTAAATGACGCATTTCATCTTTCCAGATTTGACTTTGTGTAAAAAGATCAGTGTTCATAAGTCTAATTACCTAAATTAATTAAGAAATGAGTTAATTCTTCTCTTAAAAATTGTTCTCTTTCTGCCATCACTTACTGTTCTCTTTGCTTGCTCATGATACCCTACTAAGAGAGTATTATCTGCTGATAGTTTTGACACAGCTGCCTGTAAAGTATTAACATATCTTTGTACAGAATCTTCATCATTCCAGGCCACAGTTTCACTATGTACTAATTTCGAAAGCTCCATAGCATTTTTTAACATTATGGGTCTTTGACATGGTATCATACGATCTCCGATGGTATTATGAAATGTAGCAATTTGCTGTAATCTACGAGCATAGCACATATATTTAGCGGCATGTGTTGCTGCTGTCCTCAGTTCGGCTGGTACATTATAGCCCATATTTTCAAATTCTCTAACATCTTGACAAAATGTAACTAATTTAGGATTGAAAGTAACACGCATCAGCTGTCGTCCTTCTTTTTCAAATTTAACTACTGCTTGATCGTCACGAAGTCTAGAGAAAAAGAAAGAAATATAAAAGAGAGAGAATGAGGAATAGAGAGTTATAAAACTGGAGTTTTTTTATAGTGCTCCAGTGTTGCCACCAAAATCTCACAAATTACGCAAAATTCTTTATTTTGTCATTCCGTTTGTAACCCCTGATTTTTATTGGTGGCAATAACTAATGCAAAATGAAAAAAAAAAATGCTTTGCGTCTATTTTGATGAATTTGAAACAAAGATGGCGTACGATTTTGATGTTTAATTGCCAGCAATAGTTGCTCAGAAAAATTTACAAGCAATTATTGCTATAAAAATGTTGACATTATATCAGTTGCGGACACTTAAATATCGAAATATCGGTCAGAGAGCCCATAAATTATATTAACATTATTGATCCTTGATCGATTCTAAGACATCCCTGAATGTTCGTCCGTCCGTCTGTATGAAACATACTGCGGTTCAAAATAAAAAAATCTAGACTCCTGAAGATTGGCACGAATTTGTCTTATGGTAACAAGTTCGTAAAAGGGCAAAATCGGTCCAGGTGGAAAAAAGTTTCAGCTTAAAAAACTAAACCAATCTCTGAAAACGACATTTTTTGAATGATTTTTTTGTATTTTTGTTCAACAAATGAAACAATATTCAGTTCGCCTCCTTTTGTAGGCGTGGTATGCATGTTCTTCATTTATTATCTTATATTTGGTAATAAACATTTTTAAAGTCGATGTTGTCAATTTTTTACCTAAAAACGTCGATAATATGATAAAAAAACGTTTTAACTTTATTGAGGTAAAATTACACAAAAATTACACAAAAAATATCATTATCCAAAAATTATCTAAGGATTTTGAAATTGTCCCACTTTTAGATAATTATCCAGAAAGTGGCAACACTGTAGTGCTCTTGAATACCAGCGCCGCATCAAAAAATGGATCAAGGACCTCATAAAGTATTTTGCAAATTTTTTTGGAAATGTTCCAAAAAATAAATTATGATAATTAACAAAAAAAAAAAATATAAATTTCTAAATATCTTAGGATTTATTATTTTTGAAATCGGTACCATGGATTCGGACCCCATGGGTCCAGACCCTGTTACCTCAAGACCCCTTGAGTCCTTTAAGGGTCCCCATAAATTTTGACCCAAAACTTTTGTCCGTTTCGCTCTACCTTGCTTAGTTTTTGAGATACGGTAATAAGGGGTCTGATAGGGTCTTGAGAATATTAAAAACTGGATAACTCCAAAACTATTATTCTGAGGGCTTTCGAGTATTTTGCGGAACTGTCATACGATTCAAGAGCTACAAAAAATCCATTGGACCTTTTCTCGTGTTGGCAGTATTTACCGAGATATGTGCATATATAAAATCTCGGGAATTTAAAATTTTAGATCTAAAATTAGGGTCTTGAGACCCCGACAGATATACAGAGCTAGGCTATTCCATATCTTTCTTTGTAGTCTTTCTTTTAAAAACTTCATCCGTTTCGCTCTATCTCGCTTAGTTTTCGAGATATCGCCATTTTGAATTTTTAACTAAATTCTTAGAAGTTATTTAATAAATTCTCAGCAGTTATTAACTAAATTCTAAGAAGAACACTTCCTCAATTCAAAGAAGATAAATACGATGATGTTTTTATACCCTCCACTTAGTGATAGATGGTATATGTATATAAGTTTGTCATTCCGTTTGTAACTCATCGAAATATCGGTCTGGGACCTCATAAAGTATATATATTCATGATGCCCGATCGATTTTAAGACATTCTAGCGATGTTCGTCTGTCCGTCTGTCTGTATGTCTGTGGAAAATGTGATCACGACCAAAATACTACACGGATATGACTGAAACTTAACATATTTATTGGAAGTTCTCCCGAGAAGTTTGGTATTGCATTGAAGCGATATCGGTTCAGCGGTTCTTAAGTTATGAATGAAAATGCAAGGACATCCCAAAAATTTTAGTACATTTAACATAACCTAAAAACACAAAATTCTTTAATTCGTCTGCTGGTTGGCATATGTGAACATAATTAAACACCAAATGGTATTTAAACAAGTACGAACATATTTTTCGACAAAAAAAGAAAAAAAAATCGCGGATTTTTTTTTAACAACATTTTTTTTTTCGCGGATTTTTTTTTCAAAAGTAATTTCCTTTTATAAAAAGTTTTTTGCAATAATCTTTTTGAAATTGTGGAGGGTATCACTACATTCGGCAAGGCCGAATTTAACTTTTTTACTTGTTTTTAGTAAATTTTAACTCAACTTGAACTAAATTGTGTTTTAAGAAATGTCTTAAAAATAAAGATACGTTTCTGAGATTTTTTGAAAATTTTTTTGGCAGTAAGAATTTTTTTCCTTATATTAAAGAACTCCATTTAAAGAACTATGAACTAATTATAAGTAAATGAACTAAACTTTTTTCCTCATAGTTAAGAAAATTCTCATTTTTTTGTTAAATTTAATTAAATTTTAGGAAAATTCGTGATAAATTTTCAAAGACATTTTTTTCTCAATTTTAGTTACATATGTCTTTTTTTTCAGTTGACGATTAAATTAAAAAAAAACTAAAAAAATTTCTTAAACAAAGAAAAATAGTAATTTTTTTGTAAATTTCAGTCGCCTATATCCCGAAAACCGTTTGACCGATTTTTAAAATTTATACGTCACCGACATTGTTCTGAGGTCACTCTATAATTCCTTTAGCTACTTACTTAAGATCTCCTGATTTAACAGCTGTTGTATGTTGACCACACCAAATTTCAAAATTTGTTCTTAATAAAGATTCTGTTTCCTCTTTGATTTCTTGTACCGCTTTATTAATTTTTTCAAAACCTTCACGTCCAGATATTAAGTGGCTCACCTTTTCAATTTCTTGGATCTATGTATAAAAACAGGTTATTCATATTAATTTAATTTATCTGATTTTGGCTTATTTGACAGATATTGCATGAAAATTTTTGAAATGAACCTACATAAGGTATTTTTGTGTATTGTAAATTTGGGGTAGACTTTTAACTTACCTGATATTGTACCACCTTCAACCAACGACATTCATTGCATATAACAGACAAATGACCCGTATCTGGTTCCATATTAGTATCAGTCATAGCTTTACGTAAATCTTGCAATAATATCTGCAGCGATTGCATAAATTGTTCCCTCTCAATAGTCAATAGCTCCAAGACGGTAGGTCGTTGTATTAATGTCTCATATTTGGAAAATATAAAAATCACTTGTCTTGGATTACTCAAATGATGATGCAGTTGAGCCTTTAGAGCCGTCGCAATACGTTCATCTATTGGCTGCAGTAGTTGTTCAAAGATCTGCAAAGCTTTATTCCATTTTGCTTGTCCCAACGAAGAAGTATCAAAAATATTAAAATCTCTAAAAGGTGCTTCATTTCTAATCATTTCACGCATTTCATCATCATTTAAAAGTGTAGCAATTTGTTTGTAAAGATTTTTAATATTACGTATTTCCAACATACGTTCCTTAAACAATTGTGCTCTTTTGGGTATATGGGCTTCACCCACCCAGGGATGTTTAACATAATTCGGCCAAAATAGTCGTGTTAATGAATCGCATAATTGTATCCATGACTCTGCGGTATCTATACATTGACTCATTAAACCATTGACATGGGAGTTATTTAAACTCCATATATCTTCGTTTAATAACTGTTCCAAACATATTTCTATTAATTGGTTACCCAGAATATCCATTAAATCTGTCATACGATTTTGAGGATATTGATAGGGTAAACGCCATAGCTCATCGAAATAGTTATGAGAGGTATCGAGAAATTCTTCAATACTATTGCCGGCATTTTGATTAATGGAACTAAAAGATAAGAAGATGAGTTATAAATGCAGGGTAAGATAATAGTGTCTGTTTATCAATTAATTGTTTAATTGATATTAAAGATATCGTCGAACAATATTCAATAAATGCCAACTCTAAAAAGCTTACTTTTCAGGAGAGCTAAAAAACTAAGGTGGTTTAAATATTCTAAATAATTTTTACCTATGCCAAAAATTTCATATTTTGCACTTGTTTGCGTATTTTTCAGAGATGACATTTATTACCGTATCAAAAACAAATATTTTTTTAGAGTTGGCATATTTTGTCGGAAAATAAAATTTTTTTTTTTGAAAAATTTTTCAAAATCTTTACCAGATTCGTGTTCAGCATGGCAAATGCAATGAGATGTGTGGTCAAATTTTTTTTAAAAAAAATTTTGAAATTTTTTTGGAAATTTACAATGGGAGTTGGCATTTATTTTCACCAAAAAAATATGTACTTTGAGTTAGCAGAATAACAAAAATTGATGTAAAACGACAAAAAGTTATTTTTTTGTTCTGAAATTTTTACCACAGATGGGTATTGTATAGGGGAGCTATTTGCCATCGGAAACTCATTTCGGCCAAATTTGAGTTGGCATATTTTGAATGTAGGTTCACGATATATTAATTTAATCAATTCACAGAAAAGAAAGATTGTATTGTTGACTTGTTTCCAATTAAAACGTTGTGGTATTAACACTTAATTTAATTGTATTGACAAATTGTGTTGTTGAATAAAATATCAATTATTTTTTTTTTCAACACAATTAAATTATTTGTAAATACAACTACGACTTAATTGAAAATGAGCCTACAACACATTTTTTTGATATTTTTTTTGGCCGTTGTTCTAATATTAAAGTAAATCTTAAAGATGAATGAGCAGGGGGCTTATTATATAAATTAATAATCGTCTTATCGTATTGCAGCTGATTACTCTATTACCATATAGTGTCAGTTTATGGTAATAGAATAATGAGCTAATGATACGATTAGACATAATTACTCCCCTGATTTTTTTAAAAAAACTTAATTTTGCATTTTATTACTTTACCTTATACGTTGTTCAATATTTTCCAATACTCCAATAAATACCTGCGCTGCTTCTCTATCTATACGAGCACTGGATTTTTGATTTAGTTTTTGTTTCCAATATTTTATTTCGTCCTTGATTGATGTAATGCCTTATCGCGAAAAGAAAAATAATGCTTTTAGAACATTCGATTAATATTTAATTTTTAATTTAAATATTCAATTGATTCAATTAAAAATTTAATTGAATTGTATACCCCCAACCACAGTACCCCCAACCACATTTTGTCAATCCGTGTGTAACGCATCGAAATATCAGTCTAGGGCCCCATAAAGTATATGGAGCATTCCATGCCAAATCGGACACTTTGAAAATTTTTATACCCTCCAACCACAGTATAAGGGTATACTCACTTTGTCATTCCGTTTGTAACGCATAAAAATATCGGTCGGGGACCCCATAAAGTATATATATTATTGATCTATGATCGATTCTTAGTCATTCTATGAATGTCCGTCCGTCCGTCCGTCTGTATAAAACACGTTTCAGTCCAAAAATAAAAGAGCTAGACTCCTGAAAATTGGCACGAATATGTCTCATGGTCATAGGCCCCTTAAGAACTAAAAAAACGTCTCAAAAAACGAAATTTTTGACAGCTTTTTTTGCATTTTTGTTAAACAAATGAAACCTTTTTATGTCAGAAGGTTCCCAAAGTCCTGTACTTAGACCTCGGGGGCTACAAAATTTAGTTTTTTTTTGGCCCGCCCCCTTTTGTGGGCGTGGATTTAAAAAATCATACAAATTATGAGTAAATGGTATTACTAAAGTTCAAAGAGCATAATAAATAAATAAGTAAACATTTATCTCGATGAGGAAGGTATTCCCAACCACCCACATTTTATATATTTTAACATGTTGGAGGGTATCAAAGATTCGGCACAGCCGAATTTAACACTGTCACTTGTTTTTTTTTAGATTTTTCCAATTTGTTTACAGTTTTTAGTACCCTTCGAAAACTCCTTCTTAGTAAATTTTCAGATTACCTACGCCCTATCTCCACTCCCTAAGTAGGCTCCCATACAAATAACAGTTGGAGCAATTTTTATAAAAATGTAATTTTGTATGGGAGCCTACTTAGGGAGTGGAGATAGGGCGTTGGTATATTTTAAAAAAATGTTGTAGGGTAAAAATAAATGGCGGTCGGTCTCACTAATGACCCCTCTCGGACCATTGGACCGATAGAAGCTGATTAAATAAAACAAATTTACAAAAAAAAAAAAAATTGTATGGGGACCGCCTTAACAATTAGAGATAGAGGTGTTTTCAAAAAAATGTTTGGACTAAAAAAATATTGTGGGTGGGTCATACATTTTGTTGTTCTAAGGGCACTATTAGGGCAGTTAGAGCGGTTGGAGCAAATTTTAAAAAATGTCGTTTTGTGTGGGAGCCCCCTTAGAAATTGGAGATAGGGTAGATAGGGGTCGGTCTTATAAATGACTCCTCTATGACGCACCATTAGAGCAGTAGAAATGATTTTAAGATTGGAAAATTACAAAAAAATTTTTTCAAAAAATTTTAAAAAATAGTAATAATTGTTATCCCACGATCCTACTGGGCAAAAAATTTGGAGAATCGATAGAAGATTTTCACAAAAAAATTTAAAAAAAAATCAAAGAGTACATACCTTTTTCAAAAATAAGATTTAAATTATAAAACTTAAAAATAGCATACTAAATCACTTTTAAGAATTTTTTTTTAAGTAATTAAAAAAACAAAAATTTTTAAAAAAAAAATTGCAATGTGGGCCATTATTGAAGAATTTATGAGTAAAAGAAGTTTGAGTAAGGGAACAAACTACCAATTTTTAAAAATTCGATATCTCCTGAACGGGTCATCAAAAAAATTTTAAAAATTTACCACGAAGGAGTTTTCGAAGGGCACTAAAAACTGTCAACAAATTGGGAAAATCTAAAAAAAAATTGATTCAAAGTGTCCGATTTGACATGGAATGCCCCATATATATTATTGATCAGTGATAGATTCTAAGACATTCTAGCGATGTCCGTCTGTGTGTGCGTCCGTCTGTCCGTCTTTCTGTGGAAGACACGATGCAGTCCAAACTAAAAGAGGTAGACTCCTGAAGTTTGCCACGAATATGTCTAATGGTCATAGGTTAAGTTCGGAGCAGGGGGAAAAAGTTCCCCCTTGAGAAACTAAACCAACATCTAAAAAACGCAATTTTTTATTATTATATTTCTGTAAAGCAAATTACACATTTTAATGTTGCAAAAAGTTGTAAGTCCTGTACTTGGACCCCGCGCATTAGCATTTTTTTCGGCCAGCCCCCTTGTGTGGGCGTGAAAATTAAAAAATTATCTAAATAATGATAAAATTGTATTACTTAAAAAAGCATAATAAATTAATTTGTAAATATTAACCGCGAGGGGAAAGTGCCGACTGACCCCCCCCCCCCCAGACAAAACGACCTGTATCGTGCGCACAACGATTACATGAACGGACGGACAGACGGACGTCATCACTAAATCGACTCAAAAAGTGATTCTGAGTCGATCGGTATAGGTGGGTCTAGGACCAATATACCTATATAGTATAGGTGGGTCTAGGACCAATATTTCGGGTAGTTACAAACATTAGCACAAACTCATTATGCCCTGTACCACAGAGTGGTGTAGACTTGGGGGAGGCATTTGAAATACTAACAGAGGGTTTTTCACCATAGTATAATTTATAAAAGTGGCTTAACTCGGAGAAATTGCTATTGAAGTTACGATTTCGCGATTTTTTACTACTTAAAAGTCCCATAATTCGCGAAAAAAATTTTTTTTTGGAATATTTTTGAATGTAATCTTGTCTAGACAGGGAAGACCTATTTTCCCAAATAGATAACACCAACAAAAAACTTGGTTGTCTACACTCAAAAAAACCTTGTTAAATTGCTACCTATTATTTGACAAGAATTCCTAGTAATTTTAAAAGCTTTTTGACATTTTATAATTTTACAAGGTTTTTAACAATGAAATTGTAAATTTACAATTTTTTTGACACGATAAAATTTACAAGGAGTTTTCGTTACTTTACTAGATTTTTTGCTACCTCCTATTTTACGAGAATTCCTAGTAAAAGTATTGTTTCTGTAAAGATAGTCGAGCTCAGGCTCTAATTATAATTATGTATTATAATTTTCTGATTTGTTATATACGGTTTTGAATTGAGAAAAGTGTGAAAGAAAAATTTTAATTTTTCTAAAAATTTAAGACATCCTGGTTTGTTTCTTACTAGTTTCATATTATCCAGTTATAATAATCTTCAGAAAAACTTTTAATGTCAAATTTATTTAGTTAATAGTCAATAGAACTCTATATGTGAAAATTATTTACAGATCGCAGCCGACAAGGATTGAACCCATCATCTGTAATACTTTGCTATTAACTGCTTGTAACGTACAATCACTCTATACCGATACGCCAAGTAGGCTGTTAAGCAAGTATCAACTAAATCTGATTTTTTCAATTCGAGTGTGGTTGTTGCTGTTGTTTTTTCTAACAGAAGAGTTGTTATTGTAATTATGTGTAAACAAACTTTTATTTTTAGTAATCATTAGGGATGAGATTTCCATGCAAATGCATGTTTTTTGTCGAGTATAAAACCGATATCGACTAATTATCTTTCCGAATCAAGAAATTTACCTTAAAATGGCATCGATTTGTTTTTGCATATTTTTGCATATTTTGGTGAAAATGCATATTTTTTCATATTTTGGTTTTAAATGCATATTTTGTGCATATTTTCAACTTTTAAGTGCATATTTTTGCATATTTTGGCATAAATTAGCAAAAACTCAAATTTAAAATTTATTTGTTTCAAAAACTATTTTAAATTTTAAAAATTTATTTTAGAAATAAGAAAAATTATTTTTTTTCTTAATTTTTTTTTTTTATAGATTGTCCTAATTTCTAAAAAATCTTGCTTATATAAAGTTTTAAATGTTACTATTTACACCCGGCGTTACTTTTTGCTTTTTAAGAAGTTTTTCCTATGAAAACAAGATTTTTTTTTGCACACATTTTATTTTTTAGTGCATATTTTTAGGTTTTTTAGTGCACTCAAAAAATTATGTCATTAACTGTTTGTAGTTTATTTAAAAAGTTTTCCGTTTAGTCGTTTTTAAAAGAAAAAACATTTGTTTGATGTTCAGTTTTTATTAATGACTACTTCAGTCCTTTGTTTCAAAAATAACACACTAAAAAATAAAGACTTTCATTAACATTTAATTTTTAAAGTTATTTATTTTTGTTCTGTAAGTAAAAACTACTGATTATTCTTTTGATTTTTATTGATTTGTGTAAGTAATTTTTTTTTAAATTGTTGGTATTTTTTAATGAAATATCATTAGTTTTTACCTACACAAGTCAGTTATTTTTTTTGTAAAAAAAAAAAATCAAAAAATTATTTATAGAAATATAAAAACATGTTTGTATCAAGTGACTTTGGCACGATGGGTAGAGTGTATGGCCAGAATGTAGTTGATTGCGGGATCGATTCCCCAAAAATTTTATTAAAAATTTTTAAAAAAATATTTCAATAAAAAATTGTAAAAAATTACCTACGAAATCATTAATTTTTATTGTTTTCGTAGGTTATTTTTTTGAAATTTTTTGGTAAAAATAACAGAACTATCATTAATTTTTAAGGTTTTCGTTGGTCATTTTTTTGAAATTTGTTGGTAAAAAAGAGTGAAAAAAACGTAATTTTTTAATGTTTAATGTTATTTATTTTAGAAAATTTTGTCAACAGTAGAAAATAAATGTTGATGTTTGTTAAAACAAATGAATAATTGCTGGGATGGTTTTCGATTGTTTATTCACTGGTTTTAAGTGTGTTTTTCATTTGTTTTTGCCTACAAAATATTTTGAGTGTGCATATTTTGAATTTTTTAGCGCATATTTTAAGCGCATATTTTCGATTTTTTAGTGCATGAAAATCTCATCCCTAGTAATCATTATTCTTCTTCCTCTCCCCTCTCTAAAAGTTTTTTTTTGTAATTTTACAAGCTTTTTACCAATAAAATTGTAAATTTACAACTTTTTTGGCGCAATAAGGAATTCTCGTGAATTTACAAGGAATTCTCGTGAATTTACTAGATTTTTTTTGTAAAACTATCTGGAAATTTGTAAAAGTACATAAATAAAAATGTAAAATTCCAAAAAATGTAAAATTACAAAAAATGTAAAATAAACCAAAAAAAAAAATAAATTTTGATTCAATTTTTTTTTGTTAAAAAATAAAGGAAAACTGTCAAATATTGGTAAAATGGGATTACGAGAATTTTTCTAGTAATTAGACAAGTTTTTTTTTTTTGTGTGAAGAAATAAGATGATATATGAGATTTTTTGGTGTTTTTACTTTTTATTTATTTTCACAAACATTTTATTTAGTCAATTTGACACCCAATAGAAACGTTTTGGTCTCCATGCCTAAAGGCGGTCCACAGTGAGACAGCCCTATGGTAACCGCGGCAAAAATTGGGTTTTGGCGTGTCGTCCAATTTGGATGAAATTTTCACAGTATATTAACAGATATATGAGTAACAATTCCCTGAAATTTCAGCCTCATAACTTTATTACTTTTTGGTCTAGAGCAAGTCAAAGTTGAGTTATGCCAAAGCGCTTGAAATATGTTAGTTCAATATGTCACATTCAAAAGCTTATTAAATAAAAAATACATTATAAATATAACTTTAAAGTATTTTTTTAATTAATTTAGTTGTTGTAGAATGAGTAGATGAAAAAATAAATTAAAAAAAAAAAAACAAAAAAAAATTTCTTAACAACAGTATTGTGGTGTAAAAATTGAACATTTTGCATTTTCAATGGACTAGGAAATATAGAGCAGCCCCTCGCCCTAGGTGAAGACTTATATAAAATGAAAGATTGAAGTCTCAGCTTTCATTTAAAGTAAAGGAACTATAGCAAAAGTTTGCAAAAGTACTTTAAACATACAAAAAAATACAAAAAAAATACAAAAAATATGCAACGCGCACATTCTTCTGGGTTAAGTAATAATGAGTGTTCTTGTAATGATCTCTTTTGATAAGAGATTAGCATTTCTCTAACATATTGAAAAAATTAGAACACCATGATGATATTAAAAAATTATTGATAGAGTAAAAAAAAAAAATTGTTCTTTTTTATTGCATTTCCATGGGAGGTGGGCGTAATAGTGGGCGTGTTATTGTTGTTTTTGCATGAAACATTTGAAATGATATAAATTACAGTAATATCAAATTTGAAGGTTGTACCTAAAATATTTTAGAAAATATGGCACTTTTTATGTTGGGGTTGTATGGGTGGTGGGGGTAAAAGTGGGCCAAAGTTCAAAATTTTTTCCGATAATGTTTGTAACAATATAACATTTAAGTATACCAAAATTGAAAGTTATACTTTAAGTATTACGGACAATACGGCATTTTACAAATTTCGATTGTATGGGAGGTGGGCGTAAAAGTGGGCGTATTTTCATAATTTTTTTTTCAAAAAACTGGAATTGTCTCAAAAGTAACCTGTGCAAAATTTCAGAGCTCTACAATGACTCCTTGTATTTAATGCCGGCGTTGTCTCACTGTGCGGTCTCGCTAAAATTGTTAACCAATTTAATAAAATTTTTAACCAGATGTATTAAATTTTTAATTGACTTGATAATACGACCGACATCAATTTTTTTTTTAACTATTTCAATTATTTTCGCATTAAAGGGTTATCTTAATATTTTTCTGTACATTAAAAATTTAAAACAATTAAAAGTCTTTAAGTTCAACTTTAAACATAAATTATTTTTTTGATCTTTCATTTATACATTTACTAGCTAACTCGCCCGGTACTTCGTTACCGGTTAGCTGTAAAAAAAAAAAAACTTTATTACTTCAAATTCTTACTATTTTTTAATTAAACATAAAAATTGTTAGTTTCGACCTTTAAAATATTATATTTTGAGTAGATTTAAAGTTGCAAAAAATTTTATTTTGGCGAAACGATCCCATAGCTCAAACTTTAAGTTTAAAGGAACATTAGTGCATAAGGAACAATGTGTACCAAATTGAAGCGAAAATTAAAAAAATTATTTTCCCAGAATGTAATTTCCGCAAGAGGATCGTAAAGTACCAATTTTAAGTATTTCTACTTTCTCCCTTTTTCCCCATTAGAAGCAGAATTTTCATAAAAGTACTTATTTTAGAATGTTATTTCCGCGAAAGGATCGTACAGTCCAAATTTCAAGTATCTAGGACCATTAATTTAGTAGATACAAAATTGCCCTACTTTCCCCAATTTCCCCCTTAGAAGCAGAATTTTCTAAAAAAGTGCTTCTTCCAGAATGTTATTTCCGCGATAGGATAGTACACTCCAAACTTTAAGTATATACGACCATTATTTCAGCAGATACAAAACAGTTCAAAATTCAAGTATCTAGGACCATTAGTTCAGCAGATACAAAATTGCCCTACTTTCCCCCTTTTCCACCTATAAAACAAAATTTTCAAAAAAGTACTTCTTTCAGAATGTTTTTTCCGCGAGAGGATTGTACACTCCAAATTTCAAGTATCTAGGACCGTTAGTTCAGCAGATACAAAATTGCCATAATTTCCCCCTTTTTTTCCCGTAGAAGCGAAATTTCAAAAAAGTACCTCCATTAGAATGTTGTTTCCGCAAGAAGATTCAAATTTCAAATTTGCCCTACTTTCCCTCTTTTTCTCCCATAGAAGTAGATTTTTCCAAAAAAGTACTTCTTCCATAATGTTATTTCCGCGAGAGGATCGTACAGTCCAAACTTCAATATCTAGGACCATTAGTTCAGCAGATAAAAAATTGCCCTTCTTTCCCCCTTTAAAAAGTAATTTTCAAAAAAGTACTTCTTTCAATATGTTATTTCCGCGAGATGATCCTATATTGCAAATGTCATGTTTTTAAGACCATTAGTTTAAAATTTACCAAATTGCCCTATTTTCCCCCTCTTGGCCCTCCTTAAAACCAAAATTTTCAAAAAGTGTATTTTTCAAAAAATTATTTCCGCGTGAGGATCAAAACTTAAAGTTTTAGTTCAGAAGATACAAAATTGCCCTAGTTTCCCCCTTCTACTTTTTTCAAGATGTTTTTTTTGCGAGATGATCCTAGAGTTCAAATTTCAAGTTTCTGGAGCCATTTGTTTAAAAGATAAATAATGTACCGATTTTCCTTATTTCCCCCCCTTTCCCACCGTGGAGGAGGAATTTTTCAAACAATTTTTTTTCTGAATGCTGTTTCCGCGAGAGGATTCTAAAGACCAAACTTCACGTTTCTGGGACCATTTGTTCAGAAGATAAAAAATTTACCGATTTTCCCTATTTTCCCCTTTTCCCACCCTTGGAGGCGGAATTTTCAAAAAATTTTGTTTTCCGCATGTTAATTCCGCGAGAGGATTCTAGAATTCAAATTTTAAGTTTCTGGGACCATTTGTCCAGAAGATAAAAAATGTACCAATTTGCTCTATTTTCCCGACCTTGGAGGCGGAATTTTCAAAAAAATATTTTTTTTAGTTTTTTTTTCGCGAGAGGATCATAGAGTCCAAATTTCAAGTTTCTAAAACTATTAGTTCAAAAGATACAAAATCCCCCAAAGTGCCCAACTTTCCCCTTTTTTCCCATAGAAGTGGAAGTTCTTTAAGTATGTTATTTTCGCGAAAGGATCGTTCAGTTCAAATTTCAAGAATCTAGGACCATTAGTTCAGCAGATTCAAAATTGCCCTTCTTTCCCCCTTTTTCCCACAGAATTTGGAAAAGTACTTTCTTAAGAATGTTATTTCCGCGAGAGGATCGTTCAGCCAAATTTCAAGTATCTAGAACCATTAGTTCAGCAATTTTAAAAAAGTACTTCTTTCAGAATGTTAATTCCAAGAGAGAGGATCGTGCAGTCTAAGTTTCAAGTATCTAGGACCATAAGTTGAGCAGATACAAAATTGCCCTACTTTCCGCCTTTTCCCCCTTAGAAGCAGAACTTTCTACAAAAAGGACTTATTTTAAAATGTTATTTCCGCAAGAGGATCATACAGTTAAAATTTCAAGTATCTAGGATCATTAGTTCAGCAGATACAGAATTGCCCTACTTTCCACCTTTTCCCCCTTTAGAAGGAGAACTTTCAAAAAAGTACTTCTTCTAGAATGTTCTTTCCGCGAGAGGATCGTAAAGTCCAAACTTCAAGTATGTAGGACTATTAGTTCAGCAGATTCAAAATTGCTCTACTTTCTCCCTTTTCCCCCCGTAGAATCAGAATTAAAAAAAAAAGTACTTCCCCCCCCCCCCTTAAAAGTAGAGTTTTCAAAAAAGTACTTCCTTGAGAATGTTATTTCCGCGAGAGGATCGTACAGTCCAAATTTCAAGTATATAGGACCATTATTTCAGCAGATACAAAATTGCCCTACTTTTCCCCTTTTCCCACTCAAAATCGGAATATTTAAAAAAGTACTTCTTTCAGAATGTTATTCTCGCGAAAAGATCGTTCAGTCCAAATTTCAAGTCTCCCGGACCATTAGTTCTACTTTCCCCCTTTTCCCACTTAGAGGCGGAATTTTCCAAAAAGTCCCCCATTCGAATTTTATTTCCACGAGAGGATCGTGCAGTCCAATTTTCAAGTATCTAGGACTATTTGTTCAGCAGATACAAAATTGGCCTACTTTCCCCTTTTTCCCCCTTAAAAGAAGAATTTTTAAAAAAGTATTTCTTTCCGAATGTTATTTCCGCGGGAGGATCGTACAGTCCAATTTTCAAGTATCTAGGACCATTAGTTCAGCAGATTCAAAATTGCTCTATTTTTCCCTCTTTTTCCCCTTAAAGCTTAGTACTCTGTTTTTTACGGTGAAAATTTCACTTAAACTTTCAACGCCTTAAATCGTAATAAGACATTTAAAAATCAAAACATTTTTACAATTATAAGAAAGAAACGATCATAACAAAACTGAAATGTCACTTTTTCATGCCAATTTAAATTGTCTTGTATAATAAAAATGGGTGAAAACTTTTTTTAACAATTTCCCTATAATTCCTCGCGCTGCCAAAATTTATTTTTTTTATATGGAGTTTAACAGATTTTTTCCTGTGAACTCGAACAGAATACTTTGCTTAAAAGAGGAATTTTCAAAAAAGTATTCCTTTCCGAATGTTATTTCCGCAAGGATCGTAGAGTCCAATTTTCAAGTATCTAGGACCATTACTTTAGCATATACAAAATTGCACTACTTTCCCCCTTTCTACCCCTTAAAAGCGAAATTTTCAAAAAAGTACTTCTTTTAGAATGTTATTGCCGCGATATGATCCCATATTCCAAATGTCATGTTTCTAAGACCATTAGTTTAAAGTTTAGCAAATTGCCCTATTTTCCCCCTTTTGGGCTTCTTTAAAACCAAAATTCTCAAAAAAGTATATTTTTCAAAAAATAATTTCCGCAAGAGCATCCAGATTCAAAATTTCAAGTTTGTTCAGAAGATACAAAATTGCCCTATTAAACCCCTTCTTCTCCCACCCCCACCCTTATAAAAGGATTTTTCAAAATATTACTTTTTACAAACTGTTTTTTCCGCGAGAGGATCATAGAGTTAAAATTTCAAGTTTCTGGGACCATTCGTTTAGCAGATACGAAACTGCCCTTCTTTCCCCATTTTCCCCCTTTAAAAACTAATTTTTCAAAAAAGTACTTCTTTTAGAGTGTTATTTTCGGGATAGGATTGTACAGTACAACCATTAGTTCAGCAGATACAAAATTGCCCTGCTTTCCCCCTTTTTTGCCGTAGAAGCGGAATTTTTAAAAAAGTTTTTCTTTAACAATGTTATTTCCGCGAGAGGATCGTTCAGTTGAAATTTCAAGTATCTAGGACCATGAGTTCAGCAGATTCAAAATTACCCCACTCACCCCCTTTTTCCACGGAATTTTCAAAAAGTACTTTCTTAAGAATACTATTTCCGCGAGAGGATTGTACTGTTCAAATTTCAAGTATCTAGGACCATTAGTTCAGCAGATACAAAATTGCCCTACTTCCCCCTTTTTCCTTGTTGGAGCGGAATTTTTGAAAAAGGTCTTCTTTAAGACTGTTATTTTCGCGAAAGGATCGTACAGTCAAAATTTCAAGTATTAAGGACCATTAGTTCAGCAGATGCAAAATTGTCCTACTTTACCCCATTTTCCCCCAGAATTTTGAAAAAGTACTTCCTTTAGAATGTTATTTCGGCGAGAGGATCGTTCACTCCAAATTTCAAGTATCTAGGACCATATTTTCAGCAGATACAAAATTGCCCTACCTTCCCCTTTTTCACCCTTTAAAGCGGAATTTTCAAAAAATTACTTTTTTCAGAATGTTATTTCGGCGAGAGGATCGTGCAGTCCACGCGAGAGGATCGAGCAGTCCTATTTGTTCAGCAGATACAAACCGGAATTTTCAAAAAAGTACTTCTTTCAGAAAGTTATTTCCGCGAGAGGATCGTACAGTCCAAATTTCAAGGATCTACGACCATTAGTTCAGCAGACACAAAATTACCATACTTTCCACCTTTTTCGCCCTTAGAAGCCAAATTTTCAAAATAGAATTTTCTTTACAATGTTATTTCCGCGAAGGATCTCATAATCAAAATTTTTAAGTTTTTGTGAAAATTACTTCAGAATATGCAAAGTGTACCAAATTGTCCTATTATCCCCCTTTTCCACCCTAGAAGCGGAATTGAAAAAAAAACTTTGTTTCGGAATGTTTTTTCCGCGAGATGATCTTATAATCCAAACTTTAAGTATCTAGAACCATTAGGTCAGAAAAAAGATAGTCCAAATTTCAGGTTTCTGTGACCATTAGTTCACAATATAGAAAATGTTCAAAATCGTCCTATTTCCCCACCCCCCAAATTTGAATGAAAAATTTTCAAAAAATACTTTCTTCAGAACATAAATTCCGTGAAAGGATCATATAGTCCAAATTTTTAAGTTTCTAGGACCATTAGTTCAGAAGATACAAAATGTACCTATCCTACTTTCCCCCTTTCAACCCCCTAGAATCAGAATTAAAAAAAAACTTTGTTTCAGAATGTTTTTTCCGTTAGAGGATCTTATAGTCCAAACTTTAAGTTTCTAGGACCATTAGGTCAAAATATAGAACATGTACCAAATTGCCCTTTTTCCCCATTTCCCCCCATTTCCCCCCATTTCCCCCCATTTCCCCTTCTTATTAAAAAAAAAAATACTTTCTTTAGAGTATTATTTCCGCGAGAGATCCTATAGTCTAAATGTTAGGTTACTGGGGCCATTAGTTCAGAAGGTGTTCAAAATTGTCCTATTTCCCCCTAAATTTATGTGATTAAATCAATAAATTCCCAAAAATAAAAAAATAAATGAGAAAAAAAATTGAGTAAAAAATTTGAGTCAAAAAATTAAGCGAAAAAAATTTTGAGTAAAAAAAAATTGAGTAAAAAAAATTTGGGTGAAAACACCTTCTAAGTAAAAAATTTAAGTAAAAAAATTGAGTAAAAAAACTGAAGAATAAAATACAATTGAGTCAAAAAAATTTTTAGTAAAAAAAATTGAGTGAAAAAAAATTTTGAGTAAATAAAAGTTTTGAGTAAAAAAAATTTTTGAGTGAAAAAAAATTTTGAGTGAAAAAAAATTGAGTGAAAAAAAAATTGAGTGAAAAAAAATTTTTGAGTGAAAAAAAATTTTGAGTGAAAAAAAATTTTGAGTGAAAAAAAATTTTGAGTGAAAAAATTTTGAGTGAAAAAAAATTGAATGAAAAAAAATTTTTGAGTGAAAAAAAATTTTGAGTGAAAAAAAATTATGAGTGAAAAAAAATTTGAGTGAAAAAAAATTTTGAGTAAAAAAAAAAATTTTGAGTGAAAAAAAAAATTGTAAAAAAAAAAAAAATTGTAAAAAAAAAAAATTGTAAAAAAAAATTTTGAGTGAAAAAAAAATTTGTGCAAAAAAGTTTTGAGTGAAAAAAAATTTTGAGTGAAAAAAAATTTTGAGTGAAAAAAAATTTTGAGTGAAAAAAAATTTTGAGTGAAAAAATTTTAGTAAAAAAATGTTTTTTCCCCGAGAGGATACTATAGTTCAAATATCTAGTTTCTAGGACCATTAGTTCAAAATTCACCAAATTGCCCTATTTTCCCCCTTTTTGTCCCCCTTAAAACCGAAATTTTCAAAAAAGTACTTTTTTCAAAATGTTATTTCCGCGAGAGTATCCTATATTTAAAATTTCAAGATTGTAGGACCATTAGTTCAGAAGATACAAAATGTACCAACTTGCCCTATTTTCCCCCTCCCCCCCCACCTTAGAAACGGAATTTTCAAAATATTACTTTTTCCAAAATGTTATTTCCGCGAGAGGGTCCTAGACTTCAAATTTCAAGTTTCTGGGAGCATTTGTTTAGAATATAAAAAATGTAACAATTTGCCCTATTTCCCCCTTTTTCCCCCCTTGGAGGCGGAATTTTCCAAAAAAATTTTTTCCGAAATTTTATTTCCGCGAGAGGATCCTAGAGTTCAAATTTGAAGTTTCTAGGACTATTAGTTCAAAAGATACAAAATCCCCCAAAGGGCCCTATTTTCCCCCTTTTGCCCCCCTTAGAATCGGAATTTCCAAAAATCCCTTCTTAGTGGGTGGTTTTGTCGGGAGCCGAACCTACATTCCAAATTTCAAGTCTCTAGCTTCAGCGGTTTGGGCTGGGCGATGATTATTGCCAATCAGTCAGTCAGTCAGTCACCACCAGCGTTGCCAATTTAGCTTTTTTCCCGCTAGATTTAGCTTTTTTTAAAATTTTTAGCGGGAAAATTTTGCATTTAGCTTTAAGCGGATTTTTTAGCTTTTTTTGAAAATTTTTTGGCTTTTTTTTAGCTTTTTTTAGACTTTTTTTAAACTTTTTTTCATTAAATATCAATGTAAAAAGAGAAAAAACGTTAATTTTTACTTGAAAAATTTCTAATTGTGTTCAAAAACACATTTATTTTCAGAAACATATAACTATTTATATTTTAAAGTTTGTCTAAATGAGTTTTAAGAAGTTTTTTTTATTTTAAATTTTTTCAGAATTTTATAAGTAATTGAAATTTTTTTAAACTTAAAAAAAAAAAATTTTAAATGTATTTAGAAATTTCTTAAATATAAATTTGAGAAAATGAAAATTGCAACATAGTTTCTGAAACATATTTAGTATTTTGTGAAATAAAATTAAAAAATTTTAAAATATAAATGAAGATTTCTGAAATGTATTTGTAAATTTTTTTATTATTGTTTGTATTTTCTGAAAAATTGTTGGGAAAGTGTTGATGTATTCATTAACTGTTTTTCTAGATATTCAGAAATTATAAAAGAAATTTCCACTTCCAATTTTTCCTAAATTTCTAAACTTTATTTGAAAATGTAATTCAATCAATTTGAAATACATTCTGAAATGCAATCCAAAAAAAATCTAAATTGAATTTGAAAATTTCTTTGATTTATTTGGAAATTTATACACAACGTTTTGAAATTTCTGAAATGCAATTTGAATTTGTTAACATTAAAGACTTTCTTGATTGTATTATTTTTAATACTTATTTATATGTACCTACATTCGAAATTTTCGGAAACAAATTTTTTTCAAATTTATAAAGATTTGTTATATTTTAATATTTTGTTTATTAATAAGCATAATTTAAGTCCCAAATATGCTATAGAAGGAAAAACAGATCCCTATTTTGCAATTCAATCGAAGAAAAAGCTAATTTAAATCAATTAAAAAAAGTTTAGCTTTATTTTTTAGCTTTTTTTCAACTTTTTTAGCTTTTTTTAGCGGGTTTTTTGAAAAAATCTAGCTTTTTTTGTTTTCAAATTCTGGCAACGCTGGTCACCACACTCTTTTATATATATAGATATTCTTTTGCAACTCTTTTAATGAATTTTTAATCCATTTATCATTTTGACATCAAAAATAACCAACAAATAGTTAACTGCATACATATATTCAAAAGGAACTACAGAGCAGCATTTTGCTATCCTCTTCCAAGTATGAGTTTTTTTTGGGTAAAACAAAAAAATGAAAACAAATTTGCATATCATTACATAACTTACCACTTTGAGGTAAACCCAATGTTGAACCAAGTGATACATGTAAATTTTCAAGTAAACCACTTAACTCTGGACTATATTCGGTTTTCTGCAATAAGAAAAAACAAATAAAATACAAGAAAATACAGAAATTATAAATGAGCAATATTACATGCAGCTACAAAAAGGACACAACATTTTGAAAATCCAAATCTAGAGAAACAAGTAAAAAGGATTCAAACTTGACGAATATTTTGATACCCTTTACAATGCTGTTAAAAGATTTATTGGAATAAAAAAGAAAACATATTTTATTGCGAAAATTAAAAAAAAAATGGCGAAAGAAAACAATTGAGAGTACTAAGTTCGGCTGTTCCAAATCTTTTATACCCTCTACTTCCCCCTTGTACACCTTCCTACACCATTTCCAATTGTATATTAAAAATTTCCAAATGTATTTAAAAATTGTCCAAATGAATTTTAAAATTATCCAAATGTATTTTAAAATTGTCCAAATGTATTTTAAAATTGTCCAAATATATTTTAAAATTGTCCAAATAAATTTTAAAATTGTCCAAATGTATTTTAAAATTGTCCAAATGGTTTTTAAAAATGTCCAAATGTAGTTTAAAATTTTCCAAATGTATTTTAAAATTGTCCAAATGTATTTTAAAATTGTCCAATGTATTTTAAAATTGTCCAAATGTAGTTTAAAATTTTCCAAATGTATTTTAAAATTGTCCAATGTATTTTAAAATTGTCCAAATGTAGTTTAAAATTTTCCAAATGTATTTTAAAAATTTCCAAATGTATTTTAAAATTGTCCAATTGAATTTTGAAAATTTCGAAATATATTTTCAAAATTGTCCAAATGTGTTTTAAAATTGTCCAAATATATTTTAAAATTGTCCAAATGTAGTTTAAAATTTTCCAAATGTATTTAAAATTGTCCAAATGTATTTTAAAATTGTCCAATTGTATTTAAAATTTTCCAAATGTATTTTAAAATATTCTATGTATAATTCTATGTAGAATATTTTAAAATACATTTGGAATTTTTTTAAATACTATTGGATATTTTTAAAATACATTTGGACAATTTTAAAATATATTTGACCATTTTTAAATACGTTTGGACAATTTAATAATTAATGTGGACAATTTTAAAATATATTTGGACAATTTTAAAATATATTTGGACAATTATAAAATACATTTGGAAATTTTTAAAATACAATTGGAAATGGTGTAGTCACCATGTAAAAGTGCTGGACTTTGAAATTTTTCTAACATATAAATCTTTAAGTTTTCTTTCTAGTCAGATACAGTTTGGAAAATTTCTTATCAAATGTTCATAAACTCTACTATCTCCTTTCCTTCTCCTCATAACCTAAAAAAATTGAGTTTTATAATACCCTTGATCCAAGTGCAGGTCTATGACCTGCAAAAAAACTCGTAAAAATTTTTATTTTTCAGGGGTTGTTTTAGTTCTTCAAGGGGCACCTTTCTCCCCTGATCCGATTTTACTCATCTTCAAACTTAACCTTACCAGTAACATAAGAGATATTCTTGCCGAACTTCAGGGGTCTAGCTCTTTTGGCTTGGACTGCATCATGGTTTTTACAGACGGACGGATGCACATCGCAAGAATGTCTTAGGTTCTGTCATGGATTACTAATATATATTCTCTGTGGGGTCCCCAACCGATATTTCGAAGTGAGAATACCCCTGTACTGTGGTTGGAGTGTATAAAAATTATAAAATTGTGGTAGTATATCATAAGCGCAAACTAGTATTTTTTTTTAACATTTTATAGGGTATAAAAGATTCGGCACAGCTGCATTTAACACTATGACTTGGTATTTGTACTTTTGGTAAACAAATGAAACATTTTTATGTCGGAAAAAGTTCTGGCAAAAAAAGTTTTTTTTTTTAAATTTATTTTTTTATTTTTTCGAGGTCTGAAACTTTAAAACTCGAGGTTAGTATAGTTCTTTAGCGGTTACTTTTTCCAACTGGTCCTATATTGCCTATTCAAGAACTTAACCACAGAAGGCCGGACGGACAGACGGACGTTTCTAGAATGTTCTAGATTCGATCAAGGATCAATTATATATACTGTACTTTATGGGGTCCTAAGCCGATATTTTGATACGTTGCACACAGCGATTTCAAAAGAATTTTCGATTTCAAGACAATATCAACTATTCATATCAAATTAGACAACACTAATTTCTACTACTTTTTCACTTAGAGAAGAGATATGATTGCCGCAACCATAATTTAATCATATTATGATTGAAAATTGTATCATAAAAAGTTTTTAGCAATCATAAAATTTTTGTAGCAATCATATTATGGTCCTAAATTATAATTTTTTTAATACTTGGGTTATGGTTGCCACAATCATTTTCTTCTCTGCACGTTAACATTATAATCAGTTACAAACGAAATGACAAATTTAAACATACCCTCCATCACAGAGTGGTGGATACAAAAACCAACTTACTTAAATTGGAGATTATATGACAACCAAAGTAAAAATCTTTGTTGAAAGAACAATTTTTGCCGTATTTCAAGTTCAGGAAAGTAATATATATTATTTTTTTTAATGTTCAGTTCCCGAGTAAAAATGTTAAATTCCCACTGTTTAAATGCCCAAAAGTTGGCATTTAAACAGTTTAGAAGAGAGCTGTTAAAGTTCATATTAAGAGCTACAGAGTGATAAAAAATCATTTATCTCAAAGAAAACGTGTTTGTATAACGGTCATTATTAGTGAAATCAATCATTAATATTTTTGACCCCCTCCGATATTGATGAAATTTGGTTAAGTTCTTACAGTACGTAAAAAACTAACAAATGCAAATTTTCAGCCCACTAAGTCAACAGGGGCCGAAAATACGGAGGGTCAAAATTTCCCCCAAAATCTCCCAGTCGCTACACTTTACACCGTAAAAACTTAATATCGTTGGTTCTATTATAGCTAGAAAGCCCATTTTTGGTTTGTTTTGAAGCTCATAATATGCTCTACCGATTTTTTTTTACTTGATAATCTTATAGAGAAAGTCCTAAAGAATATATTCTAAAATTTTTAAGTTGGGACAACAATGGGATCACTCAAAATCAAAATTTTTCACATTTTCCCCTAAAATCTCCAAATCGCAACACTCTTGAACCTTAAAAATTTAATATCATATGTGCATTGTAGCTACAGAGTCCATTTTTGTTTGTTTTAAAGCTTATAGTACGCTCTACAATACCTACCTTAACCAAACAATTTTAGAAAAAAAGGAAGGGTGCCCCCGTATTTAAAGGTCGTGGCAAAGGGTAGAGGAAATGGGGGGAAAGTATCCCCCGATTTTTTTTACTTGGTATTATCAAAGTGCAAGTCCTAATAAACATATTCTAAAATTTTTATGATGGGACAACAATTTCCAAAAAAAAGGACGGGGCGCCCCCTTATTTAAAGGTCGATGCAAAGGGTAAACGAAATGGGGGGAAAGTATCCCCCGAGTTTTTTTTACTTGGTATTCTCAAAGTGCAAGTCCTAATGAACATATCCTAAAATTTTTATGTTGGGACAACAATCAAATCGACCAAAATCAAAATTTTTCACAATTTCCCCCAAAATCTCCAAATCGCGACACTCTTGCACATTACAAATTTAATATCGTGGACTGTATTGTGGCTACAGAGTCCATTTTTGGTTTGTTGTAATGCTCTTAATATGCCCTACAATATTACTATCACAAAAAAAAAATAATAAAAAATTGCGGGTTCCTCTTGTATTAAAAGATCGTGGCAAGGGGTGAGGGAAATCGGGGGATAGTATCCTCCAATTTTTTTTTACCTTGTTTTTTTTTTTAGAGTAAGTTCTAGAGAGCATATCCTGAAATTTTTATCTTGGGACTCCAATGGGAGGCGCAAAAATGTCGCGATTTGTTGATTTTGGGGGAAAATTTTGAAAAATTTTGATTTTGGTCGATCCCATTGTTCTCCCAACACAGAAATTGTAGAGTATGTTCATTAGGACTTGCACTTTGAGAATACCAAGTAAAAAAAAAATCGGGGGATACTTTCCCCCCATTTCCTCCACCCTTTGCCATTCCGTTTTTTGGAAAATTTTTTGGTTTTGGTATGTCTTGTAGAGCGTAGTATAAAGCTTTAAAACAAAAAAAAAAATGAGCTCTGTAGCTACAAAAGCACTTATGATATTAAATTTTTAAGGTTAAAGAGTGTTGCGATTTGGAGATTTTGGGGAAAATTGTGAAAAATTTTGATTTTGAGCGATCCCATTGTTGTCCCAACTTAAAAATTTTAGAATATATTCTTTAGGACTTTCTCTATAAGATTATCAAGTAAAAAAAAAATCGGGGGATACCATCCTCCCCATTTTCTCCTCCCTTTATCACGACCTTAAAATAAGGGAGGTAACCCTTATTTTTTTTCGAAAATTTGTTGGTTATGGTAGGTCTTGTAGAGCATATTATGAGCTTCAAAACAAACCAAAAATGGGCTTTCTAGCTATAATAGAACTAAAGATATTAAGTTTTTACGGTGCAAAGTGTCGCGACTGGGAGATTTTGGGGAAAATTTTGACCCTCCGTGTTTTCGCCCACTGTATACTTAGAGGGCTGAAAATAAGTGTGCATTAGTTTATCACTTATTGTTAGTGTTACAACCAGGGATGAAATATGGCAATTTCATTTTGGTATCAAAAATGATTTTAAATTGTACTTTTTTGACCATAAATGTACTTTTTTTAATTTTATTTAATTTGATTTCAAACAACAAAAAATAGTAATTATAGTTCGTTATTTTTTTTACAGAAAACGCAAAGTATTTAGCTCGGAATTTAAAAGTGCATTTTTGGCAACAAAAACATGGCAATTGCCTTATGTGAATTTACAGTTTTATTAAATTTTTCCCGAGGAATAGTAATTTTTTCATATCTCTCATCGTTTTTGAGATAAGCTGAAAATGTAAAGTTTTTGGCGTTTGACCGCTATTTTTTCAAAAACGACTTTGGCGAAGATTTTGATTTTCGTCAAAATATAGTAGTGGGGCACCCCAGATTCATAATCAAAGAAGACATTAACAGTGTTCGCAAATTGAGGTTAACGTTGGTTCGGAGAGGCGTAAAAATTCATCTGATATTCATTAGACCATACATCAATATAACTAAAACTCTTTGAAATTTAAAAGAGTTTTCCAGGAATAACCAAATTTCAATTAGTAGAAAATGGGGAAAAATAAATGCAAGAAAAAAATTTTAATAAAAAAATTAGTTAAAATTCATGACCTTGAAAGCCTGATTTAGATAATTCTAAAGAAATAACACAAAAATTCGATCAGTTTTGAAAATGTATCAAATGAGTCGCGGGCGTATCAACGTATTTTTAACCATTAAATAGTATCAAAAAAAGTACATTTGTATCAACAATTCCATCCCTGGTTACAACTAAGCCAAATTTCATCAAAATCGGAGGGGGTCACGAAAATTTTTAGCTATTTTTGATTGATTTCAATAAGACTGACCCATAACATTTATGGAAATCACCACTCCTGGACTAAAAAATTGAAAAGTGTGTTAGTAGAGTGGCACGAATAATGATTTTTAAATTTCGTCGATAGCCGGCAAATTATGGTTCTTTTTGACCCCCCAAAAATTTAAACATAGAGTTTTTAGCTATGTTTAAATTTTTGGGGGGTTAAAGTTTTGCACCACAAAATACATACAAACCAATTTTTTTTTTAGATTTTTTTTTTTAATTATTATTTTACTTGAATATTAAACAAAAAGTTACTTTTGTCGAATTTCGTCGATTGCCGGTTATTTTTCGTCCAAAAACTCTTTATTTAAGTTTTTAGCCAAATCGGACAATTTTAAACTGTGTCGTTGGGGTGTTAAAGTTTTGCACTGAAAAAAATTGTCCGATTTGTCTAAAAATTTAAACATAGAGTTTTTAGACCAAAACGAACTTATATTTTACGAGGCAATCGACAAAAATAATTTTTTGTGATAAAACATAAAATTTGAAAAAAATGGTAAAAAACGCGTTTTTTGCTGTTTTTTTGATACATTTCCGAACACGATAAAGATGACTCGGATAGGAATAATATTTTTTTGCAGATATATATATCATTAAAAGCAACATCTCAGCAAAAATTCTTTAAGTCAAAACTAAAGAAAACAAATTTTTAGAGGACCCCAACGGCTCTGAATTTTTTTTCGAACTCAATTTTGAAATGGAAATGTTTATCCGACCAAAATGAAATTTTTAGTCGTTAATAAGCTAATCAAGTAAAATAACAATTAAAAAAAAAAAAAAATTTAAAAATCGAAAAAAAAAATTTTTTGGTTTGTATGGGGACATTTTTTTGGGGAAAAACTTTAACTCCCCAAAGGCACGGGTTAATTTTGTCCGATTTGGCTAAAAATTTAAACAAAGAGTTTTTAGACCAAAACGAAAATTTTTTTTCTTTTTTTTTTCTTAAGTTTTGACTTGAAAAGATTTTAGCCGAGATGTTGCTTTTAATGATACATATCCGCAAAAAAATATTATTCCTATCCATGACATCTTTATCGTGTTAGGAAGTGTATCAAAAAAAACAGAAAAAAACGCGTGCTTACCCTTTTTTCAAATTTTATGTTTTATCACAAAAAATTACTTTTGTCGATTGCCTCGCAAAATATCGTTCGGTTTGTTCTAAAAACTATATGTTTAAATTTTAAGTCAAATCGGACAATTTAACCCGTGGGCGGTTACATCCATTCATCTGTCTGTGGAGAGCAAGATGCAGTCCAAACCAAAAGATCTGTAAATTTCGTAAATGAGTGTATTACTTAAGTGCAAAAAAGTGTTTTAACGTTTTGAAGAGCATAAAAGATGCGGCACCGAAGAATTTGACACTCTCACTTATTTTGTTGTGCATTTGTTAAACAAATGGATCATTTTTATGTCAAAAGTTCAGACTTCGTGAAAAAGTACTTTTTGTGAAAAAAACAAGTAAAAAAGTTAAATTCGGCCTTGCTGAATGTAGTGCTACCCTCCACAATTTCAAAAAGATTATTGCAAAAAACTTTATTTAAAAGGAAATTACTTTAAAAAAAAAAAAAAAATTTTGAAAAAAAAATTTCCGCGAAAAAATTTTAGTAAAAAAAAAATCCGCGATTTTTTTCTTTTTTTGTCAAAAAATATGTTCGTACTTGTTTAAATACCATTTGGTGTTCAGTTATGTTCACATATGTCAACCAGAAGCCGAATTAAAACATTTTGTATTTTTAGGTTATGTTGAATGTACTGAAATTTTTGAGGTGTGCTTACATTTTCGTTCATAACTTTTGAACCGCTGAACCGATATCGCTCAAATGCAATACCAAACTTCTCGGGAGAACTTCCAATAAATATGTTAAGTTTTAGTCATCTCTGTGCAATATTTTGTCCGTGAGAGCATTTTCCACAGACAGACAGACGGACAGACGGACATCGCTAGAATGTCTTAAAATCGATCGGGCATCATGAATATATATACTTTATGGGGTCCCAGACCAATATTTCGATGAGTTACAAACAGAATGACAAACTTATATATATATAAGTATATATACCCTCTATCACTAAGTATAAAAACGCGTGCTTACCCTTTTTTCGAATTTTATGTTTTATCACAAAAAATTACTTTTGTCGATTACCTCGCAAAATATCGTTCGGTTTGTTCTAAAAACTATATGTTTAAATTTTAAGTCAAATCGGACAAAACCCGTGGGCGGTTACATCCATTCATCTGTCTGTGGAGAGCAAGATGCAGTCCAAACCAAAAGATCTGTAAATTTCGTAAATGAGTGTATTACTTTAGTACAAAAAGTGTTTTTACATTTTGGAGAGTATAAAAGATTCGGCACCGAAGAATTTAACGCTCTCACTTATTTTGTTGTACATTTGTTAAACAAATGGAACATTTTTATGTCAAAAGTTCAGACTTGGTAAAAAAGAACTTTTGGTAAAAAAAATGGAAAAATTATGTCTTTTTACGAAAAACAATATTATGATAAAAAAGATGAAAACAAAATTTTTGATGAAAAAAAAATTTAGGATGAAAAAAAGTTTTTGATGAAGAAAAAAAAAATTGGATGAAAAAAAATTTCGATAAAAACTAAAAAAAAAAAAAAATTTTTGAAAAAAAAAAAAATTAATAAAAAAAAGTTTTTGATGAAAAGAAAAAATTTTAGGTGTAAAAAAAATTTATTAAAAAAAAATTTTTTTATAAAAAAAAAATTTTTAAGAAAAGTAATAATTTTTGGTGTAAAAAATATTTTGAAAAAAAAAATTTGATTAAAAAAAATTGATGAAAAAAAATTATGAAAAAAAAAATTTGATGTAATAAAAATTTTGATAAAAAAATTTGATGTAAAAAAAATTGATGTAAAAAAAATTTTGATAAAAAAATGAAACAAAAATTGAAAAGAAATTATGAAAAAAGCAATTTTATGTAATAAAAAATTTGATGAAAAAAAATTGATAAAATAAAAGTTTTAAGAAAAAAAAAATAAAAATTTCATGAAAAAAATTGATGAAAAAAATAAATTGATGAAAAAAAATTTGATGAAAAAAAATATAAAAAAATATTGATGAAAAAAATTTTTTGATGAAAAAAGTTTTTTTATGAAAAAAAAAAAAAAAAAAAATTGACGAAAAAAAAAAAATTAATAGAAAAAAAAAAATTGATGAAAAAAAAAATTTAATGACAAAAAAAATAATGTTTTGTTGAAAAATAATTATGTTACGTTTTATTCATCATCTGGTGAAAAACGCATTTATTCACCAGCAGGTGAGCTTATATAGTTAAACTGAGATGGCGTCCTGCATTATCATGTTAAAAAGGAACGCAAAGTCACTGTCCTACAGGTAAAATATTTATGTGTATTAATATCGACCCTAAAAGGAAACTTTCCCGACCTAAATTTGATCCATGCTAATATGAGGCATTCCACACCAATGTCCCGCTACAATTTTTGAATAGGTTGTATGAATAGCCTTATATGTAACTAAAAAAATTGCAATTTGAGTCGAGGTGCCTTGTTTAATTTATATAATAATTTATATTTATCAAATCACAATCTCAAAAATTTACATTCTTGTATAGTTTTGTATGGGCTATCGACTAATTTTTTTTCTGTTTGGAAAATTTTCAGAACCCGTTCTGAAATTTGGCATTTTTTTTAAAAAATTCAAAGCATTTAAATTTTGAATTTCATAACAATTTAGTAATTTGCTTGTATTTTCTTGTTTCAACATAGTGTATGAGTAATACTTATGCAAATATTTAATACTCATTCGCTACGTTGAAACAAGAAAATACAAGCAAATTACTAAATTGTTATGAAATTCAAAATTCAAATGCGATTTTCTCGAAAAAAAACAAAAAATACATGTCTGAATTTTTTTGTATCGATAGGCAACTTAAAAAAAATAAAAAAAACAAAAATTGCCGGATTTTTGATAAATTGACTTTTTTAAAAAATTAAAATTTCAGAACGGGTTCTGAAAAAAAAATGTTTTAATCAATAGCTCATACAAAACTATACAAGAATGTAAATTTTTGAGATTGTGGTGCATTGCGCTTTAATTTGATAAAAATTTAAACAAGGCAACTCGACACAAATTTGACAAATTTTCCAATATTTGACCACGCCTCCTAAGCCCAGTTTTTGAAAAATTGAAAAACCAAAAACGCAATTTTTTTTTGTTCCATTTAGGGCCATTCATACAACCTATTCCGAAATTTACGGTACACATTTTTTTTCGCTGGACATTTGGTGTGTAATGCCTTATATACATCAAAGGTTTTTCTTCAATTCTCGAACAAATTTCTAAAGAAAACAGCTGAGATTTTGAGAATTTTTCTTTTTTTATCCTCTCGTATTGCTGCACTTGCTTTGACTACACCTTTCCAACATTACATAGTTTGTATATTTTAACCTACATTTTCTAATGCACATTTTTACACAATTTTATTTGTTTTCATTTAAAAACCAATTTTCCAAAAATTTTGAGGTCCTTTTGTATAACATATCTCTACTCTATGCTCTATACTCTATATATGTATTGGATTACAAAAAGTTGTTCCTTGTTCTTGTTATCGAAATATTTTAGTTTTTGTTTATTTTAAATTTACGTACGGTAAGTAAAAGTAAAATTACATACCCTAGAATTTGCATGTGGTGAAAATACACGAGAAACAGAATTATAAATGGATTTAACCAAACCTCCTTCAAGCGTCAAAATGCCAAGTGGTTGGTTATTCATACTATATGTTGTTGATACAGTAGTATTGCTGTTAAAATCACCTGCTGCTGTTGCAATACTATCACCACCACCACCAGCACCACCAATGTTGCCACCTTTACCAACTTGTGGTATTTTATAGAATAGCAAACAAACTTCATCATTTGGTATGCGATGATGAAATTTTATTTTATCTTCATGTTTATTATGTACAGCAGAGATTACAGTTATTTCATCATTTTCCAAAAATTCTATGATGGCAGCGGTTTGTTCATCCAAAGCACTGCCTGATTGAGAATTGGCAGCAAAATATTCAACTAATTGAGATACAGAAAAACCAAAAAAAATGGCAATTGAAAAATTAAACAAAAATTGGTTGTACAATTTAAAAATTCCACTGAAGGCTCTTTCATTTTTACCTGATGTATTGATGATAAATTTAATTTTGTTGGACATGTTTTAAATTTTAATTGTTAAAATCCTTATTTTTTTACGATATTTTTCACATTTAATTTACTTTTAACAATTCCACTGAAGTTGTAGTTCTTTTGAGCAGTTGTTTTAAATATTTGTTACATGTGTCGCTTTTTTTGTGTTTTTTATGTTTTGTCTTTCCTTGCCTTCGATCCGTTTCCCCTGACAACCATTTGTTACCATGGTTAATTTGGTTGTCTAGGATTCAGTCACCTGTTCGCTTGTTATTTTTATTTACCCGGTTGGTTTGTTAAACAACATCCACTTACATCCACCCGAGAGCCACCAGTCATTGTGTCACGTGTTAAAATGCCTTTAGTGGTTGGTTTAATTTAATTGTTTTGGTTATTTTACAAGGACATTATTAACTATAGCTTGCTTGTTATATTCGCTATTAATCCTATTAGAACCAAACTATTGAAACATTGGCAAGAATAATTTTTTTTGTGTTATGCTCACAATCAGTAAACACAACAACGATAAAAAATATAAAAAATGGTCTGATCTAAAGTGATGTAGGACGCCACCTCAGCTTACAAATAAGCTAACGGTGCAAAAAAAAGAAAATAAAAATTACTGTTTTAATTTTCTTAGAACCAAAATGGTTTGTAACTTGGATGTGTAACTTGGATAATAATTCACAATACACAGGCGCGGATCCAGGGGGAGGGGGGGAGAATGGGATTTCTCCCCCCCCCAAAACGATTTCAAAAAAGAAAAAAAAGAAAGGAAAAAAAGAAAAAAAAAAAAAAGGAAAGGAAAGAAAAGAAAAGAAAAAAAGAAAGGGAAAGGGAAAAAGGAAGGGAAAGGAACAAAGTTACAAAGAAAATTACCAGGATGTAAAAAAATCCTCAGAAGAGGTATGTGTGTGTATATATGATTTACGTCAGCACACATAGCCTATATCCTAAGAGAAAGTATTATCTCAAATATTTGTTGTAGAAAAATGTCTCAGAATTCTAGACTTTATATATGGGGCATTCCAAGCCAAATCACTCTCTTTTAGACCCGACCCCTTTCGATTTATTTTATTTTTGGATATGTTTTAGTACTAATTAAATGCAACTTGGACACCAATTTTCAGCCTTTTATTTCAAGATGGTGTTGAGTAATCAATTTTTCAAAATAGCGATTTTCTCCAAAAAATTAAAAAATTGAAATTTTTAATTAATTTTGACCATTAGAAAATACAGATATTTTAAAAAACGTTGGACAACGTTTTGTTGGTATTTAAATGTAGTTTTAGAAAAAAAATATGAAAAAATTATTCGAAGTAATTATCACTTATTTTTTGACGTTTAAAAATTTAAATCGACTTTTTGAAAAAGTCCGAAACCTTCGATTTTTTTTGTAAAAAACTATAAAAATTCTACTCTCAATTATGCAACTTTTAAGCCATAATTCGAGATGTGATCACAATTCTTTCTATTTTTTTCTAAATTTTAAAAATTGCACCTTTTATTTTTTGGCCCTGATTTATTTTATATGGTGCTCCAAAAATAAAAAAATGGTAGATATTGACCCTAACTTACCCCAGATATATTTATTTCGTGGTAAAAGTACGTCTCACAAAAATTTAGAACGATCGGAAATGGGTAAGGCGTTTAGCATGGTACTTGAAGTTTAAAAAACGGATTACAAGGGAAAATATGATTTTTTTTCTGTTTTCGCAATATTTTTGGTATTTTAAGTTAATTTTTATTCCATGCAATTACAGAATTATGATGTAGAGTAAAATGCCTTTCTAATAAGGTACTAAAAACTAAAATCGGTTGAAAATCAACCAAGTTATTACAACTTCCCCAGGCATCTAGCGTGTGTCATACCACTTGATTAAAGAATACGAGTCCCTTTTTTTAAATTTATTGAAATTTTCTACTGTAATAACATTTTTTCATTATTCATGTTTCAATGTAATTTTTTTTTGGTTTTTCAAAATTTTAAAACAAAAAAAATTTTTTTTTTTTAAAATTGAGATTTCAAAAGGGTGTTGAAAATGCAGGCATTTTTAGCATTAATTTAAAAAATGTTACCAAAACACAATATGAAAAATACTTGTCATCAAATTACATTTGAACTTGAAGAATAAAAAAATGTTATTACAGTAGAAAATTTCAATGAATTTCAAAAATCGGATTGTATTGCTTAATCCAGTCGTCTGCCACACGTTGGATGCCTGGGGAAGTTGTAATAACTTGGCTGATTTTCAGCCGATTTTAGATGTTAGTACCTTATTAGAAAGGCATTTTACTCTACATCATAATTCTGTAATTGTTTGAAATAAAAATTAACTTTAAATACCAAAAATATTGCGAAAACAGAAAAAAATTCATATTTTTCCTTGTAATCCGTTTTTTAAACTTCAAGGACCATGCTAAACGCCTTACCCATTTCAGATCGTTCTAAATTTTTGTGAGACGTATTTTTACCTCGAAATAAATATATCTGGGGTAAGTTAGGGTCAATATCTACCAATTTTTTATTTTTAGAGCACCATATAAAATAAATCAGAGCCAAAAAATAAAAGGTGCAATTTTTAAAATTTAAAAAAAAAAAATAGAAAGAATTGTGATCACATCTCGAATTATGGCTTAAAATTTGCGTAATTTAGAGTAGAATTTTTGTAGTTTTTTACCAAAAAATCGAAGGTTTCGGACTTTTTCAAAAAGTCGATTTTAATTTTTAAACGTCAAAAAATAAGTGATAATTTCTTCGAATAATTTTTTCATATTTTTTTTCTAAAACTACATTGAAATACCAACAAAACGTTGTCCAAATTTTTTTAAAATATCTATATTTTTAATGGTCAAAATTAATTAAAAATTTCAATTTTTTAATTTTTTTGAGAAAATCGCCATTTTGAAAAATTGATTACTCAACACCATCTTGAAATAAAAAAAAAGTCCAAGTTGCACTTAATAAGTACTAAAACATATCTAAAAATAAAATAAATCGAAAGGGGTCGGGTCTAAAAGTGAGTGATTTGGCTTGGAATGCCCCATATATAGACCAATTTCTTGATACTTATATGACTTTGAATGAAAGAATTTGTTGATTAAAAAATTACCACGAATTTTAGGAAAAATGTCTAATAACTTTTCTATAGAAAAAATCCTTCAGCAGAAGAGAATTTTTTCTTAGGAAAAATGTTTCAGAAACTGCCAAAAAAATTTCCTGCAAACAAAATTCATAGAATCGGACAACGTTTCTACAAAAACCCTCTCAGAATCTAAGTTTTTCTATGGAGAAATATATTTCCGAATCTTAAATTTTTTATGGACAATTTTTTTAAGAATATGAGAACTTCTCTGTTTGAAAAATCTTTTAGAATCTGCGAATTTTAATATGTAAATTTTTTTCTTTTCCAATAGTAGTTTTTCTATATGAAAAATGTTTCAGAATCTATGAAGTTGCTTTAGAAAACATTAGGTGGCATTAAAACGTAAAATTTTTCTATTGAAAAATGCTATACAATTTAAGATTTTGATTTTTTTTTATAGAAACTGATATTTTTGTAGTATCTGACAATTTTCTCTTCCGAAATATGTTTCAGGATCTGAGAATTTCTGTATAGGAAAAATTTCTTAGAACTGAGAATTACTTTAAAACGAGAATTTTATAGGAAGAATCTCTCAGAATCTCAGATTATTTCTGTAAAATAAAGTTTACAAATCTGAGACATTTTCTATAAGAAAGCTTAAATCTGAGAATTTTTATATCAAAGGTTTTAAAATATGAATATTTTTATATCTTAAAAATGGGTTATTTTTCTAAATGAAATATATTTTAGAATCTAAGAATTTTTTTGTACTAAAAATGTTTCAACATCTGAGAAATTTTGTGAGGAAACATGCATAAAAATCATATTCTTACACTCAAAAAATTTCTACAGTAAAATGTTTAGTAAGTAATATTGTACTTAAATCTATTAATTGGTTACTAATTACTAGGGATGATATTTTCATGCACTAAAAAATCGAAAATATGCGCTTAAAATATGCGCTAAAAAATCCAAAATATGCACAATAAAACTTAAAAATATACACTAAAAAAAATGTGTGCAATAAAAATCTTGTTTTCATTGGAAAAACTTCTTAAAAAGAAAAAAATAACGCTGTGTTCAATAGTAACAGTTAAAACTTTATATAAGCAAGATTTTTTTAGAAATTAAGAATATCTATAAAAAAAATAAAAAGAAAAAAAAAATAATTTTTATTACTTTCAAAATATATTTTTAACATTTAAAAAAGGTTTTGAAAAAAATAAATTTCAATTTCTGTTTTTGCTAATTTATCCCAAAATATGCAAAAATATGCTCTTAATAGTTGGAAATATGCACAAAATATGCATTTAAAACCAAAATATGCAAATATATGCATTTTCACCAAAATATGCAAAAATATGCAAAAACAAATCGATGCAATTTTAATGCAAATTTCTTGATTCGGAAAGATAATTGGTCGATATCGTTTTTAGACTATAGACAAAAAACATGCATTTGCATGGAAATCTCATCCCTACTAATTACCAGTAGTACAGTAGTTTTTTAGTATCTTCAAAGTACAAAAACTAGTAATTTTTACTGGTTTTGAATAATATTAGTAAAAAAGTTGAGTATGTCAAATTTTTTTTCATCAATTTTTTTTTCCATTAAATTTTGTTTCCATCAAATTTTTTTTTCATCAATTTTTTTTTTTTTCATTAAAATTTTTTTTTTTCATTAAAATTTTTTTTTTCATTAAACTTTTATTTTTTATCAATTTTTTTTTTCATCATTTTTTTTCTACAAATTTTTTTTCATCAAACTATTTTTTTTTCATCATTTTTTTTTATCAATTTTTTTTTTTTTATCAAAATTTTTTTTTTTTCATCAGTTTTTTCTCATCAAATTTTTTTTCATAAATTTTTTTTTATCAATTTTTTTTCATTAATTTGTTTTTCATCAAATTTTTTTTTCATCCATTTTTTTTCACCAATTTTTCACCATTTTTTTTTTCATAAATTTTTTTTTTCAGCAACTTTTTTTTCATTAATTTTTTTTTTCAATTTTTTTTTCATCAAAATTTTTTTTTAATCATATTTTTTTTCATAAAATTTTTTTATCAAATTTTTTATTATCAATTTTTTTCTCACCAAAAAATTTTTTTTTCATATTTTTTTATCATCAATTTTTTTCACATCAAACAATTTTTCTTTTCATCAAAAACTTTTTTTCATCATTTTTTTTTAACATTTTGTTTTTCGTGAAAAAAATCAGTTTTTTTTTTACCAAAACTACTTTTTCACCAAGTCTAAGCTTTTCGCATAAAAATTTTCCATTTGTTTATCAAATGTACATAAAACAAGTGAGAGTGGTATATTCTTTGGTGCCGAATCTTTCATAGTCTCCAAAATGTAAAAACACTTTTAACATGATAATGTTTTTAGGCTGGTGTCTATTTTTAAAAAAGTTGCAGGACGCCACCTCAGTTTGACTGTATAAGCTAACAATTAACGAAAAAGAAAACAATAATTACAATTTTCATTTCCTTAAAACCAAAAATTTTAATAACTTGGGTTTGTAACTTGGATAATAATTCACCTCGTGGTGAATAAACCCGTTTTTCACCAGCTGGTGAATAAAAAGTAACATAATTATTTTTCAACAAAAAATTTTTTGTTTCAAAAATTTTTTTTTTTCATAAAAAATTTTTTTTCATCAAATTTTTTTTTTTCATCAAATTTTTTTTTTCATCAAAAAATTTTTTTTTCATCAAATTTTTTTTTCCATCAATTTTTTTTTTTTTTCATAAAATTTTTTTTTCTATCAAACTTTTTTTTTTCATAATTTTTTTTGAACATTAAACTTTTTTTTTCATCAATTTTTTTTTTTTCATAAAATTTTTTTTTTTCATCAAATTTTTTTTTCATTAATTTTTTTCATCATACTTTTTTTTATCAAGTTTTGTGTTTTTTTTATCAAATTTTTTTTCATCAAATTTTTTTTCTCATCAAATTTTTTTTTTCTTCAAATATTATTTCCATCAATTTTTTTTCATTAATTTTTTTTTTCATCAAATTTTTTTTTCATCAAATTTTTTTTTCATAAGTTTTTTTATCATATTTTTCATAAAATTTTTTATTATCAATTTTTTTCTCACAAAAAAAAAAAATTTCCATATTTTTTTTTCATCAATTTTTTTTACATCAAAAAATTTTTCTTTTCCTCAAAAAATTCATCAAAAACTTTTTTTCATCAAAATTTTCTTTCACCAAAGATTTTGGGAATTTTTTAACATAATTTTGTTTTTCGTGAAAAAAACATTTTTTTTTTACCAAAACTACTTTTTCACCAAGTCTAAGCTTTTCGCATAAAAATGTTCCATTTGTTTATCAAATGTACATAAAACAAGTGAGAGTGTTATATTCTTTGGTGCCGAATCTTTTATACTCTCCAAAATGTAAAAACACTTTTTTGCACTCACTTACGAAATGTACAGCTCTTTTGGATTTTTAATGTGGTCCTCGACTGATATTTCAATTCGTTGTGCATGGAATAGCAAAGTAACATAACATTTTTTTTTCTAAAAAAACTTTGCTTTGGCAAGTACACCCAAATCTTCCGCAAAACATTATCATGATTTAATGTTTTGGACAAGAGTACAAAATTCGCAGGCATTTTCTTTCTGTTTCTTTCTTTTTTCTTTCTTTTCCACTTTTTTCTTTTAAAATTTTGTGCTGGGAGGGACGGGGGGGGGGGGGGATTTCCCCTCCCCCCGTGTGGTCCTAGCCTGCCTAGGACCACAAGAATGTGTCTTGTGGTCCTAGGCAGGCTAAGTTTATAAATGGGTAAATCGGACCTGGAAGAAAAAAGTTTCCCCTAAAACATCTTAACCAACCTCTAAACGGAATATATTAAAATTTTTTTGTATTTTTGTTAAACGAAACAATTTTATATTGGACGAAGTTTAAGGTCTTGCACTTGGACCCAGGGGATTAAAGCATGCCGTTTTTTTTTTTGCCCCGCCCCCTTTTTTAATGCGTGAATGTGAAAAATAGCTAAAATAAGGATTTCTTTACCGCAAAAAGCATAATAAATCAATTTGTAACCGTTTATAACCATTTTCCCCAAAAAACTCTTAAAACAACGCCCCCCGAAAATCGCAACGGATAATTTTTTTCCTTTTGTTTTTATGACCATTTTCAAAACCAATGGGTATTATGTACGTTCCTTATATTACACCCATTGATATTATGGGAACTAACAATAAGTCCAAATCAATTTCGGAAAAAATACAACTTTTTGGAAAAATAAAATTTTTGACCAACTAGTTTAGTGGACATAATCCCGTAATGGGGATTTTGGCCATTTGTAACGTGGTCATTTTCCCCATTTTTTATTGTGATTATGTCCAAAACATTTTCGTTCATAGTCCCCACTACCATTATAGTAATTATGTCCGTGTGAAATATGTCATGTCACCAAATTTTTTTACCACTACACTAAAAAAGAATCTTGTCAAATTAGTAGGAAAAGTTTATCTCTCAAATCTAAATAAAATACTACTAGAATTTTAAAGCTATAAAAACAAAAAACATCCACTAATCTTTCATACAAATAATTGGTTTTTCACTTTAAACAAAATAATTTATTATGTTGTAACTATAACATGTATTATAACGAGTATATCAGAGAATATTTATGTCGAAATTAATGGTTGTAATGTCACGTTTCAATGTGACCAAAATATGACACCATTTTAAGGTGTCATTTTAAAGTTCTTATATCGTTTTGATATTATGTTTTTAAAATTCCCTCTCATATACGGTTTATGGTTTACCTTGAATTTTTTTACACATGTGCAAATCTACACAAAGAAAAATATGTAAATAAAATTGTCAAAAATAAGCATAAGATGTTTATCGCTTTAACGGTAAAGGCGAGAAAATTATCATTAAAAAGCATTTTTATGAAACAAGTAAAATTCAATGCCAACGCCAGAATTGTAATTGCAAACTAAGGATTTATAATGATAATGAAAATTTCCCGGGAATCCCGGGAAATAATTTTTTTATTTTCCGTTTCCCTTTTTTTACACGGTAAAAAACAATTTCCATTCAAGCAAATTTTTTTTTTTTCGATTTTTTATTTTTGAATGTTAGTGAGCTTTATAAGCTTATTAAAAAGTTCATTTTGATCGGACAAGTTTTTCAATCCAAAATGGTTCTTCGAAATAAAAGTTGATGCTGGTTGGGGCTTACTCTAAAAATTTTTCAAAAATAATTTTTTTTTACATCGTGACATCTTATTTTGGTCTAAAATTGGGGTCAAAACCTGCAAAAATGGGGTTTTGGCTCTATTTAAGACCAAAATTATGATGTCACCAAAAAATAAATTAATAAATTATAAAGAGCGATAAAAAATCTTTAATGTATGCTTGTCAAAACTTATTTTTTTTTTTTAATTTTTAGAGTAAGCACTCAACCAGCCTCAAATTTTTCGAAGTCCATTTTTGAATTGAAAAATTTGTCCGATCAAAATGAACTTTTTTGTCGTTAATAAGCTAATAAAGTTCACTAACATTCAAATTAAAAAAAGAAAAAATCGAAAATTTTTTTTTGCTTAAATAGAAATTTTTTTATCGTGTGAACTTTGACTTGTGAACTCGAATTTGTTCTACATCAGTTTAAGACTATATATATATATAAATATATATATGTTCCTTTTACTCCTACAAGGAGCATAGGGCCGTAACAAGATTTTTCCAATATATTCGATTTGATGCACGATGTTTTATTTGATTCCAGCTTAGGTGTAGTTGAGACAATTCAGTGTCAATTTGGCGTCTCCAGGTATGCGAAGGTCTTCCTCTTCGACGGTTGCCTTGCGGATTCCAGTCTATGGCTTGTTTTGCAATATCAGTAGCTGGCTTCCTCAATGTATGGCCGATCCAGCTCCACTTACGTTTGCATACTTCACGATTGGTTGTTGATTTGTTTCAGACCACAGCTGATTATTAGAAATTGTTCTAGGCCAGTACACATGAAGAATTTTTCTTAAGCATTTGTTAACGAAAGTTTGTACAGATTGTATGTCACGTGCTGCAGCATTCCACGTTTCGCATCCGTACAATAATGTGGATTTTACGTTTGAATTGAATAGGCTAAGCTTCGTTCGTCGTGATATGTATGACGAATTCTAAATTAATAAGACGATGTGAGTCTTTTGAGTTTTAAAAGTATTCTGATTTTATTTATTTTCAACTTTCAATTTATAAACAAATTTAAAATCAAAGATAAATAGTTTCATAAGATTTAAATAAAAGTCACAAAGTATTTTCTATAAAATAACAGAGATGGGACTTCATAAATACAGGAGTCCCACATACTCCCCCTCATAAAGTTAAAACTTTAAAGTACAAGACAAGTTTTAGCTTTATGCAAAACAAAACCCAAATACTAATTTACATTATATAACTTTAAAATTAGATGGTTAACACGATCTGAATTATAATGCATACAAATTTCGCAAGGGGTTGCGCACTCCCCCTGGATAAAACCAGTATAGACAAAATTAAAAAATTAAATTTTTTATCAAAACTCTTTGGTCACTCTTTTATAACTCACCCGGGAAACCGGCTAAAGTCAAAAGATTGACAGAAGAGATTAAAATAATTAAAAAAACCAGAAGGGTAGTCACAGGGTACCTGGGTAAAACAAATAGTAAAATTAAAAATAAATATTTTTATCAAAATTCTTCGGTCATCCTTATTAACTCTCCCGGGAAACCGGCTAAAGTCTTAAGAGTGACAGAAGAAATAAAAAGGAACAAAAAGAAAAGAAGCCACAGGAATACTGGGTTAACCAAATTGTAAAAATAAATATTCTTATCAAAAATCTTCGGTCATCCTTATTGACTCTCCCGGGAATCCGGCTAATGTCTAAGGAATGACAGAAGGATTAAAAAGAAGTAAGAAGAACAGAAGGGCAGTCACAGGGCAACCTGGGTTACTAACACCTTCCTATCTACGCGTGGCATTATAATAAAAATCGATTAAAATCAATTTTTTTTAAAAGCTACAAATCCGGAACTGGATAACCACATCGGATATAAAAATAATGTCAAACCAGGATCAAACCACTGGATATTTTGACTTAATACCAGGATACTGGGTAACCAAACCGGATAAAATTTAACAAACCAGGAACACCACTGGATAATAATTAAGAAAACCAGGATAATGGAGAACCACACCGGATATACAATTAGAAAACCAGGATACTGGAGAACCACACTGGATATAAAATTAAATGCGAAATTGTTTTGAGCCAGGAATCGACCGGATAACAAAACAGGATAAAAATTTTGATGATTTAGCTGGTTAACCAAGCTTATATTAATTAGTCCAAGATGCGGCTGAATTCAATAAAATTACAATCTTCTGGCAATCCAGGAATATTTGTAAATACGGCCAGGATGAGACTGGATCAAATAACTCTTGAAATTTTCAGGTAATTTTACGGCAACCCGGATACGGCATGAATTTGTAGAAAATATATTATTTTTGGCATCAAGGATACGAGAGATAATCCAGAAATTTTTAACGAGTCCGGACTGGATACTTTAATTATAAACGCTGGATAACCAGGATACGGATGAAAATATTTTAATATCTTCGACAGCCAACACGGCAGGAAATACACAAAAAATATTTTTAGTTTTTCCTTTATGTTTCAATAATTTCGCCAGCCAGCAAATGCGGGAACAATATTTATTTTTCTTTCACTTTTATGTTGGGCGCCAATAAGACGACACCGAATTTTTCCGGTAATCTAGGAATTTGTAACAGCAGGAAATAATTAAAAAATTTCCTCGAAAACAAGGATGCAGGAAACACGAAAAATATTTTATTTATAAAATTTTTATGTTGGGCGCCAATAAGGCGGCAAGAATATATCAATTTCAATGAAAATCTTCTGGCACACGAGGTACAGATGATGATGTAAAATTTTCCGGTAATCCATGAATTTTTAACAACACTGGGTAATCATGATGTACAATTTTTACGGTAATCCAAGAATTTGTAACAGCAGGAAATCTTTTTTAATATCCTCGACTGCGGCCGGAAACACGAAAAATATATATTTTTTTTTTAATTTTAAGTTGGGCGCCAATAAGACGATGTGAGTCTTTTGAGTTTTAAAAGTATTCTGATTTTATTTATTTTCAACTTTCAATTTATAAACAAATTTAAAATCAAAGATAAATAGTTTCATAAGATTTAAATAAAAGTCACAAAGTATTTTCTATAAAATAACAGAGATGGGACTTCATAAATACAGGAGTCCCACAAATTGGCTTTAGCTGACCAAATGCTTGCCTGGCTTTATTTATACGGTTAAAAACGTCTGTTTTAGAACCGCCACTTTTGTCAAGTATGCTTCCTAGGTAGCAGAACGATTCTACTTCTTCGAGTGTTTGACTTTCTATGAAAAATTGCTGTTCATTAGCTACGTTAATGCGCATAGTTTTTGTTTTACCGATATTAATTTTCAGTCCAACTTGCGCTGCAGTTTCTTGGACCAGTGCTAGCTTGGATTGCATGTCTGCAAATGTATGGGTGAGGAGACATATATCATCAGCGTAGTCAAGGTCTTCTAGCCTACCTTGGAGCCCCCAAGTAATTCTTCTTCTTTGGCTTGTTGCCTTCTTCATCACAATGTCCAGTACACAGTTAAAAAATAGTGGCGATAATACGCAGCCTTGACGTACACCGGAGTTAATGTTTATTTTGTTGCTAAGAAGTTTTTCATGGAGTATTCGGCAGCTGACATTTGCATATAAACCTTTGATGAGTTTTATTAACTTAGTGGGCACACCTTTACATTGTAATGCATTCCATATGGTTTTAAGACTATGTGGCACAATATTCCTCCCGAAGATATTCAATTAAAAAAAATCGCCTTCACATTTCGCTGCCAGGCTTTTGGTGACTAAGTCACTTCATCTGTTTATCGGATATCATTATTTTTTTAAAGGATTAAGGGGAGCTAAAAAGAATGCCGGTGTTTTTCTGAAAAATTTCTGCTCCTTGGGGTGGTTAAAAGCATCGGAAAACGCGGATTTTGAGCTGATTTTTCTGCACAGAAAAAAACGGCTGAATATATTACAGATCTGATTTCACCAGTCGATTCTACAGCAAAAATTAATACAACGACAGTTTTTTGAACTCTTAAAAAAATTTCCAATAACCCTCAGCAGGGGGCGGAAATATCGAATTAAAAACAAAAAAAATTTAAATAATTTTTTAATCATGTACGATGAAGGGGCAGTTTTTGCTAAGAAAATTTGGTACAAGAATCACCTTTCAATCACATCCCATTAAAAAGTTAAAAGGCTTCAAAGTTTTTTTTTCTAATGACAAAATTATAAAACACTGACTCGAAAAAATTTTGGATTTCAGCGGTCTGGACACTGGTTTTCGATTATCCCCTCAATGCTGATTCCAAATTTAGTTTCGTCAGGTTTTTGACAAAATTCAGGTCAAAGTTCACAAAAACGTATTTTTGTGCATTGTTGAGAGCATTTTTTTTTGTGATATTTTTTGATGATATTCTGGGCTCGTACAACTCGTTTTCGGTTAAGATTTTGCTGATTCTGAATCTGGCTTTTAAATTTTTCTATCACGTCATGTTTTCGAGAAAATTGAGGTGAAATTTCTCAAAAATTAGTTTTTGCCTATTTACAACTTTTCAACGGGTTGTAATAGAACGGAAATTTTGGTACCATTTTGTTAAGCTGAAAATGCCCTTTAGGGGTAAACAAATGTACTTTGGTACTTAATCAATTTTCACAAACTACTGAAGCTAGAGACTTGAAATTTGGAATGTAGGTTCACCTCACGAAATATAGATCCACTATGGCAGGGTTTTTGGAAATGTTCATTCTTAGGGGGGAAAAACTACTTTGGTATCTTTTATATTTACACAAACCACTGAAGCCTAGACTAGAAATTTGGAATGTGGATTCACTTAGGCTGGGTTTTCCGAAATAATGATTCTAAGGACGTAAAACTTGTAAAAAAAAATATTTTGGTAATTTTTATAAAGTACTGCTCAAAATTATAGCGCACTTTAAATTATTTTTTACAACTTATTATTTCTATTCAAAATATCAAAAAAATGTCAAGTTTTTTTGTGTCAATTAAACATTTTTATTCAAATTTATTTAATTAAAGTCACAATTCAGTTTTAAATAACACAATAAAAATATCAGAGGTGGTTTTATAAAAAAAAGTCATAAATAGACTGTTCATAATTATAGCGCACTTAAAAAAAAATATTCATTAAATGAAAAGTTGATCAAAATTTAAACAGAGCCTGATGAAAAACTTGTTCCTTTAGCTTTTAAAAATTCATTTTGTAACAGGCGTCATTATCATTATTATTATTTATATCATTACTACTTTTATTTGTAATGATCATTATCATTGTTAACTTTCATTTATATATTTTGCTTGTCAATTATTAATAATCATTATTGTTTGTTTTACATTTTGTTTGTCATATTTTTATTGCCATGACTGTAATTGAGTTTAATTTGTTTTTATAATTGCTTCATTTCTTTTTACATTGATCTCTTGCTTTAATTTAACGTAATGACACTCAACTGCATTAATCTCATCTCTCATTTCTTTTTATTATTGTAACTCATTGGAATATTCTTTTATTTTTGGAATTAGAAATTTTAATATAACAAGAGATCAATCATTAAAAATCGTCAATCTATGTTTAGAGCTTGTCCAATAAACATCTTCCGCTTAAATTAAAATTAAACAACAAAGTTTTCGTTATTGAAAGCAGAGGGCAAAAATTATACAAAATAATTTTTGAATATAAATAAATAAAATAATAAATAAATAAAATACGAAGGCGAATAAGACGCTTCGGCTGTCGGTTCATGCCTCGTACAATAACCTAATATAAATATATTAAAAATTAGTGGACAGCTTGGACGAATACGTCTGGCTTTGACCCTGGTTATTTAATATATTTAATAATCGGAGTCTCATCCCTTACATTGGCGCCCAACTAAATAAAACCTTTATTGGCGTCCTACATTGGCGTCTTAATAAAAAACCTTTATTGGCGTCCTACATTGGCGTCTTAATAAAAAACCTATACTGGCGTCCTGCTTTGACGCCCAAATCTACAAAAAAAATTAAGCTTGACGAGATTGATTAAAGAAGAAGTCACCAACACTGTACTTTCCGTAGCAGTCCAGTTTTTTCCTTTGCAGTTGTTGTCTTGGAGCTAACCAGATAATTGCATTGTTTTTGGGTTTGTTACAGTGTGTTGTTGTTGTTGGAATTTTTAAAAAAAAAAAAATTTTCTTCGTCGCTTATGTTGTGGTATTCATCTCTTCTGATCGTTTTGTTTATTGTTGCCTAACCGTTATTTTGGAGACAAACAATCTTGAGTGATATATCATTGTTGTTGTTTATTTATGGAATATTGTGTATCAGGGATGTTAAAGTTGGTACAATTGTACTTTTTTTGGTACATTTTGACCTTCAAAAGTACCGTGGTACTACCGAGACTCATTTGGTACAATTTTAAAATTTCCAATTTCTTTATAACTCATCGAAATATCGGAAAAAGACCCCAACATTTTTCTTTACTTTAAAAAAATGCTCACAAAGGTACTAATGCTAGACCGATTTACACCATAAAGATACACTTATTTTAGTTGTTTTAAAACAGTTGAAAGTAGTTTTCAAATAAAATTTTTCTAAAAATTCTTACTCTCTTTTATCAAACAAAAAGTCTCGGAATTTCCCACAGAAGAATCAGTTAGTTATTTATAGACAATTAATGAAGATATTATTAATTGCAGATTTTGACACCTTTCATCGTTAGAAGAATTCTGAGATCTTGATACATTTTTCGTGTTTACACACTCAGATACATTTTTCCTGTCGAAAAATTCTAGAATTCTGAGAATTTTTCCTATATACCCAATTCACACCTGAGGTGGAATCTCGTTCGAACTAGATTTCGATCATATGGTTGGGTATAAAATGATACAGACCATATGATCGAAATCTCGTTCAAACGAGATTTCACCTCAGGTGTGAATAGGCCTTAGATAAAGTATCGGACAATGAGACATTTTTCTGCAGAATGTTTTCAAGAATTTGTTCATAAACGCCCCTGAAAAATGTTTTTCTTTGGCATTTTTTTTGGAGGGGGGGGGGGGGGGGGGGGGTTATACAAGGTTTAGTACAACCAAATTTACACTCTCATTTGTTTTAGTTAAGTTTTTATTACTTAAAAAAAAAATGGTACCGTGAGGTTCCAAAAAGTACAATTTTTTTTGAAAGTTGGTACAAAATTGAAAACCCCATTTAACATCCCTGTTGTGTATGCCTAAAAATTTTTGGAAATTTTGCATCGCTATTTTTTCATCAATATTGAGTTTTTAAATAATAAAAATCTCACTGAGCATTTACTCCCACGTTGTATGTGTGTAATTCGCAGTCACGTATCATAGTGTAAAACTTATACAGGGTGTGCAAATCAAAACGATAAATGAAAAATTGTGAATCGATTATTAATATTCGAATAAATCGCTAATTTAAAATAAATTTGATAAATCTCTTTTTATATCAATTCATATACATATAAAAATAAAAATCCCAACGTTTTACATATAACTGAGAAACCAAAATGCGTAGAAGTCCGCGAAATACACCCACAAGTCCGCATAATGCTTCGGCGGTACATAATAATGCAACGGCGAATCGAAACGCCAGTAATGTGCAAAATCAGAATACGGCTCAAGCTCCTGTCGTCAATCGTTCAGTATCTATATTACCAAATTTAAATGATTTACAGAATCCGAATCCGGCTCAAGCCCCTGTCGATCCCCGTTCAGCTTCAGTATTACAAAATCCCATTCAAAATGCATTAACTGCACAAAATTCAATAATCTCACAAAATTCAACCCGGTTTCAACAAAATGCTAGCTCTGGAATTGAACCTCAAAACGTTTTGCCAACTGGTAGTAGTTCTGGTAATATTATACTTACACAGGGACAATTTATGGAATTGTTAGGAGGTCTTAATATAAGACAAGAACATAAAGCCACTTTTGTCAAATGTAGCGCACGTTTTAATGGTGGAAGAAGTACGACCAAGGTAGATGATTTTATTGCCACTATTTTAGTCTACAAAGATGCTGAAAATGTATCTGATGCCCTTGCGTTAACAAGTTTGCCTCTACTACTTGAAGGCTATGCTTCCTCGTGGTGGCAAGGTGTCAAAAGTGAAGCCACAAATTTTGATATGGCAATTGATATGTTGCGAAAAGCCTTTTCACCGCCTAAGCCAGATTGGCGTATATTTTCAGAAATTAATCAAGAAAAACAAAAGAAATTTGAGTCTACTGATCACTTTGTATGCAAAAAGCGTATTCTCTTTGCTCAACTAACAGAAAAATTGACAGAAAATACAATGCTTAACATGATTTTTTCACAACTTCTTCTTTCTATAAGAGAAAAGATTTCAAGGGAAAAGATTCATTCTTTTCAAGATTTGCTGCAAAAAGCTAGGGAAGTTGAATTGACCATCAATGAAAATAAAGAGCACATACCAAAAGATGTTGAAGAAACTGAAGAAGAGCCAAATCCAAAAGCTGTTGAAGCTACAGAGAAATCCGTTGTTCGCTGTTCCTTTTGCAGGAAAAAGAATCATACAGCAGAATCGTGCTACAAAAAGATTGAATTTGACCGAAAAGGGAAGACAAAAGTTCAAGAAACCACTTTAAATTGTTATGGCTGCGGTACAGCCGGATATTACAGGTCAAATTGCCCAAATTGCAATAAAAAGAACCCAATAAATAGTCCGGAGAAACTTGATTTTAATGCAATCCATACAACAATAGTCGGTAGAGATGTTCCTACTGTTAATATAAACATAAACGGATTAAATGGCGAAGCTTACTTCGATACAGCTGCTCGTACGAGTGTTGCTGGTTATACCCTATTTCAAAAACTTAAAGAGAAAAAAGTTGATTTTCAAAAAGTTTCAGCAGAAATTATTTTAGCTGATGGTATTCCACGTGAAGAAACCGTGTATTCTACAATCGTAAATATTTTAATTGGTAAACGTCTAAAACGCATTCGGTTCATTTGCATGCCTAAGGCACAAGGAAATCGTACTCTAATTGGCATAGATTTTCTTGAACAGGCTGGGATTGTGTTAGACTTGGCTCAGAGGATCTGGCATTACAAAGATGATCCTAATACTCAGTTTGAATTTAAAATGAATGAACCAAAAATAGCTAAGTCTATACCATTAACACATGCTAATATTAAAGAACATGATTCAGTCAGCGATTTTTTAAATTGGTTTGAAAAAATAAACACAGTTGCTAAAGAAAGTGGATCTACACCTAAAAATTCCGATAATAGATCAACATATGATTATTCGCCAGGTGGCATAAATCAAATTTTTGAAGGCAGTATTCCTCTCGGTTTCCAAACCTGTGATGAGTGGGACCTGTTTCCTCCATTAAAAAGAGTTAAAACAGGCGAAAATACAACCGAAAAGGAGAAAACACCATTGGAACTAAACTATTTTGATCTCAAATTGTCAGAATCCGCATTACTTAACCTAAATTCTCGTGCAGGACGGGCTTCAAAAAGGTATGATGTACAATACGTTCATTATGATAGTCTGGAAACAATACAACATAATAAAAAAGTAACAAATATTAATACACATGTACCAATTTTTCAAAAATTACATGAAAGCAAACCTTTTTGTTTAAAAACCAATGCTGACCAATATACGCACAAAGCTGTTCTACTCCAGGGGGAGGGGGAAACCAATGCTAGAAAATATGCGCTAAAAGCTAATCTACCCCAGGGGGAGGGGGAACATCCCATAAAGTCCGGTACTCTATTTTCCTCCAAAAACAATTCAACAAAGAAGCGTAAAGATATTGCTCTCATTTGGGCTGGTCCAGAACTTCGCGGTAATAAAGAGGGGTCTGACAAATATATTATAGAAGATCACCAACCATATAAAAATCCTTCAGACATACCGATATATCTCATCAAACGACGAGGTCGTCTAAGATCAAATAATACGACCGTACCTACAACAACAAATAATGAAATCAACGTAAATTCTACAAATACAACAACAAATTATAATATCGTGAACGATCCTAATCCTACAAAGAAAGATACAACAACAAATTCTAATATCGTAAACGATCCTAATCCTACAAAGAAAGATACAGCAACAAATTCTAATATCGTAAACGATCCTAATCCTACAAAGAAAGATACAACAACAAATCCTATACAACACAACTTTTCTACAAATGAATCTGCTTCAGCAACACACACAACCCTTGGAGGCGAATTAAACAATGCTAACAGCAGAAAACTTAGACCAAGACAACCCAAGAAGTACCACTGAGGTCCTGCCACATCATCGAGACGATTAATGAGGCAGAGGGGGAGGCTGTAACAGGCGTCATTATCATTATTATTATTTATATCATTACTACTTTTATTTGTAATGATCATTATCATTGTTAACTTTCATTTATATATTTTGCTTGTCAATTATTAATAATCATTATTGTTTGTTTTACATTTTGTTTGTCATATTTTTATTGCCATGACTGTAATTGAGTTTAATTTGTTTTTATAATTGCTTCATTTCTTTTTACATTGATCTCTTGCTTTAATTTAACGTAATGACACTCAACTGCATTAATCTCATCTCTCATTTCTTTTTATTATTGTAACTCATTGGAATATTCTTTTATTTTTGGAATTAGAAATTTTAATATAACAAGAGATCAATCATTAAAAATCGTCAATCTATGTTTAGAGCTTGTCCAATAAACATCTTCCGCTTAAATTAAAATTAAACAACAAAGTTTTCGTTATTGAAAGCAGAGGGCAAAAATTATACAAAATAATTTTTGAATATAAATAAATAAAATAATAAATAAATAAAATACGAAGGCGAATAAGACGCTTCGGCTGTCGGTTCATGCCTCGTACAATAACCTAATATAAATATATTAAAAATTAGTGGACAGCTTGGACGAATACGTCTGGCTTTGACCCTGGTTATTTAATATATTTAATAATCGGAGTCTCATCCCTTACAATTTAATCCTATTTGAAATCAATTTGACCGATTTGGAGCAGTCATTTATGGTTGCTTTCGATTAAATATCCTTCATAGCGCTGATCAATTCACTTTTATAGTTATTTGGTAGATTTAAGGGGCACGATCGGTAGTAGACGCAATGTTTTCAATTGGATTAATGTCTGGTGACTATTTTAATATCTTTTGTCCAATATAATTGGGGAAAATTGTTGTTTCCGAACCAGTCCATCGAGAATTTCGCCTTATTACAGGGGGCATTATCACTTTGAATGCAGGCCTGGGTCGATTCATACCCAAATATTTGATCAAAATATGATGGAAATTCTTCGAAAATTGAATTGATATAGCTGTTAGCATTTAAAAGTCCTTCTCAAAATAGTAATAAGGCGGTACCATGGGCTGTAAAACATTTGCATACGCTAACAGAACCACCACCACGTTGTGTGCTTGGGTGGAAACATTATGATTGATCCTTATCTTGCATTGTACATTGAAATAATGAAAAAAGATCAACTAATCAATTAATTGTCATGAATAAATTATTACAATGAAGTAATAAATGGTTAAAATCCATCATTTGTTCGATGTACAATGCAGGATAAGGATTAACTATATTGGTTCCAGCCAAGCGCACAACACGGTGGTGGTTCCGTTAGCGTATGCAAATGTTTGATAGCCCATGGTACCGGATTATTACTCTTTTAACACGGACTTTCAACTGCTAGAAGATATATTGATTCAATTTCTGAAGTATTTTCTTCATATTTTGATTATATATTTGGGTCTAAATCGACCCAGGCCTTCATTCAAAGTGATAATGCCCCCTGTCATAACAAGAAATTCTCAATGGACTTGTTTAGAAACAACAATTTTCCCCAATTATATTGGCCAAAAGATATTAAAACAGTCACCAGACATTAACCCAATTGAAAACCTTTGGTCTACTACCGATCGTGCCCCTTAAATCTACCAAATAACTATAAAAGTGAATTGATCAGCGCTACGAAGGATATCTGGTCCAAAGCAACCATAAATGACTGCTCCAAATCGGTTAAATCTATTTCAAATAGGATTAAATGTATTTTGAAAGCTAAAGGAACAAGTATTTCATCAGGCTGTGTTTACATTTTGGTCAACTTTTCATTTAATGAATTAATTTTTTTTAGTGCGCTATAATTATGAACAGTCTATTTAAGACTTTTTTTATAAAACCACCTCTGATATTTTTTTTGTGTTATTTAAAACTGAATTGAGACTTTAATTAAATAAATTTGAATAAAAATGTTTAATTGACACAAAAAAACTTGACATTTTTTTGATATTTTGAATAGAAACAATAAGTTGTAAAAAATAATTTAAAGTGCGCTATAATTTTGAGCAGTACTTTATATTCTTAAATAATGGAAATATTAATTTGAAGTTGGGAATGTAGCATCCTTTAACGGAAAATCGTAAAAAAGTACTTTTTGGAAATTCAGATTCCTAAGGGGTAAAATGTAGTAAAAATTTTACTTTTGTACTTTTTAAATTTTCTTAAATAAAGGTCATAAAAACTTTGAATTAGAAATGTAGGAGCAAACAACAGAAAAAAACACTGAAAAAAGTACTTTTTTGAAAATTTTAAGGGGGTAATAATGAGTACTTTGGTACTTTCTAAATTTTCTAAAATCGGTGGCTTAACCTTGTAAATTTTCGGCTTTGTTAAATACTTTTTTTACGAAAATGTGTAAATTAAGGGGGGTATTTATGTGAAAACATAAAGCTACGATATCCATATAAATACGAAATAATCTTTATTAAATTTGAGACGACACATGCTTTTGTCCTAGACGATATTTCTGTTAGTTCAGGAGTTATAGGAATTTTTCCAAAAATTGTCCAAATCTATACTCTATACCAATATTATAAAGAGGTAATGTTTGTATGTTTTTTTGTTTGTTTATAGAAAGTAATCTCCGGAACTACTCATCCGATTTCAAAAAAGTTTTCAGCAATATTTAAAGTGTTACTCCCGGACGGACATAGGCTAGGTTTCATCGACCACGCCCACTTCTACGCCCACTTTTTGCCAAAAAACGTAAAATTAAAAATCTCAAAAACTACAAAACCGATTTCAAAAATGTTTTTACCAATACATATTTACTTGGAATGGTCCTTCATGATGGACATATGCTTGGTTTCATCGACCACGCCCACTTCTACGCCCACTTTTGATATAAAACTTAAAATTTAGATATCTTTGAAACTACTCATCTGATTTTAAAAATGTTATTACCAATATTGTTATTACCAATAGTGTTCCTCCAGGGTGGATATAAGTAGTCTAGGATCTACGCCCACTTTTGGCAAAAAAGCTTAAATTTGAAAATCTCCAAAATTTTTCATCCGATTTCCAAAATTTTTTCACCAATACTTGGTTCTTCAGAGTGGAAGTATTCTAGATTTTATTGACCACGCCCATTTCTACGTCAACCTTTGGCAAGAAAAACGTAAAATTTAAATATGATCAAACTACTCATACGATTTAAAAAATGCTATCACTAATATATATTAAGAATGGTCTTTCAGGGTGGACATGGGTTAGCCATCATCGACCACACCTACTTCTACGCCCAATTTTGGCCACACAACGTAAAATTTTGAAATATCCGAAACTACTCATTTAAAAAATGTTTTCTCCAATATTAAGAATGGTCCTTCAGGTTAGACATAGGCTTTGGTTCATCTACGTAAAATTTGTAAATATACGAAACTTATTATAAGGTTTCAAAAATGTTTTCACCAATATTTATAATTTTCTTTCAGGGCGAGTTAGGGTAGGTTTCATTGACCAAACCCATTTTAAAGATTACTACTCATCCAATTTCAAAACATTCAGGAAAATTTCCTTTTTGGGAATTCCTATTTTACTGCAGCAAATACGTGCAAAGTAGTGACCTTTGTAACTTTTTCTATCTTCTGAAAAGTTGGTCATAGTAACTTGAAATGTGGGATCCTCCAGCCCAAAAAAATCATTCTGAAAAAGTACCTTCTGGAAATTTTGATTTTAATAAGGTTATAAGGGTAAATTATTGTACTGTGGTACTTTTTTTTTTTTTAAAGAATGAAGCCTACATGGAACGAAATGAATTGGAATTCAGAACAAAATGGAATAAAGTGGGGAACAAATGAACAGAAAAGGAAACGAAATGGAAGAGAACGGGGAATGAAATGAAGTAAAACAGGGAATGAAATGGTTTCAATAATTACGATATAAGGGTACGAAAATTTGCAAAAATATTATTTACCAAAACGAACATGATTCCAAGCTAAACGGGGCTGTTTTAATTTTATTGTTTTTTCTAAACAGTTTTTATGAAAGACTTCAACGATAAAAATTAAATTAAAAAAGAATTCTGTAGGCGAGAATTTTAGAAATGGAGACTTTAATCCTGATCCTTCTTTAATCCGGTATTTAATATTACCTGTAGCGAAGTTCCGGGCGGGCCTGCTAGTTGTTTCATAAAGGGGGCAACGAAATTTTTAAACACTGACATGACGCATTTTTCTTCATACTTTCTGTAAAACTAAGCAGACCCATTTGTGCCGAACCATTTATAGAACTTTTTTGAAAATTTGTTACATAGTGTTATTATTTTAAAAACTTTGATTGAAATATTTTAAATTTCTGTAACTATATTGTAGAAAATTTTTTAAAATCGTTGATGCTCTTTTAAGAATATAACAACATTTTTTTGTTTGGTGTAAACCAAATTGAAATCTAACTTTTCGTAGAAAAAAAAGGAAATAATGTAGAACTTAAAACAAAATATACAAAAATATCTTTGGACATATGCAGGAAGATATTAAAACACTTGACTTAAATCTAACATGTCATGGTCTTTCAATGATAGAGAAATATCGAAAAAAATGAAGTACAACTAACCGTAACAAAAAAAAAAAACACAAGTAAGAAAATTATGGTCGACCAAGACCGACCATATGATACCCTACACCAGTGTTTTACGGAAAATGGGTTCCAAGCCCCAACATGGACCGATTGGTTCTTTTTTTGTTAGATGTTTAATTAGTGTAGAAAAAACACACAAACTAAATTTGAGTGGAATTATCTAATTTTTATTGTCAATAGACTGATTTAACTGAATATCGAGCGAAATTTGTATATGGGGACTAACAATAAGTCCAAAAACGGTCAAATTTTATGCAGATTTTATTAGGTTACCAAAGTACATGTACATTAAACATTTTCAAACAAAATGTTAATCAAATATTTTATTTTTCTATGAATTTTGATAGATTTATGTCAATATCGGCAGGCTGGTTGGTACGGGGGCTACAAGAAGAACTGGTCCGATTCCTTAAACATTTTAAATTGTGATTTCTGAATACAAAATAAATTTACCTTCGAAAAAATTTTTATTATAATAAGGTTATTAGAGTCATTTGAGCCAAATTTAAAGGGGTCCTTTATATGGAGCCAAGATCTAAACATGGACCGATGTTTTCCATTTTCAATAGGCTTTGTTCTTGGGATAATGGAGGCTTGAGTTTTAAATTTCAAGTCTTTCGATTGAAAATTTCGACCTGTGTAGTCTTTACACTATATGGAAAGATCGATGGGTCATCGCAAAATCGGTTCAAAAAGTGATTCTGAGTCGATCGGTTTGCTTGAAGGTGGACCTTGAACGAATATTTCGAATAGTTACAAACATTTGTAAAAACTCAATATACCCTCTACCACAGAGTGGTGTAGGGTATAAAAAAAAATAAAGTGATTTTGCACAAAAATATCTATTCGTTGGAAAAACTATATGTGTTTTGCTAGAAATAATGACATTTAAAGCTTTTATCACTTTTCACCTTTACAATTCAATTAATGATGTTTAAATGGGTTTTTGGTTTGCTATCGATTAGTTTTTTTTTGCTGAAGAAATAACATGGTTATGGAAAAGATTTTTTCCAGTTGGTAAGGAAAACATTTGCAAAAAATGAAAAATAATAATGGGATTGAAAGAATTTGGTTTGCATGAATTTCTCAATATTACAAAAAAAAAAAAAAACAGACAATTAAAGGCGGTCAGTACCCAATAGAGATGGGCACATGAGCAAATTAGAGCGTGATCACGCGTGAATGTGACTGAATTCAATTTTACTTACCTGATTGTGTGTGAGTGTGAGTAGAGAATTTTGCGTGAGTGAGTGTGCGTGAGTTTGGGTGATTTATTTTCTCTTCATATTTCCTTTCATACCAAAAAAATCAACAAAAAAATTTTTAAAATTTAGCATAACTTAAGATTTTGTCCCGAAAAACGCAAAAAACATAAGTGCGAGTTGTATTAAATTTACTCACGTGATTGTGAGTGAGTGTGAGTAGAAAAAATATGCTCGTGAGTGAGTGTGCGTGATTCAAAAATTCCTGTCGTGAGCGTGAGTGAGTGTGTGTCAAAAATCAATTACGCGTCCTTCTCTATTGCCCAATACCCAATTGACAACACAGGCTAAGTGGAGATGTCGACAGCTTTCGGAAGAAGCCACCTTCAGATTAAAATCAGCTATTTAAACGTATATTTTTTTTTTTTTAAATACGTAATTTGGACTATTTTTGAAGAATTAATTAGTAAACGAAGTTTAAGTAAAGGAAAAAGCTCAAAAATTTTGAAAATTAGATATATTTTGAACGGATCGTCAAAATAATCTGAAAATTTATTACGTAGAACAACAATTGGCAAAATCTAAAAAAAATTTAAAAGTGTCCGATTTGGTATGAACTGCCCCATATACTTTATGGGGTCCCCGGAATGACAAAGTGAGTAGAGTAAAGAAGTGCACATTCGCCATTTTTTTTTTTAAAGTGCTGTAAAGTCTAATCCAGTAGACGTTTTTCCCAAATTCCTTTTGATTTAAGAAGCTACATATTTTAGCTATAAAATGTATACTCCAAATGGAATTTATCTGTTTGACTTCTACTGTTTTATTTTACATTTTTAAATCATTCAAATTGGCGAAACTGTCCCATCCATGGGGCACATGCCCCAAGAGGTTGGGCACATGCCCCAAGAGGTTGGGCACATGCCCCAAGAGGTTGGGCACAATTGCCAAGAATAAAAATTTCTAGAATTTTGTTAACATCATTAGAAAACAAGTAAGAAAGTTATATTCGGTCAAGACCGACCATATGATACCCTACACCAGTGTTTTCCGGAAAATGGGTTCCAAGTCCAAACATGGACCGATTGGATCTATCTTTTGTTAGATCTTTATTTAGTGTAGAAAACACACACAGATCAAATTTTAGTGGAATTGGTTTATTTTTTTCAATAGACCGATTTAACTGAATATCGGTCGAAATTTTTATATTAGGGACTAAGTCAAAAATAGTCCAATTAAATTCCGATTTGATTAGGTTACAAAAGTACAAGTTTAACACCTAAAAATAAAGATTTTATCAAATATTTCCATTTTTATGAATTTTGAGGGAATTATGTGAATATCGGGAGGGTGGTTTGTATGGGGACTACCAGAAGGACTGACCCGATTTCTTTGAAATTTGAAATGGTGATTCGTGCATACAAAATTTGATTCCCTTTAAAATTTCAAAGCGATATCTATTAAAATGCAGTTATTAGAGTCATTTAAGCCTAATCCAAATGGGGCGTTTGTATGGGGGCTATGTCTTAACATGGACCGATTTTTTTCAATTTCGATAGGGCTCGTCCTTGGGCCAAAAGATGCTTAAGTTTTAAATTTCAAGTCAATTGGTTGAAAATTGTTGAAAAACCTGTATCGTGCTGAAACCGATAGATGGACAGACGGACGGGCGGACGGACATCGCTAAATCGACTCAAAAAGTGATTCTGAGTCGATCGGTATATTTGAAAGTGGGTCTAGGACCAATATTTCGGGTAGTTACAAACATCAGCACAAACTCATTATACCCTGTACCACAGTGTGGTGTAGGGACCCTAAGTTATTAAATATATTTCTTTACAAAGAAACATATTTTCTGATCCTGTGCAATCCTTGATTTGTATCTTTTTACAGGTTATATTAGGAAATATCATAGAAAACATCTGATAAAATTGTTTGAAAAGATAAAAAAGAAGCAAATGTCACACTTACATTTTATAACACCCATTGTCAACTTGTCAATGCAAATTTTTTGAAAATTTTTCGACCAAAAAAAGTAGCTAGATTTGTAGCTAAGAGCTAAATGACTTTTTTTGTCGCTAGATATAAAAGTAAATAGCTAAATCTAGCTACAAAATAGCTAAGTTGGCAACATTGTGTAGGGTATAAAAATATACTACCTGTGGGACACATTTGCCAGCAAACTATAACATTCTATGTGGCGTATCAGCCACGTGGCTTACATCCGTAATAGGCGAAACTACCCCATTTTAAGAGGCGTATGTACCCCATGGGTAAGATATAGGCGTTTAAAAAAGCGCTTTTTTGACAATCTTGACTTTTAAAAAGTTCTTTAACATTTTTGTGTTCGGCAACCGTAAGTCGTACGGAAAAACTTATAAAGACAATATTGTTTATAAAATTATTAAGATTTCAAATTTCAACAAAAAATTTTGAAAACCATATTTGAATGTTCTTTTTTGCTGGGAAGGACACCATGAATTTTCAAAAACAAAATTTTGTATTAAAGTTTAGACTAACATTATCATGTACTTTTAACGCTTTTAAAATTTCAGAGAGGTGGTTTTTCGTATTGTTGAGCAATAAGTTTTCAAAGTTTATTAGATAGCCAATTTTTTTTTTTTCAAAATTTTGACAAAAAATCAAAAATTTAACTATATCACCAACTTTGAAAATTTATTGCTTGACAACACGAAAAAACACCTCCATGAAATTTTAACAGCAGGAGAAAAGGACATTCCAATGTTGTTTTAAATTTTTTTTTAATTTTTTTTTTGTTTCTAAATTTTAAATCTCCACAATTTTACAAACTGTCACTGAAATTTTTTCGTACAACTTACGGTTTTAGAGTAAAAAAACACAAAACAACTGTCTAAAGTCAGCAATTTGATTTTTTGGCAAAATTTTGAAAAAAATCAAATACTTGGGTAACTAACAAACTTTGAAAATTTATTGCTCAACAATACGAAAAAACACCTCTCTGAAGTTTTAATAGATTACAAGGACATTCTTTTGGTTTTGAAAATCTATAGTGTCATTCCCAGCAAAAAAGGACATTCAAATATAGTTTTGCAAAATTTTTTGTTGAAATAAAAAACAAAAAAAAATTATAAATTTTAAATCTTCATAATTTTATAAAAAATATTGTTTAAATAAGTTTTTTCGTACATCTTACGGTGTTCGAACACAAAAATGTAAAAAAAAATTGGCAAAAAGTCAATATTGTCCAAAAGCGCTTACACTCAAATATAAATTTTGTATTTTTTTTTTTCAAAAATGAAAAAAAACCTTTTGTACACAAAATAAGATATTTCTAATCAAAATAGTCATTTTTTCACGTTAGAAAATTTATAATCACTTAAAAAGAGCATTGTATTCATAGATTCGGCCAAGTCGAATTTAACTTTTTTACTTGTTTTTTTATTTTTTTATTTTAGTTTGGAGGGTTTAAAATATTCGACACATATTTGATAGCATTTACATTAAAATCCGAAAATTAATTTTATAACTGTTTTATTTAAATAATTTTTCAATGATTATTTACAACTCATTTTTAATAAATTCAACCTAACCGAGAACTGGTAACAATGACCGTCGTCTCGTTGTAGCGAAAAAACCAAGGGCTCTGGTGGGAATCGAACCCACGACCCCCACGTTGAAAGGCTAGCACGCTACCAACTAGCCTACGGGGGCCCCTCAATGATTATATAAAGTCATTGCTGTTATTAAACATAAAAATTAACTCATAAAGTGAAATTAATACATACATAACAAAATAATTGTAATTAAATTTGTTGTCACATTTTATTGAAATGCTAGTAAAAACAAGTGAGAGTGTTAAATTCGGCTGTGCCGAATCTATTATACCCTCCAACACGTAAAAAAAAAAAAAACAGGGGCGTCTTTTTTTTTTTTTTTTGGGGGGGGGGTTATGTCGGTGGGAGACAACCTTCCTGGATCCAACATCAAGACTTTGAACTTCTTTTGACATAAAATGTTTCGTTTGCTAAGCCAAAGTACAAAAAACCTATAAAAAATGGCATTTTTTAGATGTTTGTTTAGTTCTTAAGAGGGGAACTTTTTTCCCCCTGATCCGATTTTGCCCATGTTCGAACTTAACCAGCCCAATACCATAAGACATATTCGTGCCAAATTTTCGGAGCCTAGCTCTTTTACTTTGGACTGTATCGTGTCTTCCACAGACGGACGGACGGACGGACGGACAGACGGACATCGCCAGAATGTCTTAGAATGGATCACTGATCAATAATATATATACTTAATGGGGTCCTAGACCGATATTTCGATGCGTTACACACGGAATGACAAAGTGAGTATACCCCCATACTGTGGTTGGAGGGTATAAAAAGTTAAATTCGACTTGGCCGAATTCATGAATACCCTCCACAATGACCAACCTATTTTGCATAGAAATGCATTTTAATGCAATAAAACTTTTATGTACGTAAAAAAAGGTACTAGAAATATTGAATTTTGATTAAAAAATTAAGAAAATTTAGAAAAAAAAGACGTTTTTTGAGTCAAATTTTTTTTTTTTTTTTTCATGACAAAAACTTCGTGAAAAATATTTTTCTAAATTACCAATTGGTTTTCAAAATTTGTTTTTCAATTCTTAAACCGATTTAATACCAACCAAACAACCAGACACAGATCGCTAACAATAATTGAAAGGTATAAAAAATAACATTTTCAGATTTTAAATTTAATACAGTACTATTTAAAATAATGAAGACTGTAATCTATACTAATATTATAAAGAGGTAATGTTTGTTTGTTTGTTTTTTTGTTTGTTTGTTTGTTTGTAGAGGGTAATCTCCGGAACTACTTATCCGATTTCAAAAATGTTTTCAGCCATATTTAAAGTGTTCCTCCAGGATGGACAAAGGCTAGGTTTCATCGACCACGCCCACTTCTACGCCCACTTTTGGCCAAAAAACGTAAAATTTAAAAATTTCCAAAACTACTGAACCGATTTCAAAAAATTTTTCACCAATACATACTTGGAATGGTCCTTCATAGTGGACATATGCTGTGTTTCATCGACCACGCCCACATCTACGCCCACTTTTGGTAAAAAACTTAAAATTTAAATATCTATAAAACTACTCATCCGATTTCAAAAAAGTTTTCAGCAATATTTAGAGTGGTCCTCCAGGGTCGACATAGGCTAGGTTTCATCGACCACGCCCACTTCTATGCCCACTTTTAGCCATAAAACGTAAAATTTAAAAATCTCCACAACTACTGAACCGATTTAAAAATTGTTTTCACCAATACATGCTTGGAATGGTTCTTCATAGTTGACATATGCTGTGTTTCATCGACCACGTCCATTCCTACGCCCACTTTTGGCCCAAAAACTTAAAATTTAAATATCAATTTAACAACTCATCCGATTTCAAAAAAGTTTTCAGCAATATTTAGAGTGTTCCTCCAGGGTGGACATAGGCTAGGATTTATCGACCACGCCCACTTATATGCCCACTTTTTGGCAAAAAAACTAAAATTTAAAAATTTCCATAAATGTTGATCCGATTTTCTAAATTTTTTGGCAAGAAAAACGTAAAATTTAAATATGATCAAACTACTCATCCGATTTAGAAAACGTTATCACCAATATATATATATTAAGAATGGTGCTTCACGGTGGACATGGGTTAGCTCTCATCGACCACACCTACTTCTACGCCCACTTTTGGCCAAAAAACGTAAAATTTCAAACATCCGAAGCTACCCATTAAAAAAATGTTTTTTCCAATATTAAGAATGGTCCATCAGGTTAGACATAGGCTACGGTTCATCTACGTAAAATTTGTAAATATACGAAACTTATTGTGAGATTTTAAAAATGTGTTCACTAATATTAAGATGTGTTCACTAATTTCTATCAGGGTGAGTTAGGGTAGGTTTCATTGACCACTTTGGATCAAAAGACGTTAAATTTGAAAATCTACCAAACTACTCATCCAATTTCAAAACATTCTGAAAAATGCCCTTTTTGGAAATTCCGATTTTACTGGGGCAAATACGTGCAAAGTAGTGAACTTTGTAACTTTTTCTATCTCCTGAAAAGTTGGTCATAGTAACTTGAAATGTTGGATCCTCCAGCCCAAAAAATCATTCTGAAAAAGTACCTTCTGAAAATTTAGATTTTAATGGGGATAAGGGTAAATTATTGCAATGTGGTACTTTTATTTTTTTTTTTAAATAATGAAGTCTACATGGAACGAAATGAATTGGAATCCAGAACAAAATGGAATAAAATGGGGAACAAATGAATAGAAAAGGAAACGAAATGGAATGGAACGGGGAACGAAATGGAGTGAAACGGGGAATGAAATGGTGTAAATAATTACGATATAAGGGCTCAAAAATTTTTAAGAACATTATTTACCGAAACGAACATGTTTCCAAACTAAACGGTGTTGTTTTAATTTTATTGTTTATTCTAAATAGTTTTTATAAAAGACTTCAACGATAAAAATTAAATATAATAATAATCCTGTAGGGGAGAATTTTAGAATTGGAGACTCTAATCCTGATCTTTCTTTAATCAGATATTTAATATTACCGGGGGCGAAGTTCCGGGCGGGCCTGCTAGTTGTGTTTATATATTGTTGGACTTGATATTTTAGAACTGAATTTTTATTTAGTTCGGTTTGAGTCCATATTAATTATTTCTAAGAAACAATAATTGTTGTACAATGAGAAAATCTAAAAAAAAAAAAAAATGAGGGACAACACAGGCTAGGTGGGGATGTCGACAGCTTTCGGAAGATGCCACCCTTCCATCCTCCGATAGCTGTCGACATCTCCACTTACAATTAGCCTGTGTAGTCACTTGATTTTTTAACCTTCCTATCCAATTTAATTCTTTTTTTTTTTTAAATAAATTTTTAATTTATATAATTAAAATTTTAATTATTTTTAATTTTAATTAAATTTTTTAATTTATAGTATTAAGTTTCTAATTAACTAAATATCCATTTATTTTTAATTACCGGCACACAAGTATTTTTAATTTATATGCGCATTTTAGTAATTGGTCCGGATTTAATTAATTTTTTAATTAAATCTACAATTTTTTTAATTCAATTTTTTATTTTTTTTTCTGTGTATCTTGCATATTTAAGAAGTTAATAGCAGTTTAAAAATCTATCAAGGAAGAAATTTATCTGTGGTCTCTAAAGTGGTAAAGGAGGGGTAATAATGGCAAACATTTCATCCAGTTTCCTATATTTACAACTGATTTTGTATAGAAAATCTCGATAAATCCATTTTAATTCAAGGCCAACCCATTTTTTTTTTTACAAAAATGTTTTTTTAATATTGTATAGCACTGTTTTTTTTATAATAAATTTACTCAGTCATAAATACTTAATTGCAAAATATTTAAAAGCTTCGTTTCCATAACATGTCAATTTTATATAATTGTACATTAACAATTATTATTTTATTAATTTAAAAAGAACTATCATATTTAAATTCTATAAAAAATTACATAATTAAAAAATCATTATTATATTTTCCACTTATCGTTGGGTACATAAGGGATGCTCGTATATTGTTGACTGGCATTCGAGAAGGCCTATGTGCAAGATTTCTTCATTTTTTAAACTTCTTAAAGTCCAGTCAACAATGTAAGTTTGTCGTTTAACTTTCAACTTATCGAAATATCGGTCTCGGACTGAATAACGTTAAATTATTTGATCGTTTTGAAGTCGTTTTAGCAATGTCCGTCCACAAGTCTATCTGCTAAAACATGTCAATTTTTAAAAGAGTAAACATTTTTTTAGAAATTTTTGTTTAAAAAAAATGTTTCGATTGAATTTTTTTTTAAATTCTTTTAGGGCTGCTAACTTATCAAATGCTAAGCATTGATTTACACTAAAGCTGAATTCACAATGACGGAGTACTCTGTGCCAGAGAGTGGAATATATTCCTTTCTCTTTCGCACTTCTTTTGTATGAAGTCGTCTCTATTTTTAGAGATGGTACTCTGTAGTACAGAGTACTCCGACATTGTGTCGTAGCCTTAAGCATTGATTATTTCAATACAAACTTGACATTTGGAAACATAGATTAGCACTAATCATTGATTATCTTGTGATAAGTTACAGCCCTTAACAAGGTTGGGAAATGTGGAACAATAGTGCCATTTTAGGCACTATTGAATGTTCTGCGCACCATAAAAAACAGTTTTAGCCATTTTTCATTCTCATCCAATATTGTAGAAATTTTTAAATACATAAATTAAAAAAAAAAAAAAATTTAGTTAAATTAAAAGAGTTACCAAAAGTCAAAAAGTACCAGTTTTCCCTTGGAATCCTTCTTGTTATTTTTCTTTACACCTATAATGACCACTTGATAGTATACTTGATTGAGAGGATTTAGCGATTAATTGAGTCCCGGTAAAAGGTAAGTGCCAAAATAGGAATTATTGAAAAGTGCTAGTAAAAAGTCTTCAGTAAATATCTCATTAGATAAAATTACCCACTCTAAGTCCTCAAAGTTTGTGAAGTAATAATCTCTTTTAAGCGACAAAAGGTCCGATTTTTTTGCGGAATAACAATTTTTGAGTTGTAGATCCTAGTAATCGCAGCGAAATAAAAAGAAAAATCAAATCGCTTTGGTCAAAAATGTATGAAAAAAATTGTTTTGCCTTTTTTAATCCATTTTGGCCATTTTTAGACTTCAACTTGGCACTAATCGAAAATTTTCAAATACCAACACTGGCCCTTAACCTTTGTTATCAAAGGATTCGTCTCAGCTTTATATTAAATTTCTCAAATTTCGTCTCCGCTTTATATAAATTTCTCACTTGCTATGATATAAAATGATTTTTGTGTTTCATAAAATCGATTGTAACCAATATGTTTATAAATTTATCGATATTTATGAAAACTTTAATTACACAGTGATACAAAATCGAATCAAAAGCAAATAAAAGTTGACATTTTACATAACAAAACCATCAAGGCTTTATTTTAAGTTCAGCGCTAGATTTTTTACACGCACTTAAAGTTAGTGATTTTAAAGCATTTAAAATTATGTTTCTACTAAACATTTACTACTTTAGGGACCCCTGCACAGTGCCACATTTGGCCAAACTAGCACGACAAAAATCAAAAAAAAAAGTTCTCCGATTTTCATGATATGTTTGTATGTATTATAGAACATTCCTAATAGCACGGAAATAATCATATAAGATCGATAATTCTGTTCGTTACTAACAGGTGGGTGCATAAAGTTGCATCTTGTAAAATCCTGTAACTAGTGTACATTACTTCGCATAAATTAAGTCGAGTTTAAACTGTTGTAACTTTTGAACAAAAAGAGATCTTTTTTGGTAATTTTAAAGGATATTTAAATGCTTTAAGTCATATCTTTTCTTTTTTTTAAACAAATTTTTCTATTTTTTATTAAATTTTTAGCAAAATACAAATTTTTGAAAAGAAAATTATATATTTATTTTTTTAATGGAATAGAACTTTTGTGTTTGGTCCGTATTGGTCGCCGGACTTTTTCAGATATATTGACCAATATCCATAGTACTTATTTCAACGGCTAACTTTTGCGACCGTCTGCGACGCCGACTACAGTGGGGCGATATGTAAACCTTGTTTTTACATATTTTTTAAACATATTTTAAAAAAGTGGGCGTGGCAGTTGTCTGACCGCCCCCTTTTTTGGGATATTATTTCTACAGTCATTGAGAGTATATACATATACCAAATTTAAAGAAATTATAACCAAAATTATAAGTTTTAAACAAAGTGGGCGTGGCCCTCAACCGGCCTCCCACATTTTTCATAGTTTTATTTTCGAAGTCAAAACGAACATTTATACCGAATTTCAAGTCAATATAAATAAAATTGGATTTTTGTCGTCCTAGATTGGCCAAATGTGGCACTGTGCCCTGGTGGCGCCCTTATAGGGCATGTTGGGTCCAGCGTCCAAAATTAAGCCGAGACAACCCGACATTAAAATCGACTCTTTTATATATCGTCGAACTATAGTTAGTATTTCTCATTTTACTTGTGAAATACATGAAATATTATGTCTTGTTTGAAGTTTGATTGACCAACAATGATTCTCTAAAATCTGCTGAAGATTCCTTAGTGGGGATGAAACTGATCAGTACAGATATATTATGAGAAGAGTAACTTTTTTAAAGCAATAAATTAAAAATACTCCATTATGACAATATCATAAATAGAAATATTTTTGGGCCTCGAACTAGTATAAAACTCTAATCGAATATATATAACTAGCTTACCATCCCGGTACTTCGTTACCGGTTGTATTGAATACCGTATAATATAAAGATCAGGATTACTCTATCGATTTAAAAAAAATCCTCTACATAGTTTTTGTTTTATTTACTTGTGGACGTTTAAGTCTTTCATAAAATAATATTTTAATGAATAATTTAAACAATAAAATTCGAATAACTTCGCTGGTATGTCATCATGCTCGTTTCGGTGAAAAAATGTATTGACAATTTTCGAGCCCTTATATCGGGTTTTAAGATTTTGAGTGAATAAATACTTCAGTGAAAAAAAAAGTTGGAATATTAATAAGTTTGAGTGGAAAAACATATAGAGAGAACAAATATAGAGTCAAAAAAGTTAAATACGTAAAATTTAAGTAAAAAGTATCATTCCATATTGTTCCCAGCTCTATTCCACTTCGTTCCCCGTTCTATTCCATTTCACTTCCAAGTCCATCTTCTTTCGCTCCATGTAAGTTTCATTCCTCTCCGTATAATATGCGTTAAAAATATAAAAAGTTCTGTTGTCTTTATATTGTAGATATGAAAAGTACCATTTTACACCACTGTTACCAGGTACCCCTTTTTACCCTAAAATTTTAAAATATGTCCTTGTCTTGGGTGTTATTTCTGCGGCTTTTAGTTCAATAGTTAGATATCTCAAAATAATCATTTGTCCCCTTTTCCCCGTAAAATTATATTTTCCAAAAACTTTGTTTTTGTGCTAGGTGATCCTTTATTTAAAACATCAAGTTTCTGAACCATTAGTTCAAGAAATATAAGAATAACCAAATTTGCACTTTTTATCCCCTTTACGATCGGTCGCGACCCTTAGAAACAGAATTTCCAAAAATAACTTTTTAAAGCATTCAAAATTTCAGTGCCTAGGATAATTACTTCATGAAATATAAAAAGTATCAAAAAACACTTTTTTACAGCTCTAGAAACAGAATTTTTTGAAAATACTTTAGCAGAATTTTTTTTCAGCGAAGTCCCCTACATTCCAAAATTCAAGCTTCAACGGTCATTATTATAGGAACAAAAAAAAAAGTACCAAAAGTACACTTTCTTACCCCCGTTAGAAACGAAATTTCAAAAAAAGTATCTCTTCCAGAAGTTTTTTTCTTCACCGAAAAATTCTACATTCCTTTTTATAAAAGGTACTTTTTATAAAATATACTTTTTATAAAAGGTACTTTTTATAAAAGGTACTTTTTATAAAAGGTACTTTTTATCAAAGGCACTTTTTATTAAAGGTACTTTTTATAAAACGTACTTTTTATAAAAGGTACTTTTTATAAAAGGTACTTTTTATAAATGGTACTTTTTATAAAAGGTACTTTTTATAAAAGGTACTTTTTATAAAAGGTATTTTTTATAATAGGTACTTTTTATAAAAGGTACTTTTTATAAAAGGTACTTTTTATAAAAGGTACTTTTTATAAAAGGTACTTTTTATAAAAGGTACTTTTTATAAAAGGTGCTTTTTATAAAAGGTACTTTTTATAAAAGGTACTTTTTATAAAAGGTACTTTTTATAAAAGGTACTTTTTATAAAAGGTACTTTTTATAAAAGGTACTTTTTATAAAAGGTACTTTTTATAAAAGGTACTTTTTATAAAAGGTACTTTTTATAAAAGGTACTTTTTATAAAAGGTACTTTTTATAAAAGGTACTTTTTATAAAAGGTACTTTTTATAAAAGGTACTTTTTATAAAAGGTACTTTTTATAAAAGGTACTTTTTGTAAAAGGTACTTTTTATAAAAGGTACTTTTTATAAAAGGTACTTTTTATAAAAGGTACTTTTTATAAAAGGTACTTTTTATAAAAGGTACTTTTTATAAAAGGTACTTTTTATAAAAGGTACTTTTTATAAAAGGTACTTTTTATAAAAGGTACTTTTTATAAAAGGTACTTTTTATAAAAGGTACTTTTTACAAAAGGTACTTTTTATAAAAGGTACTTTTTATAAAAGGTACTTTTTATAAAAGGTACTTTTTATAAAAGGTACTTTTTATAAAAGGTACTTTTTATAAAAGGTACTTTTTATAAATGGTACTTTTTATAAAAGGTACTTTTTATAAAAGGTACTTTTTATAAAAGGTACTTTTTACAAAAGGTACTTTTTATAAAAGGTACTTTCTAAAAAAGGTACTTTTTATAAAAGGTACTTTTTATAAAAGGTACTTTTTATAAAAGGTACTTTTTAAAAAAGGTACTTTTTATAAAAGGTACTTTTTATAAAAGGTACTTTTTATAAAAGGTACTTTTTATAAAAGGTACTTTTTATAAAAGGTTCTTTTTTACACTTTTTACCCCCGTAGAATCAACATTGGCAAAAACCCAGCCTTATTGAATCTTTTTTCCGGAAGGTGAACATTACATTACAAATTTCAAGTTTCTAGTACCATTATTTAAGTTAATGTAAAAGGTACCAAAAGTACAGTTTTTTATCCTTTTTTCCCCCTTAGAATCATCATTGGCAAAAATAAAGCCTAACTGGATCTTAATTCCGAGAGGTGAACATACAGTCCAATTTTCAAGTTTCTATGACTATTATATATATAGGATATATAAAAAGTACCAAAAGTACACTTTTTTACCCATTTTACCCCCGTAGAATCAACATTGGCAAAAACCCAGCCTTAGTGATTTTTGTTTCCGGGAGGTAAACCTACATTGCAAATTTCAAGTTTCTAATACCATTATTTAAGAAACTAAAAAAGGTACCAAAAGTACAGTTTTTTACCCTTTTTACCCCCTTAGAATCATCATTGGCGAAAATCCAGCCTTAGTGAATCCATATTCCGGGAGGTGAACATACAGTCCAAATTTCAAGTCTCTGTGACAATTATTTTAGAAAATATAAAAGGTACCAAAAGTCCAGTTTTCTACCCTTTTTACCCCCTTAGAATCAACATTGGCAAAAGTTCAGCCTTACAGGATCTACATTCCGGGAGGTGAACATACAGTCCAAATTTCAAGTCTCTATGACCATTATTTCAGGAGATATAAAAAGTACCAAAAGTACAGTTTTTTACCCTTTTTACCCCCTTAGAATCAACATTGGCAAAAGTCCAGCCTTACAGGATCTTCGTTCCGGGAGGTGAACATAAAGTCCAAATTTCAAGTCTCTATGACCATTATTTCATGAGATATAAAAAGTAACAAAAGTACAGTTTTTTACCCTTTTTACCCCCTTAGAATCAACACTGACAAAAATCCAGCCTTAGTGGATCTATATTCCGGGAGGTGAACCTACAGTCCAAATTTCAAGTTTCTAGCTTCAGCGGTTTGGGCTGGGCGATGATGAGTCAGTCAGTCAGTCAGTCAGTCACGTTACTCTTTTATATATATAGATTATTTTATATCGTTAAACTATATTCAATTTGAGCTAACTAAAAAAACAAAACTTTTCAGGAGAGCAAAAAAACCGTCGCATTCGCGTATTTTAAATGTTTTGTCATTCGATCTTTTACAATATTAATTAATAATTACTACTAAATTTTACATGTGCCTTGTTTGTAAAAATTCGTATTATTCGCTGAGTTACAGCAGATAGCTCAACCTTTTTTATTTGAAATTAATCAACCTAAGCTGATAGCTCATTAAATATATTTAGACTTTAAAGCTTTATAACTTTTTAACGGATTATGTTAAAAATGTGAATTTGGTACCATATTTCTCAGTTTTTAAAGCCCTTCCGTTACAAGTGCTAAAAAATATACTTTTTAATTTTTTTTTAATCATCGATTTTTTCGCGCTTTATCGCCATTATTTGGAACCTTCATGAAGCTTGCGAAAAATGTCACTTGTGTTTGGTGTACAATCGAATGGGCAAAAAAAATATGCAAAAAGTTTAACCGTTTTTGCTCCGCATCGAAATAAGGGTCAAAAACCGCGTTTTTAACCGCGGAAAGGAGTTGAAATTTTCCAAAAATAAACTATGCCGTTATTTTTATTGATGGAAAACCCGTCTAAAAAGTGATAATATCAAAAAATTTAAATTTAAAAGTTTACTCTAGTAAACTATACTGTAGATAGCTCAATTTTTTATTTATAAAAAAACATGGTTTCACATAGATCATGCTATTTTTGCAATAAAATAGTCTTAAAATAATTTTTTTGTTCTGAAATTTATACCATAGATGACACTTACGCCAACGAACATTTTTCCATCAAAAACTCATTTTCGTCAACCGAGCAGATAGCTCAAATTGAATATAGTTCCACGATACATAATTTTTTTCATAAATTTTTTTTTTTATTAAAATTTTTTTTTCATCAATTTTTTTTCATAAAATTTTTATTTTTTTTTCCATTAATTTTTTTTATCAAATTTTTTATTACATCAAATTGTTTTTTCAATATTTTGTTTTTCATTAATTTCATTTCATCAACATTTTTTTTTTCATAATTTTTTTTTTATTTTTCTCAATAAAAAATTATTTTTATCAAAAATTGTTTTTTCATCAGAAATTTTTTTTTCACCAAAAATTTCGTTTTCATAAAAAAAAATATATTGTTTTCCATTTTTTTTTTTTACCAAAACTACTTGTTTACCAAGTCTAAACTTTTGACATAAAAATGTTCCATTTGTTTAACAAATGTACTAAAAACAAGTTGGAGTATTAAATTTTTCGGTGCCGAATCTTTAATACTCTTCAAAAAGGTAAAAAAACTTTTTTGCCCTTAAGTAATACACTCATAAAAATTTGTTAGTATTCCTTACAAAAAAGTCTGTTACCATTACTAATAAAGTTTTCAATTTGTGCCCGATAACTTTTTCAGTTACCATTACAAACTTTGATTTTCAAAAATTAGTAATCTTAAAAATACTAAAAAAATTAGTATTACTAAATTTTTCTGTACAATTTTTGTAAAATGGATTTTAAAACGGGTTTGTAAATAATATTAACTTTTTTTGTAAAAAATTGTAAATTGTGTATTTTTAATTTTTGGTATTTGTATACATCATGTAAATTGCGTATTGCGCTTGTTGTCGCCAATAACTATTTCCATGCAAGTCAGTTTTTGTTAGAATTTTCGATCTAAAAAAGAGAAAATATTGAACACATTTTTTTAATACAAAATATACATACTACCATATAAAATTAATTCTTTGAAGATTAATGTTGAATAAATTGGTGTACGGTGAACTCAAATAAAAAAAATATCAACATAATGTTTTAAATAGATCACATAAATATACAATTGTTACCTGTTGTCATCATTTCCTATTTTGCTTTATTATTCTAAAAATAAAAAACGAGTTACATAATTTTAAACAAAAAATACTTTAAGATTTGGTTACCTGCTATGCTTTTTTTGTTGTAATATTTTTTTGTACATTTTTTTATTCATTTTACCCGTCGCGCGATGTTCACCGATCGAATGTTATTTTGTGACTAAAATACTCAAAGACAGGCATAAAGTAAATTACACAAAAATCAACCCTTTGATAATAATCACAATTGGAGCGGGAAGCGTTTTTCCGCAACTGTTCACATACGTTTTATATGACAACAAAATTCCGCCGCGTTTTTCCGCCAAACTAGATTCAATTCTATTTTTATGAGGACAATTGCGTTTTTCCGCTTCCCGCTCCAATTGTGATTATTCTCTTTATGTGCGTGAGAAAAAAATATTCGTGGATAGCATAAACAAAAAAATTCCGCAAGTAAAGAAGAAAGAAAAAAAACTGATGTTATGGAAATTTTCCATTTGAAAAGGTCGGCATTGTTTTTTTAAATTTTGCATGTCTTCTCTTGTCTCTATTTTGTTTCCTTTTTAATATATATTTTTTTTAAATTGAAAAAAAAACTAATGAAGCATAAATGAATATTAAAAATAATAAACATATTCATACTCATCAAAGCGCAGTTTTATCGTTAAAAAAATAACTAATAATATATTTTTTTTACTTATTTTTTTTTTTAATTTCCAAATATTTTAATAAAATAAAATTTTTTTAATTATAGTGTAAAGGTTTTCTAGAAAAAAAAAAACGAAATTTACTAACTAATATTGTAAAATTTACAAAATAATTATCAAAAGTTAGTACGATAATTTTTAAAAAATCAACTAAATAAATTATTAAAAAATCAGTATAAAATTAATAGTTTGTAAAGCGATTTTACTAAAAAGAATTACTAAAAATTGATTTTTTAGTAGAATTTAGTAAAAAAGTAGTAAAGTTGAGATACAAACCACTTTACAAATTTTTTTACTAACTTATTTTTTTGAGTGTACACTCATTTACCAAATTTACAACCTTTTTGGTTTGGACTGCATCTTGTGTCTTAAAAATGGATCAATAATATAAAATTTTAAGGAGGTCCGATATTTCGATTTGTTTTGCATGCAATGGCATTTTTTTTTTCAAAAAAACCTTAGCTCTAGCAAGTACACCCAAATCTTCAGCAAACCATTAACGTGATTTAATGTTTTGGGCAAGAGAACAAAATTCGCAGCCATTTTTACCTGTTGAAGGGTATAAAAGATTCGGCACATCCGAATTTAAACCTCTAACTTTTTTCCACTTGGTCTTATTTGGCACATTGATAAACTTTACGAGATTTATTCGTACCAAAATTCGGGAGTCTAGATCTTTTGCTTTGGACTGCAGTATGCTTTCCACAAAAATAATGTAAATAATTTTTTTGTCAATAATTTAAATTTAAATCTGGAAAATTGCTTTATTATTCGTGCTTTATAATTCTTGCTGACATTAAGGTAACATTTGGTTTTGTACCTTACGTATTTCGGTTCATAAAATTCCTTAACTAGTGAAATTTAATGCTTGTTATTACAAATAAAAATATAATTATGTACATATGTACATATTTTAAACAAAAATCCATATGTGTGTGGTTTTGATTTTGGAAAATATTGTTGATAAATCAAAATATTTTTCAATGTTATGATACTGATATTGTGTCATTTTCAATTGAATTTATAACAAATAACATTGTCCAATAAGATGACACTCATTTTTACATATTCGATTTTTAATTTTTTTTTTTCAGAATATTACTTATTGTTAGAAATGATTTATGTATTAAATCATCGAAAAATGTCAGTCAGTGATCTCATTTTGAGATTTTTGTTTCCGGATATTTTTTTTTAAATACCAGCATTTTGCATTTGATTACTAAATCGGATCAGGGGGAAAAAGTTCCCCCTTAAGGAACTCAACCTCTGAAAAACACGATTTTTTTACGTGTTTTTAATATTTTTGTTAAACAAATGAAACAAATTTATGCAAGAAGAAGTTCAGAGTACTGCACTAGGACCGGGGGTACTAAAAAATTAATTTTTTTTTGCCCGCCCCCTTTTTAGGGCGTGGATATAAAATAATAGTTTAAATAATGATAAAATTGTACAACTTTAGTGCAAAAAGAATAACAAATAAATTAGTAAACATTTTTCGAGAGGTGGAGTTGTCCCCCACTGCCCCGCTGAAGCCGCCTCCCAAAAAAAAAAACGCCTCTGAAATTTTTTATTATGTTTTTAGAATCTATCTAAACAGGCCTTCAAGGTCATTTGTATTTAAATAAAAGATTATTTATTTATAGTTACATCCTACGTTTCGTTGGGATTTTCCAACATCTTCGGGGATTTTTTTTTACATGTTGGAGGGTATATAAAATTCGGCTGTGCCAAATTTAACACTCTTAATTGTCTTTTTTTTTTTTTTTTTAATTTTTAAAAATCCAAAACTTTAATCACCGGGTGCCTCGCGTTAAGTTATGTAGTTCGATTGGCCTAAAATTTGTACCACATAAGTTTAGAGTCAAGTAGAATAAAATTTTGCCCGGACACTTTGGAAAATCAAAAGTTCAAAATAAATGCCACTCTAATATATGTACATTAGCCTGTCCCGAAAACTTAATTTTTATGATTATAGCAAAAAACAATGCTCTTTCGAGAGCTGATAATGGTAAAAATAATCTAACAAAATTTAGAGTCTGTCTTTGCCTCCCTACATCCCGTTAAAGTTTGCAATCGTACACTCAAAATAATTCTACAGTAAAAGGTTTAGTAAGTGATTTTGTACAAAAATCTACTAATTATTTACTAATTTTAGTATCTTCAAAGTACTAAAATTAATAATTTTTACTGGTTTTCAATAATTTTAGTAAAAAATTTTAGTAAAAAATTTAGTATTGGTTACCAATTTCTGCACTAGGTCCTTTTGGACTAAAATTTAGTTAAATTTTTAGTATTGAATACCCACGTTTTTTTTTTTGGTGTAGTGTATTTTGTCAAAAAAAAATATTTTTTGTGTTGGCCGCTATAGTGTCAAAATTTGCGGAATGTGGAGTATATAAGGAAAAAAAAATTATGCCAGAAAAAGTTTAAAATCCTGCATGTAGACCCAGCGAATACAAAAAATACCCGCCCCCAATTGTGGGCGTGGATATAAAAAATGTATTCTAATAATAATTGATTGGATGTTTTAATTGCAAGAATCATAATAAATCAATTTGATAACATCTATTGCATAGGGGAAAGTGTCCGCCAACGTTCCCCAGCAACCACTCCAGACCACCCACACTTAAAAAACGCCCCTGGATTTTTTACATTTTTGAGCGTATGCAAGATTTGGCACAGCCGAATTTAATACTCTCACTTGTTATACCCTCCACTCTGGTGATAGAGGGTATATATAAGTTTGTCATTCCGTATGTAACACATTGAAATATTGGTTTAGGACCCCATAAAGTATATATATTCATGATCCTTGATCGATTTTAAGTCGATCTAGCGATGTCCGTCTGTCTGTCTGTCTGTCTGTCCGTCCGTCTGTCTGTTGAAATCACGTTTTTGGCAATACTCCGAAACCGATTTAAACGCTTGGGGTACCAAAAGTTGCGTAATTTTCCCAGGCAAAAACTGATGTATTTTTTTTTTAAATCGGTTAAGTATTTTAAAAGTTATGAGCGAATTACTGAAAAACACATTTTTTTTTAACATAACCCTAAATTAACTCATATTTTGTGTGATACATAAGAAAGAAAACGGAAATGAAAAAAAAAAAACTGAGAAAAAGGAAAAAAATCTTTACAAAAAAGCTTTGAAATATGTAAAACAAAATCTAAATTTAATTTAAAAAAAGTTCGATAAGTAATAATAAAAAAATTAATAGTTATTTTTATATAGCATGTGTGTGTGTGTGTCCATTTTTTGCTTCGTCATATTAACGGGGTTGCCAGACTTTTTTTGGCTTTGTCGCCAAATAGGATGTAAAATATCGCCAAAATTCAATTTTGTTCAGATTTCTTAAAAAAAAAATATTTTCATTTAAAAAAATAAATTTTGTTAAATAATAAAAGACAGAAATAAACTTTATGGCAAAAATCGCCCAAATCCGAAAAATTTATATATATATATGGGGGTTTTCGTGTCAACTGACACAACTTTTGAAACCGATATCTTCCGATCGGGATGAAATTTGCACCAAGGTTAGTCCTATTGGATAGTAGTTCAGACACAATTTTTCAGCGAGATCGGTAAAGGACTCTCTGAGTTAGAGGGGGTCGAAATTTGACATTTTGGCAAAAGAGGTGTTTATTCTGATCCATGTAACTTCTTACCTATTGTTTTTAGCAAAATGTGTCCCAAAGAGTTTAGATAGCTATTTCTTCAGTCTTTCGAAAAAAAATTATAAAAAAATAAAAAAAAAATTTTTGATTTTTTTTCTTAAAAATCTAAAACTTTTTTGACTTTTTCCTCAAATTGGGCCCTTTTTTAAAGAAAGCTTAGGTCTTTTCCTTTAAGAGCTATGGGGTCGCTTAGTGGGATGCGAGTGGGATATGTATGAAAAAATTATTTTTTTAACTTTGGAACACAAAAAACGGTTCTTCAATTTGCACTCTTAGGCGTGGGATACCTAACCAGTTTTCGATTTCGATCCGCGACACTCTCTAATTTTTATAGGTTCAAAAAAGAAAGCACGAGCCAAAAAATGAGGGCGGTGGGGTTGGGTCATATGGCTCCTCATCGGGGTCAAAATTGGGCGTAAAGAGGTTACAATCCTCAAAAAGCCCCACAACTGCCCTAGAACTGCCCACGGAGGGGTGCAATGTGAGACCGACCTCTATTAATTTTCTGCCCCCAACATTTTTCTTGAATATACCTAACCTCTATTTCCACTTCCTAAGGGGGCTCCCATACAAAATGACATTTTTATAAAATTTGCTCTTACCGCTCTAACTGTCCATAGGGTGCCCCTAGAGAAGTAAAATGTATGACCGACCCCCAATATTTTTTCATCTCCAACATTTTCTCAGAATATACCTACCCTTTATTTTCAACTCTTAAGGGGGTCCCCATACATTTTTTTTTATTTTTTTTATTAGTTTTTAAAAATACATGTTTTTATAACGTATGGGAGCCCCTTAAGGAGTGGAGATAGGGTGTTATTATGTTCGGACAAAATGTTGGTAACTAAAAAATAATGGGGTTGGTCATAATTTTTGCCTCTCTAGGAGGCACGGTAGGGGCGGTAGGAGCTGGTTTAATAAAACAAATTTATAAAAAATAAAAGAAATGTATGGGGACCACCTTAAGGGTTAAAGATACATTGTAGGTGTGTTCGCAAAAAATGTTGGAATTAATAAAATAATGGGGGTCGGTCATACATTTGGCTCCACTTGGGGCACTTTAGGGTAAGTTAGAATGGTAGGATCAAATTTTTTAAAAATGTTTTGTATGGGAGCCCCCATAGGAAGAGGAAATAGGGGTAAGGTATGTTCATGAAAAATGTTGGGGGCAGAAAATTATTGGAGGTTCGTCTCACATTGCACCCCTCCAGGGGCGTTTCTAGGGCAATTTTGGGGCTTTTTGAGGATTTTACCTCTTTACGCCCAACTTTGACCCCGATGAGGGGCCATATGGCCCCACCCCACCGCCATTATTTTTTGGCTCGTGCTTTCTTTTTCGAACCTATAAAAATTAGAGGATATCGCGGATCGAAATCGAAAACTGGTTAGCTATCCCACGCCTAATAGTGCAAATTGAAGAACCGTTTTTTGTGTTCCAAAGTTAAAAAAATAATTTTTTCATACATATCCCACTCGCATCCCACTAAGCGACCCCATAGCTCTTAAAGGAAAAGACCTAAGCTTTCTTTTGAATCAAAAAAAAAAAAAAAAAAGGGCCCAATTTGAGGAAAAAGTCAAAAAAGTTTTAGATTTTTAAAAAAAAAAATCAAAAATTTTTTTTTTATTTTTTTATAATTTTTTTTCGAAAGACTGAAGAAATAGCTATCTAAACTCTTTGGGACACATTTTGCTAAAAACAATAGGTAAGAAGTTACATGGATGAGAATAAACACCTCTTTGGCCAAAATGTCAAATTTCGACCTTCTCTAACTCAGAGAGTCCTTGACCAATCTCGCTGAAAAATTGTGTCTGAACTACTATCCAATAGGACTAACCTTGGTGCAAATTTCATCCCGATCGGAAGACATCGGTTTCAAAAGTTGTGTCAGTTGACACGAAAACCCCCATATATATATATAAAAGAGTAATATGACTGACTGACATACTCATTCATCATCGCCCAGCCCAAACCGCTGAAGTTAGAGACTTGAAATTTGGATTGTAGTTTGACCTCCCTGAATATAGATCCATTAAGGCTGTATTTTTGCCAGTGTTAATTCTAAGGGGGTCAAAAGGGTAAAAAACAGTACTTTTGGTGCTTTTTATATCTCCTGAAATAATGGTCATAGAAAATTGAAATTTCGACAGTATGTTCACATCCTAGAATATAGATCCAGTACGGCTGGATTATTGCCAATGTTGATTCTAAGAGGGTAAAAAGGGAAAAAATCTGTACTTTTGGCACCTTTTATATTTCCTTAAAAAATTGTCACATAGACTTGAAATTTGGACTGTATGTTCACCTCCCGGAATATAGATACCCTAAGGCTGGGTTTTTGCCAATGATTTTTCTAATAGGGTAAAAAGGGTAAAAATATGTACTTTTGCTACATTTTATATTTCCTTAAATAATGGTACTAGAAAATGGAAATTTGCAATGTCGGTTCACCTTCCGGAAAAAAGATACATTAAGGCTCGGGTTTTGCCAATGTTGATTCTACTGAGGTAAAATGGGTAAAAAAGTACTTTTGGTACTTTTTTTTATTTACTGAAATTTTATTCAAACTTGAAATTTAGAATGTAGGATCCTTTAGTAAAACAAAACATTCTGGAACAAGTACTTTCCGAAAATTCTTTCCTTTCCTTTTATAAAAAGTACCTTTTATAAAAGGTTCCTTTATAAAAAGTACCTTTTATAAAAAGTACCTTTTATAAAAAGTACCTTTTATAAAAAGTTCCTTTTATAAAAAGTACCTTTTATAAAAAGTACCTTTTATAAAAAGTACCTTTTATAAAAAGTACCTTTTATAAAAAGTACCTTTTATAAAAAGTACCTTTTATAAAAAGTACCTTTTATTAAAAGTACCTTTTATAAAAAGTACCTTTTATAAAAAGTACCTTTTATAAAAAGTACCTTTTATAAAAAGTACCTTTTATAAAAAGTACCTTTTATAAAAAGTACCTTTTATAAAAAGTACCTTTTATAAAAAGTACCTTTTATAAAAAGTACCTTTTATAAAAAGTACCTTTTATAAAAAGTACCGTTTATAAAAGGTACTTTTTATAAAAAACGTACCTTTTATAAAATTACTTTTTATAAAAAGTACCATTTATAAAAGTACCTTTTATAATAAGTACCATTTATAAAAGTACCTTTTATAATAAGTACCTTTTATAAAAATACCCTTTATAAAAAGTACCTTTTATAAAAAGTACCTTTTGTAAAAAGTACCTTTTATAAAAAGTACCTTTAATAAAAAGTTCCTTTTATAAAAAGTACCTCTAATAAAAAGTACCTTTTATAAAAAGTACCTTTTATAAAAAGTACCTTTTATAAAAAGTACCTTTTATAAAAAGTACCTCTAATAAAAAGTACCTTTTATAAAAAGTACCTTTCATTAAAAGTACCTTTTATAAAAAGGTCCTTTTATTAAAAGTACCGAAAGTACACTTTTTGGTATTTTTTTATTTCCTGAGGTATAAATAAAACAAACTTTTTTGTTTTTTAAATCATCACATTGGTGGAGGGTATTTAAAGATTCGGCACAGCCGAATATAGCTTTCTTACTTGTTTTTTCTAAAAATGCACTAGTGGACCAACATGAAATCTTTTCAAATATTTTTCCCTTAATGTACTAAACATTTCGCGAATTTAGGCACTAATTGCGGTCAAAACAAAAGATATATTTTTTGACAAAATACACTACGATTGCGAACTTAACCCGGTTAAAGGAAGGCAAAGACAGGCTCAATTTTTATACCCTACACCACACTGTGGTACAGGGTATAATGAGTTAGTGCTGATGTTTGTAACTACCCGAAATATTGGTTCTATACCCACTTTTAAGTATACCGATCGACTCAGAATCACTTTTTGAGTCGATTTAACGATGTCCTTCCGTCTGTCCGTCCGTCCGTCCGTCCGTCTGTCTGTCTGTCCATGTAAACGTTGTAAACACGATACAGGTCGCAATTTTTAATCAATTGACTTGAAATTTGAAACTTAAGACTCTTTTGGCCCAAGGACGAAGCCTATTTAAGTTGGAACAAATCGGTCCATATTTAGACCTAGCCCCCATACAAAGGTCCTCTTTAGTTTTGGCTCAAATGACTCTAATAACCGCATTATAATAGGTATCCTTTCGAAATTGGTAGGTAATCATGTTTTATCAACACAAATCACCATTCCGAATTTTAAAGAAATCGGACTAGTTCTTCTTGTAGTCCCCATACAAACAACTTTCCCGATTTTCACATTAATCTCTCAAATTTTATGTAAATAGAAAATATTTAATTAAAATTCTGTTTGTGTATGTTAAACGCATACATTAACAACCTTATGAAATCTGATTATCATCGGACCATTTTTGGAATTAGGCCCGCCCCATTTAAAAATTTTGCCCGATATTCAGTTAAAACGGTTTTTGGACTTAGGCCCCATGTGAAAATTTCGCCCGATATTCAGTTAAAACGGTTTATTGTCAACAAAAAGAAGCCTATTTCACTCAAATTTGATTTGTGGGTATTTTTACATTTATTGAATTTTTGACAAAATATAGGTCTAATCAGTCCATGTTTGAACTTGGGACCCATTTTCCGGAAAACGCAGGTGTAGGGTATTATATGGTCGGTCATGACCGACTATAATTTTCATACTCGTTTTTATTATTTCCCATTATCACCTCTGAAATATGCATAATTTTTTTGCTTTTTCCAAGCGAAATTCCAAAAAGAGACCATTTTCGGGACAGGCTAATGTATATATTTGCCCACATACAGTTAAATGGCTCAATTTTCCATAGCTGGTTGGATGGAAATGTTGTGAATGGTTGTAAACTTTTTTTTTATAGATTCAGCTTAATTGGATTTCAATTCAGCCAGCACTTTCGATTTAAAAATCGGGTGTTGAAATTTTTTTTTTCTTTTTCGATTTTTAATTTTTACTATTTATTTTAATTGAGAATTTTAAATATGTTTTTCTCATTGTTTTTATTAATCTTTAATCTGGTAACTGTATAATAAAGTTTTGCCCCCCACTGTTCCTTAATATGAATATGACATATCATTCATATAAATTTTTGTTTTTGTGAGTGATAAAATATTTTTGACAAATTGTTGTTGTTAGTGCATCTGTTGTTTCTGTCGTCTGAATAAACTATAATAAATTGGTTTTTGGTGGTTACTATATATAAACTCATATGGCTAAATATAGTGTAAAACAGACACGTAGCCCGGTCCCACAGGGCACTCCTGAAATGATTTGACCATATACAAATTTTAATGCATTACACTACTTAATATTAATAATATTTTACTCATATGTTAATATGTTTTACTACGTAATAAATGCAACTTGCACACCAATTTTCAACCTATTATTTCAAGTTAGTTTGAGTAATCGATTTTTCAAATTAGCGATTTTTTTTCAAAAAATTAATAAATTTACAGTAAAAATATCGATATCCTAAAAAACAACATTTGGACAACATTGAACAACATTTTGTTTATATTTAAATGTAGTTTAGAAAAAATATGAAAAAAATTGGCAGTAATTTCACTGTAAGTATAATTTTTACTTTTAAAATGAATAAAAAATAAAATTAGACACCAAATGACTTAATTTTGGGTTAATTTTGGTTCGTAGAACCTAGTGGCATTCTGCGTTTTTTCAGGTAAATACTAGGGTGGCTCGTTTTTGGGCTTTTCTCTCTGATCAAATTCTAATACCCGCCAAAAGTGTCGGTCCCCTAAGGGTAACTCACATGCAAAATATCACTCCGATCGGATATTATCTTCTGTCTCCACTTTCAGCCTCAAAATTGGGGTTTTCGCAAAAAAGGACTTTAAAAAAAAAAAAATAAAAAATAAATAAATTAAAAAATAATAAATACAAATAGAATAAAAAATAAATAAGTTTTTTTATTAAAATAATTAAAAAAATATTTTTGTATAATATTTGATCGTAAATACTTAAATATAAAATTTAAAGATTTTACGGTATCATTAACCCGTTCAAACTTGATACCAAAAAAATGGCATGATTTTGGGGGCGTTCTCAAAACACCTTTTTTCAAAATTTTAAAATTTTATTAAAAAAAAACTTTTAATATACCATTTTTTCTTTCTGAATTCATTAAGAACACCTTGGAGAAGAAAAATGTGAAATATAGCGGATATCCGTCGAGCCACTTTTTGGAAATCGCGGGGGGAAGTTAGCGGATTTCAAGGAAATGTTGGTTTTATCAATAATTTGGATTAATAAAATCTTATAAATGTCATTTTTGTGCAAATTAACGGTTTTTTGCTGTCGTGGCATTCTATTAGATAACTTTAAGTCTGTCATGAAATCTTACAGATCTAGGACATCTTAAACCCACATTGGCTGGGGGTCAAAAATGCCCCCCGCGGAAAATTTGAAGTTTAGAGCTTAAATTTTGTACTATAAACAAGTATAAAACGGCTTTTATGTTTTTTACCCCAACTATTATTTCGTAATTATATATTAGTGGTGTTTTTGTTGATCCCTATGAACGCTTAGATAAACTGTTTCGACAAAAACGACATCCACGGCTAAGTTATTTAACTTGGTATTACTTTTTATTTGTATTAAAAAAAAATGACGTTTGGTTAAAAAAATATGTTTTATATATTTAACAAAAGTACAAAAAGCCATAATATGAATTCATATGAATTTTTTTAAAAAGTGGTTACATGTAACTGCAGTTTTACATTGAGAATTGTTTGTCTGTGACCATAAGACAGCTTATAATAAAACTTCTAGCTCTTTCGTTTTGGACCTATAGTTTTTTCCACATACAAACAGACATCCCATGATAAAATCTATCATGGATAAGGAATATACATACTTTATAGCAATGGTTCCCAACCTTTTTTACGCCACGCCCCACTTTTAAGTTAAAAAAATTGCGTTGTCCCCTCTAACTAAAGAAAAATTTGATAATTTTTCTAATTTTTGTTTCTAATAAGAAATTACTACTGGTTTAGCAAAGTTTTTGTAAAATGAGCATTTAAACTAAGTTTTTAGTAAAAATATTAAGCAATTAACAAAATTTTTGTAGTTAATTTTGCTAAAAAAAATACTTTTTGTAGTTATTTTTACTAAAAAAAATCTTGAAAATTTGCTCGTTGCCCCCCTGAAACCTACAAATTGACCCCTAGTGGGGCGAGAATCAAAGATTGGGAACCATTGCTTTATAGGGTTCCGAACCAATATTTCAAAGATAAAAAATAAGTTTTTTTATGATTCTGCTAGCATACTGCTTCCGCAAAAGTTTGTCCAACAGTTGTCACTTTCGCAATGTATTTTCCGTCAGACAAAAATCCTTTCGTAATTATGTATTTCCTTCAGGACCTGGCCACAATTTTTTTCTTCCGTGTGTTTTTAAAACATTCGGGATCTTAAAAATCAATATGTTCACATTTTTTTGGTTTTGTTATTTAAAAAAAAATGTAAATCATATTTTCTTTTTTGTTGACATTTAAAACAGACGTAGATAAATTAAAAAGATAACAAATTTACAAACTTGGTAGCATTTTTATAAGTGCTAAATTATTAAGCACTTATAAATTGTATGTCTTAGTTAAGCGGATACGGGCTTAATTTTGTATGAAATTTTTATATTTGGGACGACAAAAACACCACTATTATCTTTAAAAAAATCGTTAACCCTTCTTGGTAGGGGGTCAAAAATGACCCATTCAATAAAAAGTATATATTTTTTCATATAAAATTAATTTGCGGCAATCTATTAGATAACTTTAAATCAGCCCTTAAATCTCATATATTTAAGTTATCTTTAACCCACATTGGCCAGGCATCAAAAATGACCCCGGCAAAAACTTTTAGGTATAGTGCTTGAATTTTTTGATATCAACAAAATATATATTTTTTATTGAATGGGTCATTTTTGACCCCCTACCAAAAAGGGATAACGATTTTTTTAAAGATAATATATAAATACGAAATGATAGTTGGGGTAAAAAACATAAAAGCCGTTTTATACTTGTTTATAGCACAAAATTTAAGCTCTAAACTTCAAATTTTATTCAGGGGTCATTTTTGACCCCCAGCCAATGTGGGTTAAAGACGTCCTAGATCGGTAAAATTTCATGACAGACTTAAAGTTATATAATAGAACGCCACGACTTTAAAAAACCGTTAATTTGCACAAAAATGAAAATTATAAGATTTTATTAATCCAAATTATTGATAAAATCAACATTTCCTTGAAATCCGCTAACTTCCCCCCGCGATTTCCAAACAGTGGCTCGACGGATATCCGCCATATTTCACATTTTTCTTCTCCAAGGTGTTCTTAATGAATTCAGAAAGAAAAAATGGTATATTAAAAATTTTTTTTTAATAAAATTTTCAAATTTTGAAAAAATGTGTTTTGAGAACGCCCCTAAAATCATGCCATTTTTTTGGTATCAAGTTTGAACGTGTTAATGATACCGTAAAATCCTTAAATTTCATATTTAAGTATTTACGATCAAATGTCATACAAAAATAATTTTTTAATTATTTTAATAAAAAAACTAAAATTTTTTTTTTTTTTTTTTTTTAAAAAGTCCTTTTTTGCGAAACCCCCAATTTTGAGGCTCAAAGTGGAGACAGAAGATAAACTCCGATCGGAGTGATATTTTGCATGTGAGTTACCCTTAGGGGACCGACACTTTTGGCGGGTATTAGAATATGATCAGAGAGAAAAGCCTAAAAACGAGCCATCCTAGTAAATACTAATGATTTCTCTTTAAAAAATGACAACATTTAAAAAAAAAAAACAAAATCTTTAAAAATTAAAGAAAATACTTATGAAAGTCTTAATTTTTTATGTAGTTTTTTTGAAACTTTCCCATGGGAGTCAAAAAATTGATAATCAGATTTGATAAGGTTATTAAAGTACGTATTAAGCATACACAAATAGAATTTTAATTAAATATTTTTATTTATGTGAAAATCGGGAAGGTTGTTTGTATGGGGGCTAGAAGAAGAACTGGCCTGATTTCTTTAAAATTCGGAATGGTGATTTGTGTAGATGAAACATGATTACCTACTAAATTTCGAAACGATACCTATTATGATGCGAGTATTATAGTCATTTGAGACAAAACTAAAGAGGACCTTTATATGGGAGCTAGGTCTAAATATGGACCGATTTTTTCCAATTTCAATAGGCTTTGTCCTTGGCCAAAAGAGGCTTAATTTTCAAATTTCAAGTCAATTGATTAAAAAGTGGGAGCTGCATCGTGTTTACACCATTTACATTTACCAAATAAATATTTTTTGACGAAAAAAATAATTTTATTAAAAAAATTTTTTGACAAAAACCAAATGTGATAAAAGAAATTTATGAAAAAATGGATGAAAAAAAAAATTGATGACAAAAATGATGAAGAAAAAAATTTAGCAAAACATGAGAATGTTTTGCTGAAAATTTTAGTGTACTTACACTCAAAAAAATACGTTAGTAGATTTACTATTTTTTTTTTGCTAACGCTAGTTAACTAACTTTTAGCAAATTTTTAGTTGAGATTAGCTGTTAGCAAAAAATTCTTGTAAACTTCATTTAGCACATTAGCAATTTTAAACAAACTTTGAACTAATTTCTTTTGCTAAATTTGAAATTGAGTTGACAACATTTTTACAAGATTTTTTGCTAATATTAGCAAAATAAATGGTAAATTTTTTTTTATTTTCAGAAAACTTAAAATGGCGCTATCTCGGAAACTAAGCCAGATAGAGCAAAATGGAGGCCATTTTTGGTTCTTAGAATCTCCATAGTATCGCCGGTCCTCTTCACATGTGTGGACCCTAATGGGACCTAACTTTGGATCCAAAAAGTTAGCATTCCCGAAAATTTTAAAATGCTCATATCTCGGTAAATATTACCGACACAACAAAAAGTCCAAAAGCATTTTTGTAGCTCATAACACGTAGAACAAGACCGCAAAATAGTCAAAAGCTCTCCGAGTAATATTTTTGAAGTTATCGAGTTTTGTAATTCTCAAGACCCCAGTGGTCCCCTATAATCACGTATCTCAAAAACTAAGCAAGGTAGAGCGAAACGGACACAAATTTTGGATCAAAAACTGCGACGATTTTAAAGGAACCCAACTAGGTCTAGGCCCATCGGGGTCTGGACCTATCGGATCCGAACCCAATGGGGTTCTCAGATGTGTATGAACTAAGTTCAAAAAAAAAAAATTAAGTTAACTAATTATTCGCAAAACATTTTTGCTAACTTTAGCTAAAAAATTGTGGGTTCAAAATCAGCAAATTTTCTTGTAGTTTTACAAGCTATTTTTGCTAACTTTACAGTTTTTTTTGAGTGTACCAAAGGTTTTTTTTTTGAAAAATTTATTTTATTTCTCATTCCATGCAAAACGAATTGAAAAATCAGTTGGAGACACGATTAACTTTATATACTATTGATCCATTTCTTAGACAATCTAGCTATATACATCTGTCGATCTGTCTGTGGAAATCAAGATGCAGTCTAAACAAAAAGAGCTGTAAATTTGGTAAATGAGTGATTTGGCACAGATAAATTTAACACTCTCACAAGGAAGGTCTTTCACAGGGCACCTACCGATTGTCCTGTAAATTGCATATAGAAAAAAGGGGAGCAAAATAAGAGTTTCCTGTTTTTCTATAGCTGCCCAATCTAACATTTAGCGGCTCAAAGGGGACGGGGAAAAATGGGATTGTTTTCGTTTTTTGAGGATTTTTCCCATTTCTTCAAAAGAAACTATATAAACATTTTATACAGGTCGAAAGGTTTTTTGAAGGCCTATCCAATGCTGTATCGGCCGTGTCTGAATTCGGCTTCGTTAAGTTCGTTATTGTCAAAAGTGTGTAATCGTTGGGGTAGTTTATATGGAGATGTATATACATACGTACGACCGCCAAAATCATATATAATAATCTCTATTAAAATTAAGCTGACCCGTGTTTTTCGTTTGGCGAAATTCCTGCTAGTTCGGCTTTTATACGGATTTTCCCGAAAGCCCTTATTTTTTCATAAGGTGGCAACACTTTTTTAAATTTGAGATTGGGCAGCTAAAAAAAACAGGTATTTTTTCCCCCTCATTCTTATATAAAAGTTTTAGGACAATCGGTGGGTGCCCTGTGAAAGACCTTCCTTGTCAGTTGTTTTTTGTACATTTGTTTAAAAAATTGAACATTTTTATGCAGAATTTAAGACTTGGTGAAAAAGTAGATTTGGTAAACAAAAAAAATTAAAAAAAAATTAAAACAAGTAAAAAAGTTAAATTCGGCCTTGCCGAATGTAGTGATACCCCCCACAAAAATTCAAAAAGATTATTGCAAAAAACTTTATTTAAAAGGAAATTACTTGTGAAAAAAAAAAAATTTTGAAAAAAAATTTCCGCGAACAAAAATTTTGGTAAAAAAAAAATCAGCGATTTTTTTTCTTTTTTTGTCAAAAAATATGTTCGTACTTGTTTAAATACCATTTGGTGTTCAATTATGTTCACATATGTCAACCAGAAGCCGAATTAGAGCATTTTGTATTTTTAGGTTATGTTGAATGTACTGAAATTTTTGAGTTCATAACTTTTGAACCGCTGAACCGATATCGCTCAAATGCAATACCAAACTTCTCGGGAGAACTTCCAATATATATTTTAAGTTTCAGTCATCTCTGTGCAATATTTTGTCCGCGACAGCATTTTCCACAGACAGACGGACAGACGGACAGACGGACAGACGGACAGACGGACAGACGGACAGACGGACAGACGGACATCGCTAGAATGTCTTAAAATCGATCGGGCATCATGAATATATATACTTTATGGGGTCCCAGACCAATATTTCGATGAGTTACAAACGGAATGACAAACTTATATATACCCTCTATCACTAAGTGGAGGGTATAAAAAGATGAAAAGAAAAAATTTTCAATACAAAACAAAATTTTGATGAAAAAAACTTTTTGTTGAAAAATTTTTTTTTGATGAAAAAAAAAAAAATTGATGAAAAAAAAAATTGATGAAAATTTTTTTTTGATGAAAAAAAGAAAATTTATGAAAAAAAATTGAAAAAAAAAAATAATTTTTGATAAAAAAAAATAGATGAAAAAAAGAAAATTAAAAAAAAAAACATTTATTTGTTGAATATTTATTGTTGTGTTTTTCAAAAAATGGATTTATTTTCAGATTAATCTTATTTTGTTTAACATAAATATTTTAACATGCCAAAAAAATTTTGGAATATTTTTTTCCGTAATCTATGATAAATTACACAGCTCAACAAGAAAATGCGTATTGGATTCTGGTAAGTGAATTGGATAGTGTCTGCTGCGCTGATTCCAAATCCGGAGCCCAAATTTGTCTATCACGTCAGGATTTTGAGTAATTCGCGGTTAAAGTGCCGAAAAAGAGCATTTTTGACCCTTTTTAAAAGCTTATAAAATAATATCCTGAAATGCAAATGACTTGGTATCAGACTCATTTGAAAGCTTGTAATTTTCTCTTAAAGATAAGATAAAATGTTCTAAAAGTTTAATTTTCTAAAATGGTAAAAAAATCATTAGCAAAAAACCTTCCATTTTTTCAATATTTAGTTTATTAACACAGTGTTTTTTAACAAATTTCCATACAAATTCATACGTAAATTTTGGATTTAAAGCACTTGTGGCTAACGATTTTTTTACCATTTTAGAAAATTAAATTTCAAGAAGATTTGATCTTGTCTGAAAGAGAAAATTACACACTTTGAATGAGATTAATACCAAGTCATTTGCATGTCAGGATCTTATTTTATAGGCGTTCAAAAATGGCCAAAATCGGCCATTTTTGACACTTTAACCGCGATTTTCTCAAAATTGTGACGTGATAGAAAAATTTGAGAGACCGTTTTGGAATCGGGGCACCAAACCCTATCAACTTTTTTTGGTTTCATCCAAAACGCAGCGACAAACCTCGGATTTGTAGAGCGGTGTTATCGATTATAATCCGAAAACATTATAAAAAAATTTGGAAAATTGAAAAAGTTATAAATAAATCAAAATTAATCCAATTAAATTTTTGGATTTAATAAGTCCATTTTGGACTAATTTTGATTTATTTATAACTTTTTTCATTTTCCAGATTTTTTTTATTATTTTTTCGGATAATAAATGCTAACTTATCGTAGATTACGGAAAAAAATATTTCAAATTTGTTTTGGCATGTTAAAATATTTATTTTGAATTAAATAAGATTAATCCGAAAATAAATCCATTTATTGAAAAACACAGCATATGTTACGTTTTATTCACCATCTGGTGAAAAAACTTGTTAAAAAAAATTGATGAAAATAAAAAATTTATGAAAAAAAAAATTTAATGAAAAATACGTATTTAACGTGGTGAAAAATTTTTTATTCACCAGCAGGTTAGTTATTATCAAAGTTACAAATCCAAGTTACAAAACTTTTTGGTTTTAAGAAAACGAAAACAACAATTCTTATTTTAGTTTTTAGCTTGTATAGTCAAACTGATTGTGAGGTGGAGTCCTGCGTCACTTTTAAAATTAGACACTAGCCCAAAAACATTATAGGTCATTCTTAGTGAAATCAATCAAAAATAGCTAAAAATTTTTTTGACCCCCTCCGATTTTGATGAAATTTGGTTTAGTTGTAACACTAAGTGATAAACTGACGCACACTTATTTTCAGCCCTCTAAGTAAACAGTGGGCGAGTATACAGAGGGTCAAAATTTCCCCCAAAATCTCCCAGTCGCGACACTATTCACCGTAAAAACTTAATATCGTTGGTTCTATTATAGCTAGAAAGCCCATTTTTGGTTTGTTTTGAAGATAATAATATGCTCTACAAGACCTACCATAACCAAAAAATTTTCGAAAAAAATAAGGGTTACCTCCCTTATTTAAAAGTCGTTATAAAGGGAGGAGAAAATGGGGAGGATGGTATCCCCCGATTTTTTTTTTACTTGATAATCTTATAGAGAAAGTCCTAGAGAATATATTCTAAAATTTTTAAGTTGGGACAACAATGGGATCGGTCAAAATCAAAATTTTTCACAATTTCCCCCAAAATCTCCAAATCGCAACACTCTTGAACCTTAAAAATTTAATATCATAAGTGCTTTTGTAGCTACAGAGCCCATTTTTGGTTTGTTTTTTAGCTTATAATACGCTCTACAAGACCTAACATAACCAAAAAAATTTCAAAAAAAGGAATGGGTTCCCCCTTATTTGAAGGTCGTGACAAAGGATGTAGGAAATGGGGGGAAAGTGTTCCCCGATTTTTTTTTACTTGGTATTCTCAAAGTGCAAGTCCTAATGAAATGGAGAAATAATGGCAAATAACGATTTTATAAAAAAATTTCATACAAAAATATATTTTTTTAAATTTCGTCTATTTTGCTCTATCTCTTATATTTAAGGAAATAAAGGCAAATAAAGATGTTATAAAAAATTTTATACAAAAGTATGATTTTTGAAATTTTTTTTTAGTGATCCCCAAATTTCGTCTATTTTGCTCTATCTCTTATATTTAAGGAAAAAGTGGCAAATAAAGATTTTATAAAAAATTTCATTCAAAAATATATTTTTTGAAATTTTCGACAGTGATTCCCAAATTTCGTCTATATATTTTTTTTTTAATTTTTTTAGTGATCCCCAAATTTCGTCTATTTTGCTCCATCTCTTATATTTAAGAAAATAATGGCAAATAAAGATTTTATAAAAAATTTCATACAAAAATCTATTTTTTTGATAGTGATCCCCAAATTTCGTCTATTTTGCTCTATCCCTTATATTTAAGGAAATAATGGCAAATAAAGATTTTATAAAAAATTTCATTCAAAAATATATTTTTTGAAATTTTGATAGTGATCCCCAAATTTCGTCTGTTTTGCTCTATCTCTTATATTTAAGGAAATAATGGCAAATAAATATTTTATAAAAAATTTCATACAAAAATCTATTTTTTTGATAGTGATTCCCAAATTTCGTCTATTTTGCTCTATCCCTTATATTTAAGGAAATAATGGCAAATAAATATTTTATAAAAAATTTCATACAAAAATATATTTTTTGAATTTTTTTTTAGTGATCCCCAAATTTCGTCTATTTTGCTCTATCTCTTATATGTAAGGAAATAAGGGCAAATAAAGATTTTATAAAAAATTTCACACAAAAATATATTTTTTGAAATTTTGATAGTGATCCCCAAATTTTGTCTGTTTTGCTCTATCTCTTATATTTAAGGAAATAATGGCAAATGAAGATATTATAAAAAATTTCATTCAAAATTATATTTTGTGAAATTTTTTTTAGTGATCCCCAAATTTCGTCTATTTTGCTCTATCTATTATATTTAAGGAAAAAGTGGCAAATAAAGATTTTTTAAAAAATTTCATACAAAAATATTTTTTTTTTAATTTTTTTAGTTATCCCCAAATTTCGTCTATTTTGCTCTATCTCTTATATTTAAGGAAATATTGGCAAATAAAGATTTTATAAAAAATTTCATTCAAAAATATATTTTTTGAACATTTTTGATTGTGATTCCCAAATTTCGTCTATTTTGCTCTATCTCTTATATTTAAGGAAATAATGGCAAATAAAGATTTTATAAAAAATTTCATACAAAAATATATTTTTTGAAATTTTGATAGTGATCCCCAAATTTCGTCTATTTTGCTCTATCTCTTATATTTAAGGAAATAATGACAGATTTTATACAAAATTTCATACAAAAATCTATTATTTTGAAGTGATCCACAAATTTCGTCTATTTTGCTCTATCTCTTATATTTAAGGAAATAATGGCAAATAAAGATTTTATAAAAAATTTCATACAAAAATCTATTTTTTTGATAGTGATCCCCAAATTTCGTCTATTTTTCTCTATCCCTTATATTTAAGGAAATAATGGCAAATAAATATTTTATAAAAAATTTCATACAAAAATATATTTTTTGAAATTTTTTTTAGTGATCCCCAAATTTCGTCTATTTTGCTCTATCTCTTATATGTAAGGAAATAAGGGCAAATAAAGATTTTATAAAAAATTTCACACAAAAATATATTTTTTGAAATTTTGATAGTGATCCCCAAATTTTGTCTGTTTTGCTCTATCTCTTATATTTAAGGAAATAATGGCAAATGAAGATATTATAAAAAATTTCATTCAAAATTATATTTTGTGAAATTTTTTTTAGTGATCCCCAAATTTCGTCTATTTTGCTCTATCTATTATATTTAAGGAAAGAGTGGCAAATAAAGATTTTTTAAAAAATTTCATACAAAAATATTTTTTTTTAAATTTTTTTAGTGATCCCCAAATTTTGTCTATTTTGCTCTATCTCTTATATTTAAGGAAATAATGGCAAATAAAGATTTTATAAAAAATTTCATTCAAAATTATATTTTGTGAAATTTTTTTTAGTGATCCCCAAATTTCGTCTATTTTGCTCTATCTCTTATATTTAAGGAAAAAGTGGCAAATAAAGATTTTATAAAAAATTTCATACAAAAATCTATTTATTTGATAGTGATCCCCAAATTTCGTCTATTTTGCTCTATCCCTTATATTTAAGGAAATAATGGCAAATAAAGATTTTATAAAAAATTTCATACAAAAATCTATTTTTTTGATAGTGATCCCCAAATTTCGTCTATTTTGCTCTATCCTTTATATTTAAGGAAATAATGGCAAATAAGTATTTTATAAAAAATTTCATACAAAAATATATTTTTTGAAATTTTTTTTAGTGATCCCCAAATTTCGTCTATTTTGCTCTATCTCTTATATTTAAGGAAATAAGGGCAAATAAAGATTTTATAAAAAATTTCACACAAAAATATATTTTTTAAAATTTTGATAGTGATCCCCAAATTTTGTCTGTTTTGCTCTATCTTTTATATTTAAGGAAATAATGGCAAATGAAGATTTTATAAAAAATTTCATTCAAAATTATATTTTGTGAAATTTTTTTTAGTGAACCCCAAATTTCGTCTATTTTGCCCTATCTCTTATATTTAAGGAAATAATGGCAAATAAAGATTTTATAAAAAATTATTTCATTCAAAACTATATGTTTTGAAATTTTTTTTAGTGAACCCCAAATTTCGTCTATTATGCCCTATCTCTTATATTTAAGCAAATAATGGCAAATAAAGATTTTATAAAAAATTATTTCATTCAAAACTATATGTTTTGAAATTTTTAATAGTGATCCCCAAATTTCATCTATTTTGCTCTATCTCTTATATTTAAGGAAATAATGGCAAATAAAGATTTTATAAAAAATTTCATACAAAAATATATTTTTTGAATTTTTAATAGTGATCCGCAAATTTTGTCTATTTTGCTCTATCTCTTATATTTAAGGAAATAATGGCAAATAAAGATTTTATAAAAAATTTCATACAAAAATATATTTTTTGAAATTCTGATAGTGATCCCCAAATTTCGTCTATTTTGCTCTATCTCTTATATTTAAGGAAATAATGGCAAATAAAGATTTCATAAAAAATTTCATGCAAAAATATATTTTTTGGAATTTTGAAAGTGATCCCTAAATTTGGTCTATTTTGCTCTATCTCTTATATTTAAGGAAATAATTGCAAAAAAAGATTTTATAAAAAATTTCATACAAAAATATATTTTTTGAAATTTTTTTTTAGTGCTCCCTTAAATTTGGATTTTTTTTAGTGATCCCCAAATTTCGTCTATTTTGCTCTATCTCTTATATTTAAGGAAATAATGGCAAACAAAGATTTTATAAAAACCTTCATACAAAAATATATTTTTTGAAATTTTTTTTTAGTGCTCCCTTAAATTTCGTCTATTTTGCTCTATCTCTTATATTTAAGGAAATAATGGCAAATAAGGATTTTATAAAAAATTTCATATAAAAATCTATTTTTTTGATAGTGATTCCCAAATTTCGTCTATTTTGCTCTATCCCTTATATTTAAGGAAATAATGGCAAATAAAGATTTTATAAAAAACTTTATACAAAAATATTTTCTTGAAATTTTTTTTAGTGATCCCCAAATTTCGGCTATCTATATATATGAAAATGAAAAATGAAAAATAAAAATCGATGTAGCAAAAAACACGCCATTTTTAATTTTTTTTAAAAAAATTTTAAATTAAAGTTCTTTTCATTCTCTACATCATATCAAATTTTCAGAGAGCAGTTATTTTTGGTTTTCGAGAAAATTGGCTTTAAAGTTTGAATGTCTTATTTTATTTTCCATATCACTCATACGCCACGATACATTTATTTTTGCACTTACCAAAAACTTGTTTAATTCTGTTTAGATAACAGATTTAGAGCTGATTTGTCTTATTTATGGGAATTCGACTGTTTTTTTGTTGACCAGAGACATACAGTGCCATCGCTTACTCGTCTTCTGTGTAATAAGAATGACAATTTTTTTGAACTTTAAAATCTTTGAAATGATGAAGAAGGTTTGTAAAATTTTTGAAGTGCAGACTTTAAAATATTTTTTGGAACTTGTCTACTTCTGATATATCTTAAATTTTTAGTTGTAGGGCATTGTGTTTAATATCAGAGTATTCTTAAAAATTAACAACGACTGTGAATATTGTTGCCTGGATTTATTCCAGTAAATGGCTAAGCGGCGTCCCAGAATTTCAACAATCATAAGGCAAAGACCACTTCTGAAATATTGTCATTTTATTCATATTGAATGCAACCTTGATACGAAGAATCTTGAAAAACAGTCGAATTCTTATTATAAATATGACAAATCAATAGAGTCCGGCCGAAACCAGTTTTTCGAGGCCAAACCGAAAACGAACCAAAACCGAAACTAAAAAAAATTAATGCCTGGCTGAATAAATTTTTATTTATTTCTTTTTTAAAATAAATATACAGCACTATTTATTAAAAAATATATATATTTTTAAAAACTTACAAAAAAATCATATTTAAATAAATTTAAAAACAATTGTTCATTTAATCTGTAGATTAAGAAAAAAAAATTATTTGAACTGTAACAGTAACACGTTAATTGGAAAACCTTGTTACATTTTTAAAATGAACTGAATCAAGTGTAATGATACTCGAAATTGAAAAATTCAGCAACTTTTTTATATATTTTTTAAAATACTAAAATTTTGCCGAATGCCGAATAGAGGCCGAATCCCCATTATTCGGCCGAAGTCGAGACCGAAACCAAATATTCGGTTGGACTCTACAAATCAGCTCTAAATCAATTATCTAAATAGAATTAAACAAGTTTTTGGTAAGTGCAAAAATAAATGTATCGTGGCGTATGAGTGATATGGAAAATAAAATAAGACATTCAAATTTTAAAGCCAATTTTCTCGAAAACCAAAAATAACTGCTCTCTGAAAATTTGATATGATGTAGAGAATGAAATGAGCCTTAATTTAAAATTTTTTAAAAAAAAATTAAAAATGGCGTGTTTTTTGCTACATCGATTTTTATTTTTCATTTGAAAAATTCAGACATAGTTCTGAATATTTTAAAATATATATAAAGCGACATCATGCAAAATTTGCTCAATTTTACCATGTTTGACCACGCCTACCTCGCCCATTTTTCCGAAAAGCGAAAACTTTTGTTCCACGATATGTTACTTTCATATAGGGCAATAAGCTCTCAAAGTTTGACTTTGATCCAACATTTTTTTTTTTTCGTGGTACGTTTGAAATAGAAACCTTCATATATAAAAGAGTAATGTGACTGACTGACTGACTGACTGACTGACTGACTGACTGACTGACTGACTGACTGACTGACTGACTGACTGACTGACTGACTGACTGACTGACTGACTGACTGACTGACTGACTGACTGACTGACTGACTGACTGACTGACTCATCATCGCCCAGCCCAAACCGCTAAAGCTAGAGACTTGAAATTTGGACTGTAGGTTCACCTCCCGGAATATAGATCCACTAAGGCTGGAATTTTGCCAGTTTTGATTCTAAGGGGGTAAAAAGGGTAAAAAACTATACTTTTGGTACTTTATATATCTCCTGAAATAATGGTCATAGAGACTTGAAATTTGGACTGTATGTTCACCTCCCGGAACGTAGATCCTGTAAGGCTGGACTTTTGCCAATGTTGATTCTAAGGGGGTAAAAAGGGTAAAAAACTGTACTTTTGGTACCTTTTATATTTTCTTAAATAATTGTCACAGAGACTTGAAATTTGGACTGTATGATCACCTCCCGGAATATAGATTCACTAAGGCTGAATTTTCGCCAATGATGATTCTAAGGGGGTAAAAAGGGTAAAAAACTGTACTTTTGGTACGTTTTTTATTTCCTTAAATAATGGTATTAGAAACTTGAAATTTGCAATGTAGGTTTACCTCCCGGAAAAAAAATCACTAAGGCTGGGTTTTTGCCAATGTTGATTCTATGGGGGTAAAATGGGTAAAAAAGTGTACTTTTGGTACTTTTTATATCTCCTGAAATAATAGTCATAGAGACTTGAAAATTGGACTGTATGTTCACCTCTCGGAATAAGGCTGGATTTTTGCCAATGATGATTCTAAGGGGGGAAAAAGGGTAAAAAACTGTACTTTTGGTACCTTTTACATTTACTTAAATAATGGTACTAGAAACTTGAAATTTGTAATGTAGGTTCGCCTTCCGGAAAAAAGATTCAATAAGGTTGGGTTTTTGCCAATGTTGATTCTACGGGGTTAAAAAGTTTAAAAAAGTACCTTTTATAAAAAGTACCTTTTATAAAAAGTACCTTTTATAAAAAGTACCTTTTAAAAAAAGTAACTTTTATAAAAAGTACCTTTTATAAAAAGCACCTTTTATAAAAAGTACCTTTTTAAAAAGTACCTTTTTAAAAAGTACCTTTTATAAAAAGTACCTTTTATAAAAAGTACCTTTTATAAAAAGTACCTTTTATAAAAAGTACCTTTTTATGGATATAGATATGGATATGGATATGGATATGGATATGGATATGGATATGGATATGGATATGGATATGGATATGGATATGGATATGGATATGGATATGGATATGGATATGGATATGGATATGGATATGGATATGGATATGGATATGGATATGGATATGGATATGGATATGGATATGGATATGGATATGGATATGGATATGGATATGGATATGGATATGGATATGGATATGGATATGGATATGGATATGGATATGGATATGGATATGGATATGGATATGGATATGGATATGGATATGGATATGGATATGGATATGGATATGGATATGGATATGGATATGGATATGGATATGGATATGGATATGGATATGGATATGGATATGGATATGGATATGGATATGGATATGGATATGGATATGGATATGGATATGGATATGGATATGGATATGGATATGGATATGGATATGGATATGGATATGGATATGGATATTAGAGGTGTCCTTAAAAACGAAAATCACCTTTTTATACCTGGTAGGGTCCTATATTGTTCTTTAGTATCTAAAAATGAGTGAGCCAAAATTTGGGGACAATCGGCTAAAAATAACTCGTGCCGAAAATGGATTGAAGTTTTGGGACATTCTTATAAGAACGAAAAACTCGTTTTTTCTAGTTTTTGGAAAAACATTGGTATTTGATATTTTTTGTTAAATTTTTTGTGAAATAATATGAAAATGGTACTAAATTACCTTTTCAAAACGACTAATAAAATTAAAATCGGATGAAAAATAAGCATTTTACGCATACATGCCCCAGACCATTATATGGTTTTTAGAGCCAGAATTTCAAAATTTTCAAAATTTTTAGGCAAAAATAAAGTAAAAATTTAATTTTACTTTATGATCAAATTGAAAACATGTTTAAGATTAAAAATAGCAGATATGGTAGTCAAGCTTTTTTTTTATTTGGCGCGGGTAGTGATAAAATTTCCGCGGATTCCAAATAAAATGCGTTTTTCTACAATAATTAAGCAAATTTTTGAAAATTTGCGCTCTATTGTGCGGATCGAAGTGTAAAACGTAAATTCTGTAACTTTTGAGAAATCGGATATATGCAGATATTTTGTATTATAGAAATGTATAACGTCTCAAATTTGTCATTTCACCTCGACGAAAAGGGGTTAAAGATGCCCGAATTCTCAAAAAATTCACAGAATTTATGTATTTCACTTCGTATAATACAATACAGAAAATTGTTTCCCATATTTGCTAAATTATTTTAGAAAAACTCATTTTCTTTGGAATCCGCGGAAATTATATCACAACCCACGCCAAATGAAAAAAAAGTTAGACTACCATATCTGTTAGTTTTTATCTATAACATGTATTTAATATAATTATAAAGTAAAATTTATTTTTTTTTATTTTTTTGCCCAAAAATTTTGAAAATTTTCAAATTTTGGCTTTAAAAACCATGCAATGGCCTGGGGCATGTATGCGTAGAATGCTTATTTTTCATCCGATTTGAATTTCTTTAAGCTTTTTGGAAAGGTAATTTATTACCATTTTCATATTACTTAACAAAAAAATTAACAAAAAATAGCATAAACCAATATTTTTCAAAAAACTAGAAAAAACGTGTTTTTTCATCAGATAAGAGTGTCCCAAAACTTCAATCCATTTTCGGCACGAGTTATTTTTATCCGATTGTCTCCAAATTTTGGCTCACTCATTTTTAGATACAAAACTACAATTTAGGACCCTACCACGTATTAAAAAGTGATTTTGAAAAATTACCTTAGTCGTTAGGACACCTTTAATGGATATGGATATGGATATGGATATGGATATGGATATGGATATGGATATGGATATGGATATGGATATGGATATGGATATGGATATGGATATGGATATGGATATGGATATGGATATGGATATGGATATGGATATGGATATGGATATGGATATGGATATGGATATGGATATGGATATGGATATGGATATGGATATGGATATGGATATGGATATGGATATGGATATGGATATGGATATGGATATGGATATGGATATGGATATGGATATGGATATGGATATGGATATGGATATGGATATGGATATGGATATGGATATGGATATGGATATGGATATGGATATGGATATGGATATGGATATGGATATGGATATGGATATGGATATGGATATGGATATGGATATGGATATGGATATGGATATGGATATGGATATGGATATGGATATGGATATGGATATGGATATGGATATGGATATGGATATGGATATGGATATGGATATGGATATGGATATGGATATGGATATGGATATGGATATGGATATGGATATGGATATGGATATGGATATGGATATGGATATGGATATGGATATGGATATGGATATGGATATGGATATGGATATGGATATGGATATGGATATGGATATGGATATGGATATGGATATGGATATGGATATGGATATGGATATGGATATGGATATGGATATGGATATGGATATGGATATGGATATGGATATGGATATGGATATGGATATGGATATGGATATGGATATGGATATGGATATGGATATGGATATGGATATGGATATGGATATGGATATGGATATGGATATGGATATGGATATGGATATGGATATGGATATGGATATGGATATGGATATGGATATGGATATGGATATGGATATGGATATGGATATGGATATGGATATGGATATGGATATGGATATGGATATGGATATGGATATGGATATGGATATGGATATGGATATGGATATGGATATGGATATGGATATGGATATGGATATGGATATGGATATGGATATGGATATGGATATGGATATGGATATGGATATGGATATGGATATGGATATGGATATGGATATGGATATGGATATGGATATGGATATGGATATGGATATGGATATGGATATGGATATGGATATGGATATGGATATGGATATGGATATGGATATGGATATGGATATGGATATGGATATGGATATGGATATGGATATGGATATGGATATGGATATGGATATGGATATGGATATGGATATGGATATGGATATGGATATGGATATGGATATGGATATGGATATGGATATGGATATGGATATGGATATGGATATGGATATGGATATGGATATGGATATGGATATGGATATGGATATGGATATGGATATGGATATGGATATGGATATGGATATGGATATGGATATGGATATGGATATGGATATGGATATGGATATGGATATGGATATGGATATGGATATGGATATGGATATGGATATGGATATGGATATGGATATGGATATGGATATGGATATGGATATGGATATGGATATGGATATGGATATGGATATGGATATGGATATGGATATGGATATGGATATGGATATGGATATGGATATGGATATGGATATGGATATGGATATGGATATGGATATGGATATGGATATGGATATGGATATGGATATGGATATGGATATGGATATGGATATGGATATGGATATGGATATGGATATGGATATGGATATGGATATGGATATGGATATGGATATGGATATGGATATGGATATGGATATGGATATGGATATGGATATGGATATGGATATGGATATGGATATGGATATGGATATGGATATGGATATGGATATGGATATGGATATGGATATGGATATGGATATGGATATGGATATGGATATGGATATGGATATGGATATGGATATGGATATGGATATGGATATGGATATGGATATGGATATGGATATGGATATGGATATGGATATGGATATGGATATGGATATGGATATGGATATGGATATGGATATGGATATGGATATGGATATGGATATGGATATGGATATGGATATGGATATGGATATGGATATGGATATGGATATGGATATGGATATGGATATGGATATGGATATGGATATGGATATGGATATGGATATGGATATGGATATGGATATGGATATGGATATGGATATGGATATGGATATGGATATGGATATGGATATGGATATGGATATGGATATGGATATGGATATGGATATGGATATGGATATGGATATGGATATGGATATGGATATGGATATGGATATGGATATGGATATGGATATGGATATGGATATGGATATGGATATGGATATGGATATGGATATGGATATGGATATGGATATGGATATGGATATGGATATGGATATGGATATGGATATGGATATGGATATGGATATGGATATGGATATGGATATGGATATGGATATGGATATGGATATGGATATGGATATGGATATGGATATGGATATGGATATGGATATGGATATGGATATGGATATGGATATGGATATGGATATGGATATGGATATGGATATGGATATGGATATGGATATGGATATGGATATGGATATGGATATGGATATGGATATGGATATGGATATGGATATGGATATGGATATGGATATGGATATGGATATGGATATGGATATGGATATGGATATGGATATGGATATGGATATGGATATGGATATGGATATGGATATGGATATGGATATGGATATGGATATGGATATGGATATGGATATGGATATGGATATGGATATGGATATGGATATGGATATGGATATGGATATGGATATGGATATGGATATGGATATGGATATGGATATGGATATGGATATGGATATGGATATGGATATGGATATGGATATGGATATGGATATGGATATGGATATGGATATGGATATGGATATGGATATGGATATGGATATGGATATGGATATGGATATGGATATGGATATGGATATGGATATGGATATGGATATGGATATGGATATGGATATGGATATGGATATGGATATGGATATGGATATGGATATGGATATGGATATGGATATGGATATGGATATGGATATGGATATGGATATGGATATGGATATGGATATGGATATGGATATGGATATGGATATGGATATGGATATGGATATGGATATGGATATGGATATGGATATGGATATGGATATGGATATGGATATGGATATGGATATGGATATGGATATGGATATGGATATGGATATGGATATGGATATGGATATGGATATGGATATGGATATGGATATGGATATGGATATGGATATGGATATGGATATGGATATGGATATGGATATGGATATGGATATGGATATGGATATGGATATGGATATGGATATGGATATGGATATGGATATGGATATGGATATGGATATGGATATGGATATGGATATGGATATGGATATGGATATGGATATGGATATGGATATGGATATGGATATGGATATGGATATGGATATGGATATGGATATGGATATGGATATGGATATGGATATGGATATGGATATGGATATGGATATGGATATGGATATGGATATGGATATGGATATGGATATGGATATGGATATGGATATGGATATGGATATGGATATGGATATGGATATGGATATGGATATGGATATGGATATGGATATGGATATGGATATGGATATGGATATGGATATGGATATGGATATGGATATGGATATGGATATGGATATGGATATGGATATGGATATGGATATGGATATGGATATGGATATGGATATGGATATGGATATGGATATGGATATGGATATGGATATGGATATGGATATGGATATGGATATGGATATGGATATGGATATGGATATGGATATGGATATGGATATGGATATGGATATGGATATGGATATGGATATGGATATGGATATGGATATGGATATGGATATGGATATGGATATGGATATGGATATGGATATGGATATGGATATGGATATGGATATGGATATGGATATGGATATGGATATGGATATGGATATGGATATGGATATGGATATGGATATGGATATGGATATGGATATGGATATGGATATGGATATGGATATGGATATGGATATGGATATGGATATGGATATGGATATGGATATGGATATGGATATGGATATGGATATGGATATGGATATGGATATGGATATGGATATGGATATGGATATGGATATGGATATGGATATGGATATGGATATGGATATGGATATGGATATGGATATGGATATGGATATGGATATGGATATGGATATGGATATGGATATGGATATGGATATGGATATGGATATGGATATGGATATGGATATGGATATGGATATGGATATGGATATGGATATGGATATGGATATGGATATGGATATGGATATGGATATGGATATGGATATGGATATGGATATGGATATGGATATGGATATGGATATGGATATGGATATGGATATGGATATGGATATGGATATGGATATGGATATGGATATGGATATGGATATGGATATGGATATGGATATGGATATGGATATGGATATGGATATGGATATGGATATGGATATGGATATGGATATGGATATGGATATGGATATGGATATGGATATGGATATGGATATGGATATGGATATGGATATGGATATGGATATGGATATGGATATGGATATGGATATGGATATGGATATGGATATGGATATGGATATGGATATGGATATGGATATGGATATGGATATGGATATGGATATGGATATGGATATGGATATGGATATGGATATGGATATGGATATGGATATGGATATGGATATGGATATGGATATGGATATGGATATGGATATGGATATGGATATGGATATGGATATGGATATGGATATGGATATGGATATGGATATGGATATGGATATGGATATGGATATGGATATGGATATGGATATGGATATGGATATGGATATGGATATGGATATGGATATGGATATGGATATGGATATGGATATGGATATGGATATGGATATGGATATGGATATGGATATGGATATGGATATGGATATGGATATGGATATGGATATGGATATGGATATGGATATGGATATGGATATGGATATGGATATGGATATGGATATGGATATGGATATGGATATGGATATGGATATGGATATGGATATGGATATGGATATGGATATGGATATGGATATGGATATGGATATGGATATGGATATGGATATGGATATGGATATGGATATGGATATGGATATGGATATGGATATGGATATGGATATGGATATGGATATGGATATGGATATGGATATGGATATGGATATGGATATGGATATGGATATGGATATGGATATGGATATGGATATGGATATGGATATGGATATGGATATGGATATGGATATGGATATGGATATGGATATGGATATGGATATGGATATGGATATGGATATGGATATGGATATGGATATGGATATGGATATGGATATGGATATGGATATGGATATGGATATGGATATGGATATGGATATGGATATGGATATGGATATGGATATGGATATGGATATGGATATGGATATGGATATGGATATGGATATGGATATGGATATGGATATGGATATGGATATGGATATGGATATGGATATGGATATGGATATGGATATGGATATGGATATGGATATGGATATGGATATGGATATGGATATGGATATGGATATGGATATGGATATGGATATGGATATGGATATGGATATGGATATGGATATGGATATGGATATGGATATGGATATGGATATGGATATGGATATGGATATGGATATGGATATGGATATGGATATGGATATGGATATGGATATGGATATGGATATGGATATGGATATGGATATGGATATGGATATGGATATGGATATGGATATGGATATGGATATGGATATGGATATGGATATGGATATGGATATGGATATGGATATGGATATGGATATGGATATGGATATGGATATGGATATGGATATGGATATGGATATGGATATGGATATGGATATGGATATGGATATGGATATGGATATGGATATGGATATGGATATGGATATGGATATGGATATGGATATGGATATGGATATGGATATGGATATGGATATGGATATGGATATGGATATGGATATGGATATGGATATGGATATGGATATGGATATGGATATGGATATGGATATGGATATGGATATGGATATGGATATGGATATGGATATGGATATGGATATGGATATGGATATGGATATGGATATGGATATGGATATGGATATGGATATGGATATGGATATGGATATGGATATGGATATGGATATGGATATGGATATGGATATGGATATGGATATGGATATGGATATGGATATGGATATGGATATGGATATGGATATGGATATGGATATGGATATGGATATGGATATGGATATGGATATGGATATGGATATGGATATGGATATGGATATGGATATGGATATGGATATGGATATGGATATGGATATGGATATGGATATGGATATGGATATGGATATGGATATGGATATGGATATGGATATGGATATGGATATGGATATGGATATGGATATGGATATGGATATGGATATGGATATGGATATGGATATGGATATGGATATGGATATGGATATGGATATGGATATGGATATGGATATGGATATGGATATGGATATGGATATGGATATGGATATGGATATGGATATGGATATGGATATGGATATGGATATGGATATGGATATGGATATGGATATGGATATGGATATGGATATGGATATGGATATGGATATGGATATGGATATGGATATGGATATGGATATGGATATGGATATGGATATGGATATGGATATGGATATGGATATGGATATGGATATGGATATGGATATGGATATGGATATGGATATGGATATGGATATGGATATGGATATGGATATGGATATGGATATGGATATGGATATGGATATGGTATGGATATGGATATGGATATGGATATGGATATGGATATGGATATGGATATGGATATGGATATGGATATGGATATGGATATGGATATGGATATGGATATGGATATGGATATGGATATGGATATGGATATGGATATGGATATGGATATGGATATGGATATGGATATGGATATGGATATGGATATGGATATGGATATGGATATGGATATGGATATGGATATGGATATGGATATGGATATGGATATGGATATGGATATGGATATGGATATGGATATGGATATGGATATGGATATGGATATGGATATGGATATGGATATGGATATGGATATGGATATGGATATGGATATGGATATGGATATGGATATGGATATGGATATGGATATGGATATGGATATGGATATGGATATGGATATGGATATGGATATGGATATGGATATGGATATGGATATGGATATGGATATGGATATGGATATGGATATGGATATGGATATGGATATGGATATGGATATGGATATGGATATGGATATGGATATGGATATGGATATGGATATGGATATGGATATGGATATGGATATGGATATGGATATGGATATGGATATGGATATGGATATGGATATGGATATGGATATGGATATGGATATGGATATGGATATGGATATGGATATGGATATGGATATGGATATGGATATGGATATGGATATGGATATGGATATGGATATGGATATGGATATGGATATGGATATGGATATGGATATGGATATGGATATGGATATGGATATGGATATGGATATGGATATGGATATGGATATGGATATGGATATGGATATGGATATGGATATGGATATGGATATGGATATGGATATGGATATGGATATGGATATGGATATGGATATGGATATGGATATGGATATGGATATGGATATGGATATGGATATGGATATGGATATGGATATGGATATGGATATGGATATGGATATGGATATGGATATGGATATGGATATGGATATGGATATGGATATGGATATGGATATGGATATGGATATGGATATGGATATGGATATGGATATGGATATGGATATGGATATGGATATGGATATGGATATGGATATGGATATGGATATGGATATGGATATGGATATGGATATGGATATGGATATGGATATGGATATGGATATGGATATGGATATGGATATGGATATGGATATGGATATGGATATGGATATGGATATGGATATGGATATGGATATGGATATGGATATGGATATGGATATGGATATGGATATGGATATGGATATGGATATGGATATGGATATGGATATGGATATGGATATGGATATGGATATGGATATGGATATGGATATGGATATGGATATGGATATGGATATGGATATGGATATGGATATGGATATGGATATGGATATGGATATGGATATGGATATGGATATGGATATGGATATGGATATGGATATGGATATGGATATGGATATGGATATGGATATGGATATGGATATGGATATGGATATGGATATGGATATGGATATGGATATGGATATGGATATGGATATGGATATGGATATGGATATGGATATGGATATGGATATGGATATGGATATGGATATGGATATGGATATGGATATGGATATGGATATGGATATGGATATGGATATGGATATGGATATGGATATGGATATGGATATGGAT